>OY787662.1:10000-389193 GCA_963678985.1 Spisula subtruncata
GTATGACTTATTGTGAGACTATACAAATCATTGTGTATGACTTATTGTGAGATTATACAAATCATTGTGTATGACTTATTGTGAGATTATATGACTTATTGTGAGATGATACAAATCATTGTGTATGACTTATTGTGAGACTATACAAATCATTGTGTATGACTTATTGTGAGATTATACAAATCAATGCATACCACTTATTGTGAGACTATACACTTCGATGTGTATGACTAATTTTGAGACTATAAACATCAATGTGTATGACTTATTGTGATACTAAGACTTTAGTGTTCAAAAACTTTTCAATGGTAATACATTGTACCATATAGTGGACCATCTCGGACCATCTCGGACCATCTCGCCAAAGTGCCTATACCCTAACCCTAATTTTGAGACTATAAACATCAATGTGTATGACTTATTGTGATACTAAGACTTTAGTGTTCAAAAACTTTTCAATGGTAATACATTGTACCATAAAGTGGACCATCTCGGACCATCTCGGACCATCTCGCCAAAGTGCCTATACCCTAACCCTAACCCTAACCCTAACCCTAACCCTATAATGTTACCAGGCAGGTCAGGTTCAAGTCATTGTCTCTGTATCATATTTGGAATATAATGTTACCAGACAGGGCAGGATCAGGGTCATTGTCTCAGAACCATATCAGGAATATAATGTTACCAGCCAGGGCGGGATCAGGTCATTGTCTCCGCACCATATCAGAAATACAATGTTACCAGACCGGGTGGGATCAGGTCATTGTCTCCGTACTATATCAGGAATATAATGTTACCAGACAGTGTGGGATTAGGTTATTGTCTCCGTACCATATCATGTCTATAATGTTACCAGGCAGATTGGGATCAGGTTATTGTCACCGTACCATACCAGAAATTAAGTTTACCAAACAGGGCGTAATCAGGTTATTGTCTTCGTACCATATCAGAAATATAATGATACTTGGCAGGTTGGGATCAGGTTATTGTCTCCTTACCATATGTCTATAATGTAACAAGGCAGGTCAGGATCCGGACATTGTCTCCATACAATATCATGTCTATAATGTACCAGGCAGTGCGGGATCAGGTTATTGTCTCCTTACCATATCATTTTTATAATGTTAACAAGCAGGTCGGGATCAGGTCATTGTCTTCATACCATGTAATGTCTATAATGTACCAGGCAGGTGGGGATCAGGTCACTTCTGTGTACTATTATCATGACTATTATGTTACCAAGCAGGTTGGGATCAAGTTATTGTCTACATACAATATAATTTCTCTAATGTACCAGGCTGTGCGGGATCTGGTTATTGTCTCTGTTCCATATCAGGTCAATAATGTACCAGGCAGTGCGGGATCAGGTTATTGTCTCCATCCCATATCAGGTCTATAATGTACCAGGAAATGCTGGATCAAGTCATTGTCTCCGTCCCATATCTGGCCAATAATGTACCAGGCAGTGCGGGATCAGGTTATTGTCTCTGTCCCATATCAGGTCAATAATGTACCAGGCAGTGCGGGATCAGGTAATTTATCTCTGTCCCATATCTGGCTAATAATGTTTCCAGGCAGTGCGGGATCAGGTCATTGTCTCCGTAACATATCAGGAATTTTATGTTACCTGGCAGGTCGGGATCAGGTCATTGTCTCCGTACCATACCTGGAATATAAGTTTACCAAACAGGGCTTAATCAGGTTATTGTCTTCGTACCATATCGGGAATATAATGATACCTGGCAGGTCGGGATCAGGTTATTATCTCTGTACCATATGTCTTTAATGTTAACAGGCAGGTCGGGATCCGGTCATTGTCTTCAAACCATATCAGGTCTATAATGTACCAGGCAGGTCGGAAACCGGTCATTGTCTCCTTACCATATCAGGTCTATAATGGAAACAGGCATGTGGTGATCCGGTCATTGTCTCCATACCTTTTCAGGTCTATAATGTACCAGGCAAGTCGGAATCCAGTCATTGTCTCCTTACCATAATTATCAGGTCTATAATGTACTAGAAAGCGCAGGATCAGGTCATTGTCTCTGTACCATATCAGGAATATAATGATACTTGGCAGGTCAGGATCAGGTCATTGTCTCAGTACCATATCAGGAATATAATGTTACCAGACAGTGTGGGATTAGGTTATTGTCTCCGTACCATATCATGTCTATAATGTTACCTGGCAGATTAAGATCAGGTTATTGTCACCGTACCATACCAGAAATTAAGTTTACCAAACAGGGCGTAATCAGGTTATCGTACCATATCAGGAATATAATGATACTTGGCAGGTTGGGATCAGGTTATTGTCTTCTTACCATATATCTATGATGTTACAAGGCAGGTCTGGATCCGGACATTGTCTCCATACAATATCATGTCTATAATGTACCAGGCAGTGCGGGATCAGGTTATTGTCTCCTTACCATATCATTTTTATAATGTTAACAGGCAGGTCGGGATCAGGTCATTGTCTCCGTACCATATCATGTCTATAATGTTACCAGACAGGGCGGGATCAGGTCATTGTCTCCGTACCATATCAGTTCTATATGTTACCAGACTGGTCAGGATCAGGTCATTGTCTCCGTATATTACCATATCTATAATGTCAGGCAGGTCAAGTTCAGGTCATTGTCTCCGTACCATATCTGGAATATAATGTTACCAGACAGGGCAGGATCAGGTCATTGTCTCCGTACCATATCTGGAATAAAATGTTACCAGGCAGGTCAGGTTCAAGTCATTGTCTCTGTACCATATCTGGAATATAATGTTACCAGACAGGGCAGGATCAGGTCATTGTCTCCGTACCATATCAGGAATATAATGTTCTAGAAAGCGCAGGATCAGGTTATTGTCTCTGTACCATATCAGGAATATAATGATACTTGGCAGGTCAGGATCAGGTCATTGTCTCAGTACCATATCAGGAATATAATGTTACCAGACAGGGCGGGATCAGGTCATTGTCTCCGTACCATATCAGGAATACAATGTTACCAGACCGGGTGGGATCAGGTCATTGTCTCCGTACTATATCAGGAATATAATGTTACCAGACAGTGTGGGATTAGGTTATTGTCTCCGTACCATATCATGTCTATAATGTTACCAGGCAGATTGGGATCAGGTTATTGTCACCGTACCATACCAGAAATTAAGTTTACCAAACAGGGCGTAATCAGGTTATTGTCTTCGTACCATATCAGGAATATAATGATACTTGGCAGGTTGGGATCAGGTTATTGTCTCCTTACCATATGTCTATGATGTTACAAGGCAGGTCTGGATCCGGACATTGTCTCCATACAATGTCATGTCTATAATGTACCAGGCAGTGCGGGATCAGGTTATTGTCTCCTTACCATATCATTTTTATAATGTTAACAGGCAGGTCGGGATCAGGTCATTGTCTTCATACCATATGATGTCTATTATGTACCCGGCAGGTGGGGATCAGGTCACTTCTGTGTACTATTATCATGACTATAATGTTACCAGGCAGGTTAGGATCAAGTTATTGTCTACATACAATATAATTTCTCTAATGTACCAGGCTGTGCGGGATCTTGTTATTGTCTCCTTACGATATCATGTCTATTATGTTTAAAGACAGGTCAAGATCAGGTCAATGTCTCCATACCATATCTGGTCAATAATGTACCAGGCAGTGCAGGATCAGGTTATTGTCACCGTCCCATATCAGGTCTATAATGTACCAGGAAATGCTGGATCAAGTCATTGTCTCCGTCCTATATCTGGCGAATAATGTACCTGGCAGTGCGGGATCAGGTTATTGTCTCTGTCCCATATCAGGTCAATAATGTACCAGGCAGTGCGGGATCAGGTTATTGTCTCTGTCCCATATCAGGTCAATAATGTACCAGGCAGTGCGGGAATAGGTTATTGTCTCCATCCCATATCAGGTCTATAATGTACCAGGAAATGCTGGATCAAGTCATTGTCTCCGTCCCATATCTGGCCAATAATGTACCAGGAAATGCTGGATCAGGTTATTGTCTCTGTCCCATATCAGGTCAATAATGTACCAGGCAGTGCGGGATCAGGTTATTGTCTCTGTCCCATATCAGGTCAATAATGTACCAGGCAGTGCGGGATCAGGTTATTGTCTCCATCCCATATCAGGTCTATAATGTACCAGGAAATGCTGGATCAAGTCATTGTCTCCGTCCCATATCTGGCCAATAATGTACCAGGCAGTGCGGGATCAGGTTATTGTCTCTGTCCCATATCAGGTCAATAATGTACCAGGCAGTGCGGGATCAGGTTATTTTTCTCTGTCCCATATCTGGCTAATAATGTTTCCAGGCAGTGCGGGATCAGGTCATTGTCTCCGTAACATATCAGGAATTTTATGTTACCTGGCAGGTCGGGATCAGGTCATTGTCTCCGTACCATACCTGGAATATAAGTTTACCAAACAGGGCTTAATCAGGTTATTGTCTTCGTACCATATCGGGAATATAATGATACCTGGCAGGTCGGGATCAGGTTATTATCTCTGTACCATATGTCTATAATGTTAACAGGCAGGTCGGGATCCGGTCATTGTCTTCAAACCATATCATGTCTATAATGTTACAAGGCAGGTCAGGATCCGGACATTGTCTCCATACAATATCATGTCTATAATGTACCAGGCAGTGCGGGATCAGGTTATTGTCTCCTTACCATATCAATTTTATAATGTTAACAGGCAGGTCGGGATCAGGTCATTGTCTTCATACCATATAATGTCTATAATGTACCAGGCAGGTGGGGATCAGGTCACTTCTGTGTACTATTCTAACACGATCTGCGGATTAATCGTTTAAATATAGAGCGGACCTAACCATGTTTTATTACCCCCATAAAACATACCTATCAAATTGGCTGTTTCTATATACGCCCAGTATCACGTGACATATTTATAAATGAATGAACGTTAACTTTATAGTAAAATTTACTACGAGTCACGATGACAAGGCGAGTTGCACGAGAATCCAGTGTTACATCTATGACGCATCTATTTTTAGAAACTCCAATATACTCTAGAAACCAAGTTTCATTAAAGCTTCTGATAATCAATCCATTTATATTTTTCATTTTTATGAAAAAGATAATATACTCGTGTTATTAAAATTGTTTCAATGTTTAAATTGTGGTATTTCCCTCAGAAAATTACGAAGGTCGTTTTCATTAACGAGGGAGGTAATTGTACCAGCTAATAAGCCAGTCAATTTCATCGTGGAATTATGTTCAATGTCAAATGGGTGAAAATGGAATGCGCGCAGTTAAATAGTGCGGGATATTATCGTATTTAGAATCGAAATAAAAACTCTGTTCTTGTATATTGTCGGTGAATAAAACACGGGCACTCGTTCGGATGCGGAAAATTAAATCACTCGTGCTACGCACTCGTGATTTAATTTTTCCGCACCCGAACTCCTGCCCGTGTTTTATTCACCGACAAAACACGCGAACAGATTTTTATTTCTTAATTATCATGACTATAATGTTACCAGGCAGGTTGGGATCAAGTTATTGTCTACATACAATATAATTTCTCTAATGTACCAGGCTGTGCGGGATCTGGTTATTGTCTATGTTCCATATCAGGTCAATAATGTACCAGGCAGTGCGGGATCAGGTTATTGTCTCCATCCCATATCAGGTCTATTATGTACCAGGAAATGCTGGATCAAGTCATTGTCTCCGTCCCATATCTGGCCAATAATGTACCAGGCAGTGCGGGATCAGGTTATTGTCTCTGTCCCATATCAGGTCAATAATGTACCAGGCAGTGCGGGATCAGGTTATTTTTCTCTGTCCCATATCTGGCTAATAATGTTTCCAGGCAGTGCGGGATCAGGTCATTGTCTCCGTAACATATCAGGAATTTTATGTTACCTGGCAGGTCGGGATCAGGTCATTGTCTCCGTACCATACCTGGAATATAAGTTTACCAAACAGGGCTTAATCAGGTTATTGTCTTCGTACCATATCGGGAATATAATGATACCTGGCAGGTCGGGATCAGGTTATTATCTCTGTACCATATGTCTATAATGTTAACAGGCAGGTCGGGATCCGGTCATTGTCTTCAAACCATATCATGTCTATAATGTACCAGGCAGGTCGGAAACCGGTCATTGTCTCCTTACCATATCAGGTCTATAATGGAAACAGGCAGGTCGGGATCCGGTCATTGTCTCCATACCTTTTCAGGTCTATAATGTACCAGGCAAGTCGGAATCCAGTCATTGTCTCCTTACCATAATTATCAGGTCTATAATGTACTAGAAAGCGCAGGATCAGGTTATTGTCTCTGTACCATATCAGGAATATAGTGATACTTGGCAGGTCAGGATCAGGTCATTGTCTCAGTACCATATCAGGAATATAATGTTACCAGACAGGGCGGGATCAGGTCATTGTCTCCGTACCATATCAGGAATACAATGTTACCAGACCGGGTGGGATCAGGTCATTGTCTCCGTAATATATCAGGAATATAATGTTACCAGACAGTGTGGGATTAGGTTATTGTCTCCGTACCATATCATGTCTATAATGTTACCAGGCAGATTGGGATCAGGTTATTGTCACCGTACCATACCAGAAATTAAGTTTACCAAACAGGGCGTAATCAGGTTATTGTCTTCGTACCATATCAGGAATATAATGATACTTGGCATGTTGGGATCAGGTTATTGTCTCCTTACCATATGTCTATGATGTTACAAGGCAGGTCTGGATCCGGACATTGTCTCCATACAATGTCATGTCTATAATGTACCAGGCAGTGCGGGATCAGGTTATTGTCTCCTTACCATATCATTTTTATAATGTTAACAGGCAGGTCGGGATCAGGTCATTGTCTTCATACCATATGATGTCTATTATGTACCCGGCAGGTGGGGATCAGGTCACTTCTGTGTACTATTATCATGACTATAATGTTACCAGGCAGGTTAGGATCAAGTTATTGTCTACATACAATATAATTTCTCTAATGTACCAGGCTGTGCGGGATCTTGTTATTGTCTCCTTACGATATCATGTCTATTATGTTTACAGACAGGTCAAGATCAGGTCAATGTCTCCATACCATATCTGGTCAATAATGTACCAGGCAGTGCAGGATCAGGTTATTGTCACCGTCCCATATCAGGTCTATAATGTACCAGGAAATGCTGGATCAAGTCATTGTCTCCGTCCTATATCTGGCGAATAATGTACCTGGCAGTGCGGGATCAGGTTATTGTCTCTGTCCCATATCAGGTCAATAATGTACCAGGCAGTGCGGGATCAGGTTATTGTCTCTGTCCCATATCAGGTCTATAATGTACCAGGAAATGCTGGATCAAGTCATTGTCTCCGTCCCATATCTGGCCAATAATGTACCAGGCAGTGCGGGATCAGGTTATTGTCTCTGTCCCATATCAGGTCAATAATGTACCAGGCAGTGCGGGATCAGGTTATTGTGTCTGTCCCATATCAGGTCAATAATGTACCAGGCCGTGCGGGATCAGGTTATTGTCTCCATGCCATATCAGGTCTATAATGTACCAGGAAATGCTGGATCAAGTCATTGTCTCCGTCCCATATCTGGCCAATAATGTACCAGGCAGTGCGGGATCAGGTTATTGTCTCTGTCCCATATCAGGTCTATAATGTACCAGGCAGGTCGGAAACCGGTCATTGTCTCCTTACCATATGAGGTCTATAATGGAAACATGCATGTCGGGATCCGGTCATTGTCTCCATACCTTATCAGGTCTATAATGTACCAGGCAAGTCGGAATCCAGTCATTGTCTCCTTACCATAATTATCAGGTCTATAATGTACTAGAAAGCGCAGGATCAGGTTATTGTCTCTGTACCATATCAGGAATATAATGATACTTGGCAGGTCAGGATCAGGTCATTGTCTCAGTACCATATCAGGAATATAATGTTACCAGACAGGGCGGGATCAGGTCATTGTCTCCGTACCATATCAGGAATACAATGTTACCAGACCGGGTGGGATCAGGTCATTGTCTCCGTACTATATCAGGAATATAATGTTACCAGACAGTGTTGGATTAGGTTATTGTCTCCGTACCATATCATGTCTATAATGTTACCAGGCAGATTTGGATCAGGTTATTGTCACCGTACCATACCAGAAATTAAGTTTACCAAACAGGGCGTAATCAGGTTATTGTCTTCGTACCATATCAGGAATATAATGATACTTGGCAGGTTGGGATCAGGTTATTGTCTCCTTACCATATGTCTATGATGTTACAAGGCAGGTCTGGATCCGGACATTGTCTCCATACAATATCATGTCTATAATGTACCAGGCAGTGCGGGATCAGGTTATTGTCTCCTTACCATATCATTTTTATAATGTTAACAGGCAGGTCGGGATCAGGTCATTGTCTTCATACCATATGATGTCTATTATGTACCCGGCAGGTGGGGATCAGGTCACTTTTGTGTACTATTATCATGACTATAATGTTACCAGGCAGGTTGGGATCAAGTTATTGTCTACATACAATATAATTTCTCTAATGTACCAGGCTGTGTGGGATCTTGTTATTGTCTCCTTACGATATCATGTCTATTATGTTTACAGACAGGTCAAGATCAGGTCAATGTCTCCATACCATATCTGGTCAATAATGTACCAGGCAGTGCAGGATCAGGTTATTGTCACCGTCCCATATCAGGTCTATAATGTACCAGGAAATGCTGGATCAAGTCATTGTCTCCTTCCTATATCTGGCACATAATGTACCTGGCAGTGCAGGATCAGGTTATTGTCTCTGTCCCATATCAGGTCTATAATGTACCAGGAAATGCTGGATCAAGTCATTGTCTCCGTCCCATATCTGGCCAGTAATGTACCAGGCAGTGCGGGATCAGGTTATTGTCTCTGTCCCATATCAGGTCAATAATGTACCAGGCAGTGCTGGATCAGGTTATTTTTCTCCGTCCCATATCTGGCTAATAATGTTTCCAGGCAGTGCGGGATCAGGTCATTGTCTCCGTAGCATATCAGGAATTTTATGTTACCTGGCAGGTCGGGATCAGGTCATTGTCTCCGTACCATACCAGGAATATAAGTTTACCAAACAGGGCTTAATCAGGTTATTGTCTTCGTACCATATCGGGAATATAATGATACCTGGCAGGTCGGGATCAGGTTATTATCTCTGTACCATATGTCTATAATGTTAACAGGCAGGTCGGGATCCGGTCATTGTCTCCATACCATATCAGGTCTATAATGTACCAGGCAGGTCGGAAACCGGTCATTGTCTCCTTACCATATCAGGTCTATAATGTTAACAGGCATGTCGGGATCCGGTCATTGTCTCCGTACCTTATCAGGTCTATAATGTACCAGGCAAGTCGGAATCCGGTCATTGTCTCCTTACCATATCAGGTCTATAATGTACTAGAAAGCGCAGGATCAGGTTATTGTCTCTGTACCATATCAGGAATATAATGATACTTGGCAGGTCAGGATCAGGTTATTCTCTCTCTACCATATCAGGAATATTATGTTACCAGGCAGGTCGGATCAGGTTATTGTCTCCGTATCATATCAGGAATATAATGATACTTGGCAGGTCAGGATCAGGTTATTCTCTCTGTACCATATCATGAATATTATGCTACCAGGCAGGTCGGGTTCTGGTTATTGTCTCTGTACCATATCAGGAATATAAGTTTACCAAACAGGTTGGGATCAGGTTATTGTCTACGTACCATAAAAAATTATGTCTATAATGTACCAGGCAGGTCGGGATCGTGTTATTGTCTCTGTACCATATCGGAAATATTGTGTTACCAGGCAGGTTGGGATGAGGTCATTTCTGCGTACCATATCATGACTGTAATGTTACCAGGTAGGTCGGTATACAGTCAATGTCTGGTTTGTAATGTACCAGGCAATGCGGCATCAGGTCATTGTCTCCGTACCATATCAGGTCAATAATGTACCAGGCACAGCACGATCATGTTTTTGTCTCCTTACCATATAATTTCTATGATGTCAACAGGCAGGTCGGGATCCGGTCATTGTCTCCGTACTATAGCATGTCTATAATGTAACCAGGCAGTGCGGGATCAGGTCATTGTCTCCATACAATATCAGATCTATAATGTACCAGGCAATGCGGAGTCAGGTCATTGTCTCCGTTCCTTATCAGGTCTATAATGTACCAGGCAGTACGGGATCAGGTAATAAATAAATCACCTAGTAAATCATGTGAACTTGATCCAATACCAACATGGCTGTTAAAGGATTGCTTGAATGAACTACTGCCATTATTAACAAGAATATTCAATGCATCACTCAAAAGTGCTTATGTACCCAAGGCTTTTAAAAGCTCCAGAATAAGACCACTGATAAAGAAGCCAGGCCTTGATCAAAATGTACTGAAACATTATAGACCTGTGTCAAACCTACCTTTCATCTCCAAAGTTCTCGAGAAGGTAGTCGATGCTCGACTGGAAGAGCATTTAACACTGCACGATCTCCACGAAGAACGTCAGTCAGCATACAGAAAATTCCACTCAACTGAAACGGCTCTTCTTCGTGTGCAAAATGACATCCTTTGCTCTCTAGATCAGAATAAAGCTACGGTCCTGGTAATGCTGGATTTATCAGCAGCTTTTGACACCATAGATCACAACACCCTACTACGCCGACTTGACAATCATTTCGGTATAATAGGCAAGCCACTAGAGTGGATGAAGTCCTATTTGTGTGACCGCTACCAGACTGTCTGTATAGATGGAGAACTTTCAAAACCTGTACTCATGAACTACAGTGTACCACAGGGTTCTGTGCTCGGTCCGAAGAACTACATTATGTACACAAAACCAGTAGGTGCACTGTAGAAAACATCAATTGCAACATCATTTCTATGCCGATGACTCCCAATTGTATATGGCATTCAAACCAAAAGATTGTGTCTCGCGAGATGAAACACTACAACGAATTGAGGCTTGTCTGAAGGATATCTTGCACTGGATGAAAGAAAATTTGCTGAAACTTAACGCTGAAAAAACAGAGGTAATCTTGTTTGTACCGAAAAGGAATGCCAGTTCAGTCGACAATCTCAATGTAAAAGTTGGTGATGCTGTGATCAGACCAACGTCGATGGTGAGAAACCTTGGGGCCATGTTGGATTCGCATTTAGACATGGACAAACATGTAAACTCTGTCTCAAGGTCGTGTTTCATGCAGATCCAACAAATAGGTCAAATCAGACAATACTTAACTGTTGATGCAACAAAATCCCTGATCAATTCTTTAGTAACATCGAGACTGGATTACTGCAATTCATTACTATGTGGCACCCCGAAAATCATTCTGAATAAACTACAAATTATTCAAAATACAGCTGCCCGCCTCATCACACGGACACCGCGTTACAATCACATCACTCCTGTGCTGAAGGATCTTCACTGGCTACCTGTACAGTACAGGGTAGAGTACAAGGTCTTGACTCATGTTTTCAAAGCACTACATGGAAAATCGCCTGGCTACATCAGAAGTATGTTGGAAGTATACACTCCACAAAGACAGCTAAGGTCTCAAAATGATTCTGTTCTTCTAGTTGTGCCAAGGACGAGGACTGTGACTTACCGTGACCGATGTTTCACAGCTGCTGCACCCAAACTCTGGAATGCACTGCCAACAGCGCTCAGAGACAGTAAAACACTACCGTCCTTCAAGAAAGCGCTGAAAACGCACTATTTTAATAGAGCTTATTCATGCTGACTGTGTGTATATTCCCATTAACTTGGCGCCCTATCATTGGGCCCAACGACCCACATGTTCCCAGGACTATAAGCCCCATCCACCTATTGGTAGATCCCTACTATTAAGTTTAGTATGGCCCCGTCTACTGGGTTAAGTAGAGCCCCGCCTACTGGGTTAAGTAGAGCTCCGTCAACTGTCTTCAACAGATCCCTACTAATATGTTTAGTAGGGGCCCGTCTACTGGGTTAAGTAGAAGCCCGTCTACTGGGTTAAGTAGAGCCCCCGCCTACTGGGTTTAGTAGGTCCTACTTTTATATTATGTACATTATATATTGTTTTAACCATGTATTTGTCATGATTGTACAGCACTTTTGAACGTGTGTATACATGAAAAAAGGGCTATATAAATATGGTATAATAATTGTCGACGTTCCATATCAGGTCAATAATGTTACCAGCCAGGTCAGGATCCGGTCATTGTCTTCATACAATGTCTTGTCTATGATGTACCTGGCAGAATGGGATCATGTTATTGTCTCCGTACCATTACAGGAATATAAGTTTACCAAACAGGGCGTAATCAGGTTATTCTCTTCATATCATATCAGGAATATTATGTTACCAGGCAAGTCGGGATCAGGTTATTGTCTCCGTACCATGTCAGGAATATAATGTTGCAAGGCATATCAGGATCAGATCATTGTCTCCATACCATATCATGTCAATAATATTACCAGACAGGGCGGGATCAGGTCATTGTCTCCGTACCATATCATGTCAATTATGTTACCAGACAGGGCGGGATCAGGTCATTGTTTCCGTACCATATCATATCATTAATGTTACCAGACAGGGCGGGTTCAGGTCATTGTCTCCATACCATATCAAATCAATAATGTTACAAGACAGGCCGTGATCAGGTCATTGTCTCCGTACCATATCAGGAATATAAAGTTACTAGGCAGGTCGGGATCAGGTCATTGTCTTCATACCATATCATGTCAATAATGTTACCAGACAGGGCGGGATCAGGGCATTGTCTCCATACCATATCATGTCAATAATGTTACGAGACAGGGTGGGATCAGGTCATTGTCTTCGTACCATATCTGGAATAAAATGTTACCAGGCAGGTCGGAATCAGGTCATTGTCTCCCTACCATATCAGGAATATAATGTTACCAGACAGGGCGGGATCAGGTCATTGTCTCCATACCATATCATGTCAATAATGTTACCAGACAGGGCTGGATGAGGTCATTGTCTCTGAACCATATCAGGAATATAATGTTACCAGACAGGGCGGGATCAGGTCATTGTCTCAATTCCATATCATGTCAATAATGTTACCAGACAGGGCGGGATCAGGTCATTGTCTCTGTACCATATCATGTAAATAATGCTACCAGACAGGGCGGGATCAGGTTATTGTCTCTGTACCATATCAGGAATATAATGTTACCAGACAGGGCGGGATCAGGTCATTGTCTCCATTCCATATCATGTCAATAATGTTGCCAGACAGGGCGGATCAGGTCATTGTCTCCATACCATATCATGTCAATAATGTTACCAGACAGGACGGGATCAGGTCATTGTCTCCATACCATATCATATCAATAATATTACCAGACAGGGCGGGATCAGGTCATTGTTTCCATACCCTATCATGTCAATAATGTTACCAGACAGGGCGGGATCAGGTCATTGTCTCCATACCCTTTCATGTCAATAATGTTACCAGACAGGGCGGGATCAGGTCATTGTCTCCATACCATATCATGTCAATAATGTTACCAGACAGGGCGGGATCAGGTCATTGTCTCCATACTATATCATGTCAATAATGTTACCAGACAGGGCGGGATCAGGTCATTGTCTCCATACTATATCATGTCAATAATGTTACCAGACAGGGCGGGATCAGGTCATTGTCTCCATACTATATCATGTCAATAATGTTACAAGACAGGACGGGATCAGGTCATTGTCTCCATATCATATCAGGAATACAATGTTACCAGGCAGGTCGGAATCGGGTTATTGTCTCCATACAATATCATGTGTATAATGATGCCAGGCAGGTCGGGATCAGGTCATTTATTCGTACCATATCATGACTGAAATATTACCAGGCAGATCGGGACTGACAATTTAAACAAATGACGTCATTAACTGAATTATTTAATGTTTGTCATCTTGCTGTTTTTATCTGCCCTTAATGGGATCAAACTTGTCTGCTAATAATGAACACAACCTGGTATATTATTAACATGATATGGTAAGGAGACAATGAGCTGATCCCGCACTGCCTGGTACATTATAGACATGATAGGGTACGGAGACAATGAGCTGATCCCGCACTGCCTGGTACATTATACACCTGATATGGTGAGGAGACAATGAGCTGATCCCGCATTGCCTGGTACATTATACACCTGATATGGTGAGGAGACAATGAGCTGATCCCGCACTGCCTGGTACATTATACACCTGATATGGTGAGGAGACAATGAGCTGATCCCGCATTGCCTGGTACATTATAGACATGATATGGTGAGGAGACAATGAGCTGATCCCGCATTGCCTAGTACATTATACACCTGATATGGTGAGGAGACAATGAGCTGATCCCGCACTGCCTGGTACATTATAGACATGATATGGTGAGGAGACAATGAGCTGATCCCGCACTGCCTGGTACATTATTGACCTGATATGGTGAGGAGACAATGATCTGATCCCGCACTGCCTGGTACATTATTGACCTGATAGGTTACGGAGACAATGAGCTGATCCCGCACTGCCTGGTACATTATACACCTGATATGGTGAGGAGACAATGAGCTGATCCCGCACTGCCTGGTACATTATATACATGATATGGTGAGGAGACAATGAGCTGATCCCGCACTGCCTGGTACATTATTGACCTGATAGGGTACGGAGACAATGAGCTGATCCCGCACTGCCTGGTACATTATAGACATGATATGGTGAGGAGACAATGAGCTGATCCCGCACTGCCTGGTACATTATTGACCTGATAGGGTACGGAGACAATGAGCTGATCCCGCACTGCCTGGTACATTATAGACATGATATGGTGAGGAGACAATGAGCTGATCCCGCACTGCCTGGTACATTATAGACATGATATGGTGAGGAGACAATGAGCTGATCCCGCATTGCCTGGTACATTATTGACCTGATAGGGTACGGAGACAATGAGCTGATCCCGCACTGCCTGGTACATTATTGACCTGATAGGGTACGGAGACAATGAGCTGATCCCTCACTGCCTGGTACATTATTGACCTGATAGGGTACGGAGACAATGAGCTGATGCCTCACTGCCTGGTACATTATACACCTGATATGGTGAGGAGACAATGAGCTGATCCCGCACTGCCTGGTACATTATTGACCTGATAGGGTACGGAGACAATGACCTGATTCCGCACTGCCTGGTACATTATTGACCTGATAGGGTACGGAGACAATGAGCTGATCCCGCACTGCCTGGTACATTATACATCTGATATGGTGAGGAGACAATGAGCTGATCCCGCACTGCCTGGTACATTATTGACCTGATAGGGTACGGAGACAATGAGCTGATCCCGCACTGCCTGGTACATTATAGACATGATATGGTAAGGAGACGATGAGCTGATCCCGCACTGCCTGGTACATTATACACCTGATATGGTGAGGAGACAATGAGCTGATCCCGCACTGCCTGGTGCATTATTGACCTGATAGGGTACGGAGACAATGAGCTGATCCCGCACTGCCTGGTACATTATACACCTGATATGGTGAGGAGACAATGAGCTGATCCCGCACTGCCTGGTACATTATAGACATGATATGGTGAGGAGACAATGAGCTGATCCCACACTGCCTGGTACATTATTGATCTGATAGGGTACGGAGACAATGAGCTGATCCCGCACTGCCTGGTACATTATACACCTGATATGGTGAGGAGACAATGAGCTGATCCCGCACTGCCTGGTACATTATAGACATGATATGGTGAGGAGACAATGAGCTGATCCCGCTTTGCCTGGTACATTATTGACCTGATAGGGTACGGAGACAATGAGCTGATCCCTCACTGCCTGGTACATTATTGACCTGATAGGGTACGGAGACAATGACCTGATCCTGCACTGCCTGGTACATTATAGACATGATATGGTGTGGAGACAATGAGCTGATCCCGCACTGCCTGGTACATTATTGACCTGATAGGGTACGGAGAGAATGAGCTGATGCCTCACTGCCTGGTACATTATTGACCTGATATTGTAAGGAGACAATGACCTGATCCCGCACTGCCTGGTACATTATAGACATGATATGGTGAGGAGACAATGAGCTGATCCCGCATTGCCTGGTACATTATTGACCTGATAGGGTACGGAGACAATGACCGGGTCCTGCATTGCCTGGTCAATTATTGACCTGATCTGATCTGTATGGTTATCACGGTATGAATCCTGTTCCATGATTTTTGAGTTCCGTGAGAGCGTTACAAGAGTTTTGAGTTCCGTCAGAGCAATTGCAAGGTTTCAGACAATTCCGTCAGGGAAAAACATCTTGTTATTTTAGTACCAGAAGGCTCTTTGCGGAGTATGTCACCATCGTAAAGACAAAGGTAGATATAATATTAAATGCAGCACGTTTACTCGAAAAGACACTATTTTTTATCGATTTAATAGTTTTTTATGCATTTTTCTTGCTGGATATACTAACATTACTTAAATCTTAATAAACAAGGATTTATATTCAAAACAAACGTTAAGTTTTGAATGTCAATGTTAATTGATATGTAAGCTAGTTATATACACTCAGGGACAAAAGAAACGCAAAACATATATAATGGTTTTTTCCAAAGTATTTTTTTTTCAAATTCACTGAAATTTTACACGATCCTTGGTGAAATATTATTGAGGCATACTACAAAATTTCATTCATTTCTGTAATTGAATAATATGTTTACATAGGTTTTAATCTAATATTCCAACATCGCAAAGTCACATCTTTGTCACATTCATTGTCATGTGTAAGCACACGAACACGAATGCACTTAAAACATGCACGATATAATATTTTGTATGTATAGGCGTGGGATAAAGTTGCACTCACGAATAAAGGCCTCCCATGTGCTGTGAAGCCAAGAAAACATAGACGAAGTTCCAAATCATTGATAATATAAATTGATTGTTTATAATCTACCAATTGTGAACTACTAAGCTGTATTATGCATGTTAATTATTTCGGTTGTTGGAGAAATGCACTAGAAAACACGCACATATGTTAATGATATAATTCATGAATTAAGCCAGTGTTTATGATACTGCTGTTAAGAAATTTAAGAGTTATGACTTTTTTTGGCTAAATATAAACGACTTTGAAGTGTATCGTTATTGTCTTTAGTGTAAATTGAAAAAGAAAATGAATCAAAATGAACGTGCGACATATTTTATAAAGGAACCTTATTTTTTCAAAAAAGTGTCCTTTTGCCTACCCGTGGGTTCCTATGTATCCTAGCTGTAATTCTGGCTGACCGGAAGCGGTTCCTGGGATACAGCATGCGTATGGTCCCGTCTTGTCGTGGAGTGGTTATCATTGGTTTCCCTGTGTGTTTGCCATCCTTAACCGTTCCAGAGGACTGATATTGTTCATGTAGCCTTGCAATGATTGAAGGGTGGTAATGGAATTGTCCAACTACACCAGAAGGACTCGAACCCATTTGGAGCAGTCCGGCTGCTTCAGACCGTGTGTGTTCAGGCAAACATGGCATGTTTAAAATAATTTTATATGTTTTTATTTGATGAGTTTTCATAGGTGTTATGTATACACTGTCATTCGGTAGTAGAAATGTTCCGCTTTGCGATTTCGCACGTGCTCCATGTGCGAAAAAGGGGTTTTTACCCTAAACTGGTAAAAACCGGTTCAAACACAATTAATTATGTAGAAAAGTGCTGAGATGTCAAGGTTTTAACCCATGTATCATTTACATTAAACAAAAACAATATATCGCACTTATTTAGAAAATTAAATTATGACCCAGGAAAAAGTTTTGCGTTTCTTTTGTCCCTGAGTGTAATACGAAAGCAGACATAGAACTGCTGTATAATGCCATAATTTTTATCCCGACGCGATCATCTGACATCGATGTTACAAATTCCGATTACCACTGTTACAAATTCCGAAGTTTTCAAAACAAGGATGATACAAATTCCGTGAATATGAATAAAATTCTAGGAACACATTTACTTACTTTTTATGTATGATTTTAGTTGTTAAGGAGACATCCTCACACAAAACATTAATTTTATTACCCAATTTGTGTTCTTAGTGAGTGTAACCATTTACAAGTAATATACAGCCTTGAACTATATAATTAAAGTACTTGACACATTGAGTCATACTGCGCAATATTCTAACAATAATTCTGAACATTCCAATTGATATAAACTCATATAAACTCAACAAAGGTATCAAATTAACAAAATTAATCTACGGATTATTACGATGTTAAGATCTCACAAACTTTGAATATGTGTACTGTACTCATACATAATTTCACAAGACAATGATGTGATAATTCGTTCGAAATACAGTCAATACTGACTTGGCATAAACCGTGATCAGATTTAAGACTTTTAAGGTCAACATACTACAAAATTAATGAAATATTTTCTTAAATGCAAACAATAGCGTTATAATTGACTATTGAGAACAACTTAATTACCGACACCAAACAATGATGTGTAAAATAATCATGAATTGTTCCTTCAATTATACTGGACATTTGAAACCTCTCATTCAATGTGATTCAAATTTACGATGACCAAACGACCAGATATTGGGAACTATCATGACATTAAATTTTAGCTGAAACAAAATTATAGAAGCATTGTTTATCGGAAATGTTATCCTCGTTTAAAGGTGCTACCTTGCAGATAGAAATAACTTTTTTGTTTGTCGTAGTTTTCTTCCCTTACCAAAACTTTATATAAATTAAAGTCGCTGGGTAGTGCTACATGAATGCTTTATTGCATATTTGCGATAATAAACTAGAGCTATCACATGAGTGAATCATGTCCGCTCTGTAACGTTGTCATTTCTTACTGGATTTTAAAATTGCTTTGTACAAATGTTCACCACATCGAGACGGTGTGTCATGCGCAAGACCCAGGTCCCTATCTCAAAGGTCAAGGTCACACTTAGAGGTCAAAGGTTATGTAGTCATGCAAATCGTGTCCGCTCTGTAACTTTGTCATTTCTTACTGGATTTTAAAATTGCTTGGTACAAAGGTCATGAAATTTCAATCATGGTGTTTTTCAATCTGTATAGCAGCAGATTTCCATCAAATGTGTTGTTTAGACTATAATTTTAAATAATGTTCCTGTGTCAAGGCGGTGCTGCGGGGGTATGATTCATCACTCATGTGATAGCTCTACCACCCTTCAATCAATAATTATACCCCCGCAAACAAAGTTTGAAGGGGGTGTACTGGAGTCACCATGTTGGTCTGTTGGTCTGTTGGTCTGTTGGTCTGTCGGTCTGTTGGTCTGTTGGCATGTTGGTCTGTCGTTACGTTAGCATCGTGTCCGCTCTGTAACTTTGTCATTTCTCACTGGATTTTAAAATTGCTTTGTACAAATGTTCACCACATCAAGACGGTGTGCCATGCGTAAGACCCAGGTCCCTATCTCAAAGGTCAAGGTCACACTTACAGGTCAAAGGTTATATAGTCATGCAAATCCTGTCCGCTCTGTACTTTTGTCATTTCTTACTGGATTTTAAAATTGCTTGGAACAAATGTTCACCACATCAAGACGATGTGTCATGCGCAAGACCCCACAGGTAACTGTATCGTTGAAAACGAAAAAAAAACGAAAAAAATTTTTTTTTTTGAAAATTTATATTTTTCTATAAAGGTTTATTTGTTCTAGATGAACCAGAGTTTCAATCAATCAAAAACAAAATTTGACAATCAATATCTCCAATAACTATTTATATTCATATACAGCAATGTTTAAAGTACTTGTAAGCCAGATCTTATCAGAATTGATCAAATAGTTAAAAAGTTATACTATAAAATGTAGATACTGTTTCACAGCCGATTCATATGGTGCAATCAACACAAATCCATATGACCGTCCCTCAAAACGTGTTACACCAGCGACAGTTAAAGTATACCTTTAAGCAATGGATTTTATGATATGAAGTTAATTTTTGGCTTACATTCATCCCAGAACATTGTTTGTGTAAACACACATCCTTTTATAGATAATTGGTATGCATAAAGCAGTTTTTTTATTAAAAACAAACTGCACCTCTCGAACCGGCTCGTGGATTTCTGTACAAATTGACCTTGTTAGAAAAATATAAATTTTCAAAAAAAATTTTTTTCCGTTTTTGTTTTCTTTTTCAACGATACAGTTACCTGTGCAAGACCCAGGTCCCTATCTTAAAGGTTACACTTAGAGGTCAAAGGTTATATAGTCATGCAAATAATTGTAAACCCATATATTTTAGAAATATGCCATTCCATACCCAATTTTCTTGCATGCAAAAAAGTTAAAACATATTAACTTCGTACCCTATCACTAAGTTTATTTTCACAAGTTAACATTCATATTTAATCATAGGAAGGTACTAAACGTTTGTTCTTAACTATACCTATTTTGAATTTTACTGGTACTGTGTTGTGTTTGTGTTACATGGAAATCACTTTCATTCTGATCATACCAATTATTAGGCAGTTGTTTTTAAGATTATCGTTTTTTAAAGTGAAAAGATAGGTCACTATCAGAGTTTAACATGTACCATACATGTATATACGGTGGGTAATTCTCCCATCTAGCATTACTTTAGGCATACCTTTCCACAAGAAACCGACGTGTTAGACCGAGTTTTTAAACCAATGGAAGAATGTCGAAAACACGAACGAAAACATGTAGATCTAGGCCTACCTTGTGAAGTTTAATTTCTTACTAGCAATGTTGAAAGCGCTTAATTGTTAAGCGCAGTTACAGTGAGAAAAAGGGAACAGAGTAATATAACTACTTCACGGATTTAAAAGTTATAAAAATGTACTTAAATCTATTTAGTTCAAATTATGCTGGAAATAACAAACTATTTCTCAAAGCATGAGTTTTCCTTATTAGTTCCTCAAATGACACAAGTTAACAACACTAAAGTACAATTCGTAGAGAAGACTACTGTTCGGAATTTGTACCACCTCCAAACGGAGTTTGTATCAATCAAAATGTTCATGTAACAGAATTTGTAACAACACATAAACTTTAAGCTAAATACATGTATTTCACCATCTGAATGCATCCAACTTGGTGCGATACTAAGCAACATAGTTGTAATATGAAGTGTTCAATTTTACAGGTTGTTTTGAAAGATAATAACAATAAAAATAAACAATCTTCCAATGTGTAAAATTTTGTCATATAATGCTTTTCATTCGTGATCATCGAGTGCGATTGTGGTTTTGGTACCGTAATTATACTCTCCAATTGTCATTTCTACTATAACCAGAAGAAATCAATAGTATACTTACTTCCAGAACCTGTAACCGATGCTATATTGGAGTGAAGTGTTTATTTTTCTCTTTCACGGAATTTGTAACTCGCACGAAACGCCAACATTGCTCTGACGGAACTCAAAACCCTTGTAACGCTCTGACGGAACTCAAAAATCATGGAACAGGATTCATACCGTGGTTATGCTCATATGACAAACTTGACTTTGCTCTAGAGGTCACTTATTCTCAATATATTAATACATGTACAATAGCACATTAAAATGACGATATACATAATTGTACTAGATGTATTGTGCAGCTTTGGAAAGTCACATGTTGTGTAGGTTGACATGACAATACAGAGAGGTAAAATAGACTTGTGTCTCCAACAGTTTACAACTATGCTTCAACATAATGCATGTACTTAGCGACATGTACAAGCATGAAGTATAACAAGAACACCGCATCCGAGTGCGGGATGCTCAACTTTCTCGTCTTGATAGTAACAAGGGCAGATTAATCAATTAATATAGGTCCCAGGATTACCAGCTATGTCAGTATGGACACCTCTTGTGACGGTAAATAACAGTACTGTAACTATTGAAGTTTCAAGTTGATGCCCCTATCAGTTTTCCAGAAATTTACCTTAACAATGAATGTAATCAACGCGTCCAACAAGGGCGATGCTAACAACCAGGCTATGACAATAGGTGTTTTTTCTTCCAAAAGTCGAGCTAATAAAATTACAAACAAATGTATAGTATAAAATTGTATGCACCGTATAAATGATAACATTAAAATAGAGGTCTCTTAGAGTTGTATAATTTCACACCATTTGTTGTTGATGCACGTGCAAACTTTGTTAACATGGCCGTTACGTTCATTTGATCTGTCTGTAAATCTCTGTAAAACAATAACAACAGGTTCAACATTAAATATAAAGAAAACTTGTCAATGAATCATATTAAATAGTTTATATAGAATGTGGATACTTGTTGTATGTAAAGTATCAAGTCTAATATAGTATACATGAAATATATAACAGTATACAGGAGGGTATCATATTAACTTAATCCTGGGGGACCATTTAAGTAAGATATTGAGTTTTTCAACTATGAGAAAAAGTGTTTTTGGCAGCTTTGCATGAAACCCGTATAAACTTAAGGTTGATCTTAGAAAATCTAACCAAGTATTTTACTCCACTTATGCTATGTATTACCAGACCAAATAGTCTTGTATTATTATTATTTCAAAACTTCCAGTATAGTTTGATTTCGATCATTGAGCCGTGACTGCACTTTTAAACTTTAATCCATTCGCCGATAAACTGTAAATCGATAAATTACACACAGTAGTAAGTAACATATCTTTAATTCTAACACGATCTGCGGATTAATCGTTTAAATATAGAGCGGACCTAACAATATATTATTACCCCCATAAAACATACCTATCAAATTGGCTGTTTCTATTTACACCCAGTATCACGTGACATATTTATAAATGAATGAACGTAAACTTTATAGTAAAATTTACTACGAGTCACGATGACAAGGCGAGTTGCACGAGAATCCAGTGTTACATCTATGACGCATCTATTTTTAGAAACTCCAATATACTCTAGAAACCAAGTTTTATTAAAGCTTCTGATAATCAATCCATTTATATTTTTCATTTTATGAAATAGATACCATATACTCGTGTTATTAAAATTGTTTGAATGTTTAAATTGTGGTATTTCCTTCAGAAAATTACGAAGGTCGTTTTCATTAACGAGGGAAGTAATTGTACCAGCTAATAAGCCACCCAATTTCAGCGTGGAATTATGTTCAATGTCAAATGGGTGAAAATGGAATGCGCGCAGTTAAATAGTGCGGGATATTATCGTATTTAGAATCGAAATAAAAACTCTGTTCTTGTATATTGTCGGTGAATAAAACACGGACACTCGTTCGGATGCGGAAAATTAAATCACTCGTGCTACGCACTCGTGATTTAATTTTTCCGCATCCGAACTCCTGCCCGTGTTTTATTCACCGACAATAAACACGAACAGAGTTTTATTTCTTAAATAATGACTATTGAATAAATCACGGGTTACCCGCCCAAATAGACTCGTCTGAAAGTTCATGTCTCAGGGTTCAAAATTGAACTATACCTTACTAAATAGATCTGAACAAATTCATATAATAAAATGTTTATTTAATTTTTCATCATCTACATGAAATATTGCCTAATGTAACCATGGTTACCAGAGTCTTACACAACCAATCACATCAATTATAGATGTGTAAAACCCATATACCAATATTTACCTGATATATGGGGTAATATCTTCCAGTCGCCATTTCTCCTTCATACGAAACAATTCATTAAATCTGCAAATATAAGTGTTCAACAATGATTCATAACTACAAGATGAAAATTATAACCAGTGAATAGTTACGGTGTTATTATTTGAGAGGTTAGAGATGGTATATAATACTTTCAGCTGGAGCAACTTAGAGCAAACAGTCCTGCAGTTGTTGATTTGAAACCATTTTACTAGAACTTAGGTCACAGTAACCTTGACCATTGACATGATCCACAATCAATACTAGTCATTACTAGTCACAGTCGACCTGTATACCAAGTTTCAGGATTGTAACACAAATGGTCCTTATTTTAATTTTGGACTTAAGACCAGTTTGGCACAGTTGCTTTAAACAATCAACACTCTGAGCAATGGAAATTTATGTCCTGCAGATATTTTATCCTACACTCCAGAGTCTCACCGTTCTCTGGCAATCAACAAACAGATGGCCCACCCTTCACTTGGCAATCAACAAACAGATGGCCCACCCTTCACTTGGCAATCAACAAACAGATGGCCCACCCTTCACTTGGCAATCAACTAACAGATGGCCCACCCTTCACTTGGCAATCAACAAACAGATGGCCCACCCTTCACTTGGCAATCAACTAACAGATGGCCCACCCTTCACTTGGCAATCAACAAACAGATGGCCCACCCTTCACTTGGCAATCAACAAAACAGATGGCACACCCTTCACTTGGCAATCAACAAACAGATGGCCCACCCTTCACTTGGCAATCAACAAACAGATGGCCCACCCTTCACTTGGCAATCAACAAAAAGATGGCACACCCTTCACTTGGCAATCAACAAACAGATGGCACACCCTTCACTTGGCAATCAACAAACAGATGGCTAGCCATTATTTCTGATTACACCAAAAATACCACATTGAAGAGAGAATATTACGTTACCTGTCTGTGATGTCCTCAGGTAATGAATCAACAGTCAGGTATGATATTACTTCTGGTGAACAATCTCTCTCAACTTAGGCTATACCCTGTAAAGATGTTTGTAAAATATGTATGCCCCATGACAGCACAGAAGTCAGAAATGGTTAAGGTCACAGCGAGGCCTTGACCTTTGGGCGTCAAAATCAATAGGGGGTCATCAAATTAAGTGTCAAAACCCTAAGGCAAATATTTCTTGATTTAATGAACAGAAACAGATTGGCATGTGCAAAGCATTAAACCCCCTCCTCAAAGGTAGAGGTGAGGAATATATAATATCAAAACCGGGCAACTTTGTTCTGAACAATAAATCAACAATCGGTTCGTGTCTAACACTTATTTGATTTTCTTTCTAGAAGCAACAACTGTTACCATGAAATCCGATTACAATATATATCAAAACTGTTCATAGTAACAATCCATAGTTAATCTGACTGATAAATCACTACAAACCTCTAATAGATATCTGACTGATATATCACAACAAACCTCTAATAGATATCTGACTGATATATCACAACAAACCTCTAATAGATATCTGACAGACATATCTCAACAAACCTCTAATAGATATCTGACTGATATATCTCAACAAACCTCTAATAGATATCTGACTGATATATCTCAACAAACCTCTAATAGATATCTGACTGATATATCTCAACAAACCTCTAATAGATATCTGACTGACATATCTCAACAAACCTCTAATAGATATCTGACTGATATATCTCAACAAACATCTAATAGATATCTGACTGATATATAACACAAACCTCTAATAGATATCTGACTGACATATCTCAACAAACCTCTAATAGATATCTGACTGATATATCTCAACAAACCTCTAATAGATATCTGACTGATATATCACAACAAACCTCTAATAGATATCTGACTGATATATCTCAACAAACCTCTAATAGATATCTGACTGATATATCACTACAGACCTCTAATAGATATCTGACTGACATATCTCAACAAACCTCTAATAGATATCTGACTGATATATCACTACAGACCTCTAATAGATATCTGACTGATATATCTCAACAAACCTCTAATAGATATCTGACTGATATATCACTACAGACCTCTAATAGATATCTGACTGATATATCACTACAGACCTCTAATAGATGTCTGACTGACATATCTCAACAAACCTCAAATAGATATCTGACTGATATATCACTACAGACCTCTAATAGATATCTGACTGATATATCACTACAGACCTCTAATAGATATCTGACTGACATATTTCAACAAACCTTTAACAGATATCTGACTGATATATCACTACTGACCTCTAATAGATATCTGACTGATATATCTTAACAAACCTCTAATAGATATCTGACTGATATATCACTACAGACCTCTAATAGATATCTGACTAATATATCTCAACAAACCTCTAATAGATATCTGACTGATATATCACTACTGACCTCTAATAGATATCTGACTGATATATAAATACAAACCTCTAATAGATATCTGACTGATATATCACTACAGACCTCTAATAGATATCTGACTGATATTTCACTACAGACCTCTAATAGATATCTGACTGATATATCTCAACAAACCTCTAATAGATATCTGACTGATATATCTCAACAAACCTCTAATAGATATCTGACTGATGTATCACAACAAACCTCTAATAGATATCTGACTGACATATCTCAACAAACCTCTAATAGATATCTGACTGATATATCTCAACAAACCTCTAATAGATATCTGACTGATATATCTCAACAAACCTCTAATAGATATCTGACTGATATATCACTACAGATCTCTAATAGATATATGACTGATATATCACTACAGACCTCTAATAGATATCTGACTGATATATCACTACAGACCTCTAATAGATATCTGACTGATATATCAACACAAACCTCTAATAGATATCTGACTGACATATCTCAACAAACCTCTAATTGATACAAACTTGTCTTCATTCCTTCAGGAACACTCTTCTCCCACGTTGATAGAAATTGATTCAGATTGAACTGAAATAAAACAAAACATGTTCACTTCTATACATATTTGTGTTCAATATATCTGGCTCATGAAATGTGGGGACGCACAAAAAACATAGACAAACATACATGCTAGTTGTGTGAGTGATATAAGCATACACTCAATCACTATTAAACAAAATATATTTACATGCATGTTTAAGGTGTTTCGGATGAAGTTATTTACCTCACTTGCATGTTTAAGGTGTTTCGGATGAAGTTATTTACCTTGCGTGCATGTTTAAGGTGTTTCGGATGAAGTTATTTACCTTGCGTGCATGTTTGAGGTATTTCGGATCAAGTTTTTTTTACCTTGCGTGCATGTTTAAGGTGTTTCGGATGTAGTTATTTACCTTGCGTGCATGTGTAAAGTGTTTCGGATGAAGTTATTTACCTTGGGTGCATGTTTAAGGTGTTTCGAATGAAGTTATTTACCTTGTGTGCATGTTTAAGATGAAATTATTTACCCTGCGTGCATGTTTAAGAATCTGCTCAGCATAAAATCTACAAACTTTATGTTCATCTAGTTTATAATAATCTATATCTGAAAATATACAACAATACTGATTGAAGATTATAGAAAACAGGATAGATATTTATGAAACACATAGGGACGGTTGGTGCAATTATAGCATAAACAAGAGGGCCATGATGGCCCTATATCGCTCACCCTTTTATGAATGAAGCCCTGCATAATTTTCACCCGGGGAAAACAATTTGAACTAATTTGGCAGGGGACCACTAGGTGATGCTACATGCCAAATATCATAGCTCTAGGCAATGTAGTTTTAGTCAAGAAGATTTTTTATATGTTTTCCATATATAAGTCTATGTAAAACAGTGAACCCGGGGCAGGGACACTTTTGACCCCAGGGGCATAATTTGAGCAATCTTGTTAGGGAACCACTAAATGATGTTAGGGGTGAAAGGTCACCACAAGATGTGATATTGAAGGGTTGATACAAAATAACATACTGACCTATCTGCATTCTACTCTCCCCATCATCAGCATCACCAGAACTTGTATCTACTTTATCTGAGAAATTCTTCACTACATGTTCTATCACATTCCTACAACAACAACAACACATGTTTAATCACATAACAATAATAATATCTTTATTTTCTGTGGAGAACATAATTGGTAAACCAATTTTCATTATAGTCCACAACATCACAATGATTTTAGAAGATATTTCAATTGATGGATTATACTGATCACTGTTGTACAACATTAAGTACGACTGCTCTTTGAGATTTACACCTAGACTTCTTTAAGTACTATGCACAAGCAACAAACCATGCACCCTTCAAGGTTTGGTACTAATGTTGGTTCATATCAACCATTGATCACTCACTCAAGTTTTGATAGAACTAAGAATATTCACAACTACACCTCATAATCAGTCAGTTTATATGGTAGTGTTTGTTTTGTTATAAAGCAAGGGTGGTATTTACAAAGCATCTTAAGTGAAAACTTAGAATCCCCCCCCAAACTCTTACTATTTCCTTATGTGTATCATTTAAACAGGAAACATAAGGTTATCAACTTTTTACATTGTTTCGAAGCATTATATAAAGCGCTACAATAATGTCCAAGAGATATTTTTATTTCCTTGCATATATGCACAGTTAAATTTTTTAACTAGATCTAAAGTAAAAATATTTAAGTTTTCCCTTAAGATGCTTTGTGAATACCAGCCCTATATTCATACACCAATATTTGATCAGTGAATGAAGCATAGTAAGGATTTATTCATCAGCTTGATGTCAAATCAACCACACTATGTGTGTTGACCAACATGTTTGCAGGCACTTGCCTAGCATTGAAAGTTGACCAACATGTATTGCAGTCACCTCTATAGGTATACCAGTCTGTAACCAGTCGTTACCTAGCAATAAGTGTTTGGAGACATGTTGTTACACATACTTACCTAGGAAATAGTTCTACTAACACAGATATACATTCATCTATAAGTATACCAGTCTGTAACCAGTCGATACCTAGCAATGAGTGCTGAAAATTGATACTAATAATGACAGTGAGTTATATATTTACTAACCATTTCTTTCTGACTTTGTTCTCTCATCTTTACCTTTCTATGTTTGTACAATTTATTTTTTATATCCCTTGATTTGTTATATGTTCATGTTCTCTTCTTTGTTTTTTTCAGATAATTATTTATTTTTCGCTTGATTTAGACTAGTTGTTGTAGTTCTAATTAACAACATATTTTTTTATAGCAAAAGTACTGAGGAGTCAATTTGAAAGAGTTAGAGTAGCACACCTATATGCATTGTATTACACATTTTTCTTTTCCCTCGAAGTCAGAGGTCAGTGACCATACTGGCAAAGTGACTTCAAAATGAAGTATCCTATTATGTGTGTTCGGATAATTGTGATAATTGTGATGACTATTGCATCTATTGTGAGGTAAGTTCATTTCCTTATGATTATTTACGCTAGCTGTTTTTTAATTACATTTCTTAATTACACAAATCACATAATATTATTAACTATATAATTAAATAAATTAAATTTACATTACCAAATCGGAAATTTTCTCTAACCACTATATATTGTATTTTGTATTTCCGATTTGCATCCCAAAATTTCCGATTCAGATTTAATTCGGGTTTTTTTAAACCTTTTTATATTTTATATCTTGTTTATTATTGAGATTTGTTCGTTCGACACAAGAAACCAGTTTAATGACACGTTCAGGCATTAAACCACTATATATTGTATTTTGTATTTCCGATTTGCATCCCAACATTTCCGATTCAGATGTCCGATTCAGATTTAATTCGTTTTTTTAATCCTTTGAATATTTTATTCTTGATTATTATTAAGATATGTTCGTTCGACACAATAAAGTAGTTTACTGACACGCCCAAGCTTATTAAATACTATATATTGTATTTAGTATTTCCGATTTGCATACCAAATTTCCGATTCAGATTTACAATTCAGATTTTCCAATTCAGATTTCCGAATTCAGATTTCCGATTCAGATTTAATTCGTTTTTTTTAAACCTTTGTATGTTAATATTCTTAAGATATGTTCGTTCGACACAATAAAGTAGTTTAATGACACGCTCAAGCATATTAAATTACTATATACTGTATTTCCGATTTGCATACCAAAATTTTCGATTCAGATTTCCAATTCAGATTTCCGCTGCGCATATTAGTGTGACCAACTACATCGTCACTTTTACTATTTAGGCCAAACTACAATAAATATGTCTGTGTAGAATACCACTATGAAAAATCAGGGATTTTAAATACTGTACCATATTTATAGAGCAGACCCTGGAAAAATGTTTTAGGCATATAGGAATTAACTCTAGATGAATATTGATTTGCTTATGCTAATCTTGGCACCTGGTATCTGTTTTTAACTGTTACCTTTGTTCACGTGCCTCACGTTTGTTTGTATATATTACAAGTATGGTCGATGCTCCAGAGTGGGCCCTGTACTATAACGGTAAGAACATTTGAGCTTAATAATACCTGAATACCTGAATCTTCAGGCCGTCAATTTAGCTAATGCTGTCCTGGCCCATTTTGGTGAAGGTCTTCGTTAATTATCTCATCTCTTGTACATTTAACTATATATCATGTCTCCGGTTAAATTAATACACACTTGGTTTAAATTTCTTATCATTCCATTTCTCACAGTTCAGCAGCGACTTAAACTAAGTTTGTTCCAGTATGGTATGGACCTCTGACTATATGTGAAAAGCCTTACATTGTGAAGACATAATTTGGGCTCAAACTTCAAGTTATGTCCACGTAACGCCGCCTGTGACAAGTTGAACAGCTTGTCCCATTTCAAATTGTCCAGATTATGAATGGATTTGAAAATTTGTATCATGTCCGCACGATCTATTCTATACTCAAGTGTTACCAGACCTAACTTGCGTAAACGTTGCTCATAGGAAAGCTGACTAAGTGATGGGATCGATCAATTTAGTCGCTCTTCGTTGTATATCCTCAATTCTCTTTATATCCTTCTTCAAGTGAGGTGACCAAACACACGAAGCTTGTTAAGTGCCCAGCTCAGTATATGGAAGAAGAATAAGAACATCAAGAGCCAATGAGCACAGTAAGAATAAGTGATCCAATTGTTATGGATACTCTCACGTTTCTTTAGTTTAAACAATATTTATTCAACAACTTTTTACAACATGTGGCAATCAATTACAAAGTATAAAGGATTGGGAAACAAGTTTGAAAAACTTATATAAATCCCGCTCCTTTTTAAAATATAAAATATTCACATACGTAGAAAAACGACGACCGGATCGAATAACTGACAGAAAAGGAAGAGGATCAGTCGAGGGATAGAAATAAAGGAACACTGGGAGAAGAAGTAAATAGGAGGGAGAGAAACTGTTGTAAAGATATCACACTGTAATGGAGAGGGTCTGCTGTCGATTATGTGTCAAATCGTTTTGTAGATATAATGAAGTTTTGAACACTTATAAATATATTTTTGTTTTGTATCAAACTTAGATTTTCATCACCGTACAAAAGATTGTTAGCGGTAGGTGCACAAGGGAGATTTTGCAGGAACTGTTGTCTTTGATGATTAAAAAGGGGACAATGAAGTAAATAATGTGAGACATTTTCGACACAGTCACATATGCAAAGGGGCGATTCTAAAATGATTTTTCTGCTGAGATCATAATTAAGTGAGCTACATCCTAATCGAAGACGGGTGTGAAAAATTTGGTCTTTTCGGGTTCCGATGTTATATAAGATTTGTGACTTTCTTTTATGCGTTTTAAGATTGTTTTTAAAGGTTGTAACTGAGCCCGAATTGCGGGTTGTTACCGGTAACGTGTTCCAGTCTCGGATTGTTGCGGGAACAAATAAATTATAAAACAATTGCGTTTTTGTTAAGATGCATGGAATATTTTCTGAATTTCTAAGGGTATAACGAGTTTGAGGCTGTAATGGAATTAGATTGCTGAGATACGGGGGCGTAAGTCCGTTGGGTTAGGGGACAGTCTTCTGTCAAAGATGATTATGTGCACAATTTTCAATGAATACAATCAATCCTGTAACTGTGGATGTCAACGCCCCTGAATGTCAACCCTGTACTTTTCCAGGAAGAGAAGAGATTTTACATGTAATCGCTTGTAAATCATGAGCAGAGCAAACCGATATCAAATACTGCATCTGTGTCTTGATGTTAATTTCCATGGAAGGCTGAACTTTAAATTGGCTAGACATGCTTGCTGTCTCCAATGGTCTTCTCTCACTGCAGAAATGTACTTTGTTCACTGTATAGCGTTGCATTATAATTTGTTCCAATAAATTGGAAATAATTAATAATTAGAGCTTAAGTTTGTTTTTTATTTTAATAATATATGAGCTTGTATAAACAGGACCTTCTCTATGAATATATATATTCCTGGTATAAAGTAACAACAAACAACTTACTTTCATTTATAAATATTTATTGATTAAAACAAATTCTAATAATGAGCTTGGAGTACATATACAATATATACTGTATAAGTTTAATGTATATCAATTAACAATAAATACAATATCTATGTGAAAACATGACAATAGACTAAACAACTAGAGGTACGGCATCATGTATTCATCACCTTTGATCACACATGATCAATGGTAGACACGCCTTTTTTCATTTCAAAGGTGACTTAGTAGTATAAACAAAAGTATATAATTATCCTTAGGAGACCAACTGTATTGTGATGGAATTCTTTCTAGTAAAATGTAGATAAATAAAAGGGCCTTAATCAAATCATTATCCACATATACAGGGTGTCTCAAAATACATGTCCGCTTGTTGAGGACGTATCACGCCGTAATGTATTGCTTTACGTACCTGATTTATATGTATGACCAAAGGGCATTCAATTCAATGTATAAATTACGAAACAATTAATGAAAACAATGCATACACAACCTATAGAATGCATTTTAAGTAGCTAACCCTAATTCGGTAAAAACTGTGTTTGACGTCGTTTGACGATTTTAATGACGTTATCATACTTTTGAGTCGGATGTGATGTTTCCATTTTCTCCACAAATTGATATTTTGAGTTTCAATGTAGTTGCATATCTTGAACTGTATAATCTAACTTTCAAAATAGTATAAGAAGAAATAAATATTTTGGACGTTTTGGATACTTGTTCCCGATTTCAATAAAAATAGGATAACCAAATTCATTCTCCTACCAAGGCAGTTTCTGGGTGATTGATACTTCATTAAGTACTATTTTATACTTTCAAGTTACATTATATGACTATGTTTGGACTGTTGGAGATAAGCTATATATTTAATCCAGTATGTTTATTCGAGGCGATTGATGCATCTTTTATGAATATGATATGCCTAGAAATGTGTGAAAATCAAATTTTGAGTCATAATTGTTTTTAAAATCTGTTCCTCCCTTAAATCGACCGCTTTTCCGATTTCATTTTCTAAAGACCTCTGATCAGTTTCTCAGCCAGTGTGTGCATAGTACGGTACGACTGACTATTACTTTATCCACATATAATATAAATTTTACCCATGTTACTGCACAAACTATGTTATCTGCCTCTTCGGGCATTTTAGAACGTCCGTTGCTAATGACTTCAGTATACCGTACTAGTATATGACGTCATCAACTGTTCGAGTATTGACACATGATGTAATTCATCCCACAATTTTTAAATTTAGCTTTCATATGAGACTATAATTATCAATTTACTAACTCATTTGGCAAAGTTATGACCCTTCGACAAGCGGACATGTATTTTGAGACACCCTGTATATACATGACAATATTGATATCCACAGATAATCATATAGTGAAGTAGCCCTTTTTAGTACTAGTATTGTAAAGAAGTGAAAGGGTCGACATCACAATACAGTCATCTCCAATCATTACCTAGTATTCTGATTAGGTGCGAGAAGTAGAGAAGTAAAAATAGTTTGACAAGTACTGAAGTACTGAAAAGTATGAAAAGCAACACTAGCGCTTCATGGTATGCCTAAAAGTTGTGGATTCTATCATGATTTATTATGGGATTTGATTTCTAAAAGTGACCTGCCTTCTACCTGGGTCTTGCACATAACACATTATCTTAATGGGTTGAACATTTGTAGCAAGATAAAATAAAATTACTCCTGAAGGTATATCTTGTTTTTTTCAAAGACCTAAATTACACAGATTGGAAACATGTACCAACTCTCACGATATCTCGTGACAGGTCTCTGAAATCTCGCGAAATCTCGTCCATTTTAATACCTTATATCCCCAGTTCTAATATACTTACGAAAAAAATAATAAGTATATGCAATAGATTTATTATTCAGCTTTCAAATGATACCTCATTAATTGAAATAGGTCAAGGAATAAAACAATAGACCCTGAATAGCCAGACCTACTCTCATTTTCATCAAATTAATGTAAATTTCAAGTTTATCAGAAAATGCTTGATTTGCCTCATTCAAATCCTAATTTTCTGTATTTTATGAAAGGTAGACAAAAATGAGTTACTTCATGTAGAAAAAGAAACTTAGCTCTTCGACATGATACATTGCCCATTAAAATTGGATGACTAAAAAAAGTTGTAAGGACAATAAATGAATCTGCTGCCTGTTATTTTGCGTTTTCTCTAAATTTTCAGAGGAGTGTCCAATCTGTGTAATTTAGGTCTTTGTTTTTTTGCAAATGACACAATGTCTTTATGTGGTGAACATTTAGATAGCAGCAAAAATTCAAAATATTTCAAAATTACTTGATGGCCTACAACAAAGATACCACACTGACACAATTAACTACAAATGGTTTCCAGTCTGATGTGAAAATGTTGAAATTAAGAAAGCAGTGATCAATGTTACACATGTTAATTTTTTGTTTTTCATGTACAAATGAATAGGCAAACATCTCGAACATAGACAAACACTACATAAGCTGATGGTATAGTTTCTCATAAATGCACCAGAAATGAACACTTACGCATAGTGCACCCAGGATAAATATACAGTTTAAATAATTTAAAACAAAAAAAATGATCAATGTATGAGTGTATAACTGTATTCACAGGTTAATGTAACAAAAGTTGATAAATAGTAAAATAATGTTAAAACTATTTCAAACAAACCAATCAACAGCTGAACCAGTATTGGCCCTGTGATTGAAAACAAAGTTCTGGCTCCGCTCAACTTGAGAGAGCATGAAACATGATTTGTTCTTCACATTTTTCAAAATTAAAACATCTTTACATTTCAGAAAATATTAAGCAACTTTCTATTCATTTGTAAGTCAACATAATAGCCTCCTATGATCTACCACATATACACATGTACTATTTATTTTCATTTTGACTATGCCATTTCTATCATACAATGGCACTATACATTTGTAAGTAGAACAATGAAATCCAAAATCCTTGAAATTACGTCCCCACGAAATGGTCTTTTTACCAAAACCACGAAATTTTGTCCTATTGAAATTGACTTATGGGGGACCGATTTCATAAGACCTAGTCATAATCTTATCAGTGACAAATATTTACAATTCTAAACACACCTGCTGTTTCACATTGAAATAATCTATCTCTAAAACAGATAAAGCCCTACATTCTTTATTATTGAATCAAAAAACAATTTGATACAACTACACAAAATGTTTATCAAAATGCAATATAATTGCAATGAACTTTCACTAATATAACATGTACCACGAAATATTATTTATCCAGTCACTTCCTGCGAAATCGGCCCGATAACAGGGTGCCGTTTATCATTTTCAATAAACCGTCAAGTGGTCATGTGACTTGCAATAAACCGTCACCTCATCACGTGATCTGACGGACTTCTTCTTAAAGCGGAGTCGCCGGCTGAAACTCTGTACCCGAGGATGAGGTTTTCCGACTTGGGTCGATCAATAATTGTTCTACGACTTACCTGCGTGTACATGACGTTATCAAGATGTCCGACGTTGTTGTTTTGTCGTGACGTCAGTGAACGAACGTGACGTTACGCACAAATAATGACAAGTTAAATAGTTCCTGCGGCCAATTGTTTAACAGACCAGTATTGTGAGAGACATTTTTTTAAATAATTTTAGCAACTTGAACTTTTCTAAAGTGTTAATAAGGCTTGATAAAAAGGTATGAGGAAATCGGACTGCGGAGTCAGCACACTTTACCAGCTGAGCAAAGACTCGCATCCGTGACATCACAACACATGTACAATGAGCAATGCCTTCACGTAAGTCAAAGAAACAATTAAAAAGTCCCCGCCGAAAAATGCGGAATTTTACAAACCTCTCTGATTTAGTGGGCTTATGTGTGTTTGGGTATATTTATTTAGTATAATTTACCTACAAATGGTGTTATTTTCATTATTAGTAATTCGAATGTGTAATATAGTTATTTACGACAAATAGTTTATTAAATACAAGTATTTGCGTAAAAAACGTTCATACTTGTGTACATTTGGGTATGCGTGCACGCAGAGCGTCAGAATGTAAAATAAAGCGAATCTCACGACGTGCAAATATTATGGCAACGCCGGTTCGAAATGATACTGGGCCGAGTATTGCCGAAAAGCTTGCTTGTTTACGTTTATTTAGTCATCACTGGTCATTAAAATGCGTAATATAGTTAATCAACCCCATATTGTTAGTTAAATATAAGTATTTGGGTAAAAACGTTACTATTTGGGTAAGATTTGGGTGTTTTATGCAGCTGCGTCTGCCTGACCTACTTAACGGGAGGTAATTCAGACAACAGGTGCACGTCAAAACACATATCGAAACACATTTTTTTCTTCTTTTTAATTTCTTAAAGGGGTAAAAGAAATAAGTATGGTTATTAACGTACATTTCTTTATTTTAAAATATACAAATAGAAAAAATAAAAAAAATAATGGTGTTAGTCTGGTTCACGAAATTCTCGAAAAATGCTTATTTTTTTCGTATTTTTTTTGGAAATGGTAAACCATCCAGAACAGGTCACGTGCCCCCTCCTTAGTCTGGTTCACGATATTCTTAAAAACTGCTGATTTTTTGGATTTTTTTTTTTGAAATGGTAAACCATCCAGAACAGGTCACGTGCCTCTACATGGAAATTTTTCTTGTTGCATACAAATATAACCTGCGGCTCAAGGCCGCAGGTTAAAAAGGCAAATAAATAGTTCGACTTTTATTCCCTTTTTAAAGCAGATGTTTTGACCGGATAAATAGAATAATAGGTTAGTGCCGTGGAGTGAGTAAAAGTTTATCCGGCTCGGCTGCGGAAATTATCGAATTCGCCTACGGCTCACCCGATAAATTCCTACGCCTTGCCAGATAAACCTATTATTCTCTATGTAAATGTAGACATGTATCTATTTAAATATATTGCACAAACTTATGACATACACATTTATGTAAGATCAAATACTGTAAAATCATTAATTTTGTGGGGGATTAAATTTCATAAGTTTGGTGGTTCACCTTCAACCATAAAATCGAATCTCCTCTCATATTTATTGCCTGAAATGCAAAATCCATAAACTTACATCCTATCGAAATGGTCATTTTTTACCAAACCACGAAATTTCATCCCTACGAAATTGAATGATTTTACAGTACATATAAAACAGAACTTCCATGCCTCGAACAGTTCAACCTAGAAAACACACTAGAAACCCCTAAGAGGTTAACACTAAATACGTTTATAATTTACAGTAGAACTTCAATGCTTCAAATAGTTTTGCCTCAAACACTCTAAAAAACATTATTCCGGACCAAAGGCCATTTAACACATTAAAGTTCTACTGTAATCGGCGCGTTTATTCATCAATTGCGGTCACTCTTGTAAAGTTAGTGTATGTAATGATTATTTGATAAAACAAAAGGGAGATAACAATTTCATATCTATATTATTTTACAATTAGAGTTGTCCAACTTGATGGGCTTGCTACTATTCAATAATTAAGAACAATCATTTAATTAAATAAATACCACATGAATGAATTATTATGCTGTTTTATTTCTGATGTCGTCTATTTCACATTGACTATGCTGTAATTGGAAGTATTTCACCACAAATATGCCATAATTTCATCTACTTCACCATGACAGATTATTTATGCCAAATTGTTATCACTTTCACATTGACTTATGCAGTTCTATCATCTCTTTCACCAAGTCTATGTCATACTGTCATTAATTACACCATGTCTATACTGTATTGTTATTCATGTCACCACGACTGTTCCATTCTGTCATTTATTACACCATGAATACACTGTAAGTTATCATTAAATGTCACCACGACAATGCGGTGCTGCCATTCACGTCACCACGACTACGCAGTACTATCATCTACTTCACCACGACTAAGTTTAAGAGCAAATTGATAGTCAGCCTCCTCCTGTTCCTTTTTGCTCAATTTTTTTTGTGGATGATTTTGATTTTGGTGATTTGCTACTTGATTATTTACTCGCCGATGATGAAGCTGGTGACGGCAATGTTGCTGATGATGATCTTGGTGTTGTTGTTGTTGTTGATGATGAAAATGCCCAACCTAATTCATCATCACTGAACGCACAACCGGAATAAATACAATCACATTTCCAGGGCTTTTTTCCTATAGTAGCAGTAACTGTTGGATATGTATGACTTTGATTTGGTTAAAATATGGCATCAAATTTTACAGTCAAACAAACCCACTCATCAATTTGATACACATATAGGTCCCTTTTCAAGATAATCTTTAAAAACATGCAGTTTTCGTCAAAAACTAAGATTATCTGTACATTATATAAGTCAGTTCCCTGGCGTGTTACCAAATTACCAAAATTTTCACTCAAATAAAAGGTCACTCAAGATAAGAGGAAAAGCCCTGATTCCATCATAGTGAGAGATCATTTACATCATACATACTCATGGATAATATCATGCACTTATGGCTGCAAGTGCAAAATCCGATGAGTTTACTTGTTAAGTACCTGTCAAACAATGTCTGACAAGCAACCAAATATGGTTATATCTGCTCTGTCATAAAGTAAATTGTTAGCCTGAACGACTAGTAAATGTATCACTCACAAATAATAAACAGGAGGGACCACAGGGGCCTTATTCACCAACATTGTAAGATTAAATCTCAGACTAAGAATTGACAATATTTATAATCAATGCCATTTCTTTGTTACTCGATTGAACCAGGTGAAAATTTGTCTGATTATTTGTTGTTACCCAATGAACATGTATTATATCAATTTATATTGAAATCAGTAAATTGATACAAACATGAGAGCGAATAGAACATTGGACAGGTTGAAGTCTAAGTCTAAGTAAGAGTTTTAGTATTGAATACTGATGCAGAGCACAAACTTTATTGCATGAGCCAAAACTGGCACTGGTTATGATATGTCCAGAATTTAGCTTAAATTATAATATCAAATACCAGTAAACACAATTATGTTACAAAATCAAAATTACAAACAAGTCAAAATCACGGTTAAAATACATTATAACCCAAGGTTTGTGCAAGATATATAACAGAACAAATGCATGTTACACACAAAATAACAGCTTGAACATGCCAATCAATGCAACAACTTTATCGTGAATACTTCAGCACATGTACATTCATTAAATAACTACACACATTCGAATACCACATTGCAAATAAAAGCACAAAAGTATCATCCTATGAACCACAAGACCCTTAATCATTCTCTAAATAAAGACTATATGTGAAACAAATGATGATGTGTATTTTCTGGGTTAAATTGAACAAGACATCAAAACCATCATACATTATTTCATGAGCATATCATGCAGCTATCCCATATCCCAAGCAATAAAGTTCAGACGACTGATGCATTAAACTTTGCATATTTTTATTTGTACCAATTCAATGTATTTTGTTACTATTAATTATTCCATACTCTGCTGTTTGTGATGAGTGCTGCAGTTCCCTTCCTATAATTATAATATTTCTGATCACGGAAAGACCCTATTATGCACCAGTCAGTTGCAACCATGCCCCTCACCCCTATGGATGGTGAGGGATAGCAAGGGAAATGGCCTGCTTTTCCAGGACAATGTGGGGGATTTTGTCCTTGAACCAATTGCCGGGGACAATATTTAGTAGTCAGGCCCAGGAAATACCAGAAATTTTTACCATCAGTTGTCCCCCACATGCAACAGACTGATGCAATATCATCAGCACATTGTTTGATTCACTCACTCAATCTTACACAATTCACACATATAATATCTCAAGCAGCAAACTGAACAATGCAACCATTCATAACATAAATAAAATGCAAACACAATCTGCAAATCAACAACAACACATCATGCATTGCTTGAAATCATAACAAACCCTGAAATTCTATTTATATGAACTAAGCTATAAGGGGAGGTGACTCTTCTATGCGAAATAGTTACAGTTGATGTTAATTTGGACAATAAAATATGTATTCTTCTTTGAATGGGAGGTTGTATTGGCCACATAGAACGATCACTGGGTACACCCTCTATTTTTAGAACCGGAAAAACCGTTACTTGGGACGGGTGACTTTCAGTTTGGACGAGGTAAATATTTGAGTTAGGATCCATAAACCTCAACTAGCTCACCGTATGCCTTAAGAGCTGCCACGTAATGGTTGTCATCATTTTCATTGAAACGATTCTCCAATTAAATAAAATACCCGGTACCATTTTTTTTTTGGAAATTTAAATTTTTTACCGGCTACTAGTATTTTATTTAATCCGGGAATCTTTTCTAAGAAATTGATGCCAACCTGAACGTGGCAAGCCTTAAGGCATACGATGTGCTAGTTGGGGTTTATGGATCACAAGTTTAATAGTAGATAGAAAATCACTATTTACCTGAAAATCACCCGTCCCAAGTAACGGTTTTTCCTGTTCTAAAAATAGAGGGTGCACCCAGTGACAATTGTAAGTAAGGGAGGTAGCATATTCCCAAAGGATAAACGAAAATTAAAATGTTTCACTTCAGGCTTTACACATACTGAAACAAGAAAACCATGCCCTTTAGTCACACATTTTAGTACCATGGCCCTTTGTTAACATGATTTAACAAAATTCAGTACCATGGCCCTTTGTAAACATGTTTTTAACACATCTATATGGTATGACCAATACATATTTATTTGCGAAGAAATCGCATGTCAATCAAACTGTCATAAATTTTTATGACCTAATGCTCTCCGTGTAACAATGGAAGTTTGCTCTATATCACTCTATAAAATATGTTTTAACAGCTTTGGTATGTTTCAGTCTGGGATCGAACCTGATGTCTGTTGTCTAAACAAAGCACTACCGAGTGCCTTTATTCAGTTACCTCCTATTCAATTAAATATAGAAGGCATGAATAACCTTCTATGGAAAGCGCTTAGGCAAACAGACACTCGGGAACCATCGGGATGATCCATTTCCAAAGATTTCTCTAGATGATCACACAAACTACGAGTAACGTAATGGGTATAATACATAGAGAGGAGAAATAAAGAAAGATTGACAGACCATGTTGTTAGTATAAGAAGCTGTAGAAAGATAAAACATTCTACTGTCCCCATGTCTTGTCATCTTCAAACTGAGGACAGAAATAGAAGTACACACACGTTAGTAAGATATATACACACAGGATAGATACTCTAAGTACCCTAGTATTTCTATGTAATGTACTCAATATACCGTACAACTTTTATTCAGCAAAACCCTTTGAGAGTTATAAAAAAATGTCTTTTAATATTGGCATGTTTTAAGTCATAATTCCGACCTAGTAATTAGGGAAAATTGTCAGGCCCAAAAATCCCAGTTAAAAGTATGAAACTTGATTTTTCAATACATTACTCAAATAAGAAATTTTAGCAAGACTGCATTAGATAAGCACTAATGCTCCGGTGGTAGCCTTGTTCAGAATAACTAGCTAAGTCAATCGGGGTCATAATTCTGTTGAAATGTTGGATAGCGCTTCATGGCTAGGTCAATGTTAGATGTTTATACCAATTTTGAAAAGAATGCCTTGATGTAGTGTGATTTACCCATACCATTAAGAGGCAAACATAGAAATACTACTGTATCAATAAAATCACAGCAAAGCAACAGATTATGGTCATAGTAATTATAAGATATATACATGAATTACTAGAGTCAGGCCCTGATCTCCAAAAGCATCTCGAGTCCAAATCTCAGCTCAAATTGAGATTTTTCTCAAATGGGAGTTTCTGAACCTGTATTTAAGATAAACCAGAAGTTAAACTCTTGAATTTTTACTGTTTAAATCTCAGCATATTGCTTGTGTAATGCAAATTTAGTATACGACCACCAATGGAAATTAACTAAAAACATGAAATATTTGAGATTGAGATTTACCGGTAGATCAGATTGAGAAGCTTAGGGAGATTGGGACCTGGATTAAATGCACTTTTTCTACAAGAAAATAGCTATCAGAAAACAACTACAAAATTTTTATGTGTAAACTTTATCAAACAAGTTATTTACTATGGAAGAAAATTATGTATCATATACAGGGGTCCTACTCATTACATGTACTGAGGCATAATACCAAATCCTGAAAATAAGACGCAAGTCTGTTATGGTGCCATCCCTATACCAAAACTCCAGATATGTTTTAAACATTGTTCTATAGATAAAATTCAGTTCATAAAATTTCAAATAGCCATAACTAAGGGTTATAAATCCTAATTATTCTAAATTTGTAGGATCCCTGTATAAATAATAGCACGGCTAGTGTAAGAAACAGTCATCTATTAAGTTCACTAAATTCATATCAGAAATGGAATTTTCACACAATTCATTCACATTTATCAAAACAGGCTCATGTTATTCATTGGGTACCACGACCAACAAGACTAGCGCTTCTTATTATAATGCTATTTGTTGTGTGAAGTCACATATATATGGAAAAACATGTTATTAATACAATCTAAATCAAAGCGTTAATATCATTTATACGAATATGAAATACTTATGAAAAACAGCTTAGGCCAAAACAAGAATTAATAATATTGTGGTTCTGGTAACCCTAACCAACCTTTCTTTTAACCCTAAACCCTTTTTTATAGCATTTTGATGAACTTCAACCAGAATGTTTAATCCACCAAATAAACAAAATAATGAGTAAATATATGAGTAAACCATATTACAATGAGACTCTTCAAAACTTGCAATGGGCATTATAAGCATGGGGTATCAATTTATAGTTGAACGTGGCCAGACAATACACGACAGTTTTGGCTACTTATCCCTTTTTGTCCTCTGCATGTAACCTTAACCACAATATTAATTTGTTTTCACCTAATAGAAAGATCAAGTTAAGTAAAGATTGAGTGTACACTAATAGGGACCTAGAAAAAGCATATATATTTACACTAGCTTTAGGCCAAATTTTCAATTTATTTTTAGGTTTATGAAAATCTTTTGAAAATTTTGCTATCTCTTTGAAGGAATGTAAAAATAAACACCAGGACAAAAACTTGGCCCTTAACAGAACAGAATAGAACAGAACATATCCTTTATTTTCAGCACAGATTACATAGTAATGACAAGTGCATTAAATATATACAGAAATTATATACATGGATAATGGCGGTGTGACATGTAATAAGGATTTTCAACAGGAGAGAACATATTTCAAGAAAACAACAACATTTTATGTTAAAAGTAATGTAGATTCTAATAATTGTTTATAAACGGATGGGGAAAGCAGTTGTTGATGGAATATGTTACAAATTTGATTTTATGACAAGTATACATGGTGAATATACACAAATTAGATTATTAGATTTAGCAGAAGTCTTTAACGACGGGTACAAATGACATTATTAACATGGATGAAACACTTACATAGTAACAGTATTAATGGATGGAAAAAATACAATTAAACAAACGTGGAATAAATATTACAACAAATTAGTAAACATGGATGAAAAACAAAACAAATTTACAATCTATACACAAGGCAGAGTTAAACATGAATAACATATGTACAGTGAGTGTTTACTCAATCAAAACGAATAATGGAAAATGTACAGGTAGATTCATCAATGGGTGTTTACTCATTTGGAACAAAACACGATTTTGGACTACACGTGGTTTAATAAAACAAAACATAGTGCTGGTGGAGACCTAATAGTTTATATAATTAATTGAAATGTGGCTGTACGCACGTATACATTTGGATGATAATACAAAAACAGTAAGTTATATTTTTCACATGTAAAGTTGTACAATACGACGACTTGTTAGAGAACATTTAATAAGGAACAAAACAGATACAGCTTGTCATAGAGTAAAAGCAAGTTTTATTGATGTAATTGGATATTAACATTTCTTGAAAAGAAATTCATGACAAATTAGCGTAAGAACTGAGATTTTTTAATGTCAATGGATCTTTTACGGTTAGAAGCTGCTTAAATTTGAGCAAGCTTGGTCTGTAATTGAATCGGCTTGGTAAAAGATGTCAACGTTTTTCATTGAAATACGGACAGATTAATATATAGTGGAATTCGTCTCCACGTCGCTCGACTAAATTGCAAAGGATGCACTTTCTTTGATCTACAGGTATGAAAGAGTTAGCCCAGCGACCGCATTCAATTGGGAGTCTGTGATTCGCCGTGCGAAAGTGAAGTAGACGTAATCTGATATGTGATGGTAAAATGACGAGATATTTCTCAAATTCTAGGTTTTCCTTGAACGAACTATAAATTTCACCATTACTGGAATTCCGAAGGCTAGCGCGCCAAGTTTGGTTAAATTGGTCCATTAGGGTTTGTTTAACGAGTTTGTGTATGTAGTTAACTTGGCGGTTCTTTGATTTAGCCAAACATGGGTATTCCCGGTTGAGTCTAAAATACTTTTAATAGATGATAGCCATTTAAAAGTGTGTGGTGATCTAAGCATGTATTGGTAACAGATAAAAGAGATTTTAGAATCTTTAGATAAAATAAGCTTATTCCAGAAGTTAATCATTCGTGTTTTAATAAAAATTTCGATTGGATATCGGCCTGACTCACCATATAGCATATATTTAGGGGTACTTTTTCTGGTCTTAGTTATTTTTCGTAAAAAGTTAACATGACATTGTTCAATAATGTCGAGAGATTAATAACCCCACATTCATCGGCAATGATGTGTGTTTGCCATATTTCAATAGAAATAAAGCAAATAAAGTCTAAGCTCTGCATTTCGTGTCCCTAATGGGGCTTCAATTGTTTTCTCAATCTCCTCCAGACAGCGAAATATTCCAAACATTCCAGAAAACCTAAGAACAAAAAATGTTTGGCCTTAGAAATATATTATAAGTATGGATATAGGAGGTATATACAACAATAGTTTTACTACAACATGTATTGCCCACTCACCTTGCTAGGCCTAAAATCAGCAAAGTTAGTAGAGATAGCATCCCCACCACCTAGTGTACCTCTCACCACATTCGACGGTCTAAACGGGTCCGACGTCCCAAACGGGTCTTTAGGAAACGCTCCAGCTCCAAACGGATCTGGCTTCTTTGGCTTCGATGGACTAGACATGGGTGACTTGCCCTTGGGTGGGGCAGGTCGTGGGGGGCTTTCTTTTGTTTAGGGGGTAATGCAGGACGAGGGGATTCAGAACCGGATTTAGCAGGAGGGGAGGGTGCAAAGGGGTCACTACCAAATAAATCACCACTAGGTCTCTGCAATGCAAAGAAACAAAGGATTTGTTATATGAGTATATATAAAGAAAGACATGCTAGGTACTAGCAACTACTAGAGTTGATTAGATATTATTCTGGGGAAAATCTGCATAAAACATTAAATATATCCTATACCCATCTGAACAATACCATGTTTCACACAATATATTCTTGTAGTATGTTCAGATGGGATTATATCTTGAAATACAGCCAGAATCATTTATTATCTGGATTATCATCCCTTGTGTCAGCCATTTTTTCATGCTGCCCCTTTTTTGAAACTGAAACCCAAAACACTCCAAAATGTGTCAACTAGAAATGTATCTAAGGGATATCATTCTTCTGTTCACAATAAAGGGCCATAACTTCAATATAATAGTTAACAATTGTTGCTATTCAAGGGCCATAACTTCACTCTTCCTGGTTACATGCAAACAATTAAAAAACATTCCTACACAAGCGGACATGCAACCAAAATATATAACAAAAGTTCAAATAGCCATTATTTTATGATGCAAGAACAATAACACTTTTATTCATAAATTAATCGAAGTGAAACTTAAGAGTGCCAAAGCCGTTACCAATCAGAACAAATCATGTATGCCCAATGGCATTCATATAGCCATTTATTTTGAAGGTCACAGTGACATTGAAAATTGAACCCACTGGTCTCAAATTAATTACGGTCATCTATTGATGGTGACTAACTGCCATGTTAAGTTTTAAGGGTCCTCGGGCCAAGTGTTGACGAGTTATTGCACCAACAAATAAACACAAACAGACCGACATGTGTGAAGAAAGGATGGGAGCATAATAAATGGGACAGAGAGAAAATGATAATAGAAAATCGGACAAGGACGGCAGCACTCAACTTAAACAACTGAGCAGAGATTGGCTGCAAAATTGAAAATGGCAAATCTATATACCCCAGTAGTGGGGGGGCATTAATGAAATCCTTTCCCTTCCCATTTTTAAGTAATGTCAATATCAGGATGATAATCCGGTAATAATTGTGCAATGGCCTAACTAAAAGAATATTTGTTTCCTGTTAACATGGCCCCAGGTATGTCACTTTTTTACATCAGAAAGAATAACTACCCTATAGAAAGCAAGTGTAAAAATGTATAGCTAAAATTGAAATATAAGTCTTTTTGTAAAATGCCAAAAAAAACAATAAGTGGTGTTCAGAATGTTTCAGGACAAGTGCATCTTTCAAGTTTTTATTTTTGGTTTGGATTATGGAAACAAATTATTCTTTTTTACACCTTTTGTCTGAACAGTAAGTATGATAATCGCACTGGCAAACAAGATCAGTTATATCAAGTAGAAACACAAATTCTGTATAATTGAAAGCATTCTGGGTTTTGCAGATTTTGACTTTTTAGGCAGCCCTTTTTTCATGTAAATTGCACGCTCTGAAGTGCTGAAACATATCTACATGTTCCCTTTAGTAATAACAAGTACAACTGTACCTGTTCCAAGTACATTTAACTCCTTTTAAATGAATAAAATAATATTGTCATGGCAAAAACATGTAATTATTGTCTTTAAATCATGAATTAATGAATAAACTTGAAATTTGTCCATTGGACTGGTGCCATCATTAGGGTATTTAGTTAAACTGCTTGCAAGGAGTTAAACACACAAGATTTGTGTTACGTACACGTACGGACAGACGTACATTTGTATGGACAGTACCAATGCTATATGCCAAGCCACATATAAATAAGTGGGGGAACAATGAGCAATCAGAAGCTCAATGTCACTATGGATATTTATACTTGCACTTGTTAAGAAATAAATTTTTGTTGATTTTTGTAATTGAATACCCTGTGACACATTAATGGAATGTTAATTCGTGGAATATGTGTAACCTGACCATTTTTGGTACATGTTAGTTAGTTATGGTCAAAGGGAGATAATTAGGGTATTACTTATTTAGAGCCTGTATCTACTCAAGATTAGTCACAGTGGTTGATTTTGATTGCTAGTGGTCAATAGTTTTCCCTCTAAAACTTGGCCTGATCTAACACAGAAGTCTTTGTGTGAAGTTATACTTTTAACTGATGTTTTATGGATTGTTGAGATTGATGGATGATACTTTGGACATTTGAATGGTTGGTGGTGTATTGGTCAAGTATTCTATATATTATGCCCTTGTATTTATTATTGTCATTTCATTGTAAGTGTGATAAGTAATGTTCATTGAGATAAGTAAATCCAAGATAGGAAGTCTGGTCAGGAACCCATGTATTCAAGTGTGGTCTTCAGGTGTGGCTAATTAATCTACCTGTAATGAAGCTCTACTTCTTTACTCTACTCTATTCTATGATCACTTTCATAAAACCTTATTCCTTCACATTTAATAGCTAATTCCATTATTTACAGATATAATACTCACGGGAGTGAACGTTGGTGTGAGGTGAAAGCTTGACTAGACACTTGATCCCATAGATTGGTAAGTGATGTGTCTACTTGTAATGTTATGTAACTTGCTGTGCTGTGTCAACTGTCATATATTGTTATGTAACTTTGCTATGTGTCATGTGATATATTATTATGTGAGAGACTGTGCGGTGTCATGTGGCGTTATGTTATGTGATAATCTGCATTATATGTGCAGAGATGTCTGAAGGTTTCCAACCATTATATGAAGCTTGATAGGTGTTGTATTATGTAAATGTAATGTTTATACTGTTGTAACAATGTTAGGTCCTTTGTATATTTTCAGGGTGTATGGTTCAGCTACTATGTATGGTTCAGCTACTATACATGTTTCAGCTATTATACATGTATCAACTACTATGATGTATTAAACTATGACATAAACTTAGAAGAGCGTTTTCTGATATTCACTGCCAGTCAGGACATATTTACCCACCCCTCAACTTAGTGGTCTCCACCTACACTAAATAAGGAACACTGGAGACTGCAGAAAGTTACAATGGCGCCCAACTTGGTATATTTGATCTTTGTCTGCATTGAACAATAAATACAGTTGAAGGTTAATTTATACTTACAATAATTTAATTGAAAGTAATTAATTTCTGTGTGAGTTAAATATTCTGTTGATTTAATTAATTACATTCATTTATATTCTGTACTTAGTTTGGTTTATTATTACTTGACACTTTGAGTTTAAAGCCATTTTGTTTATTGTCACTTGTACTTAGAAATATTTCAACATTAAATTTAATTAATTATACTTGAGTATTAAAGTGTCTTAGGAACTTGATTACACTTTTGATATTATACATACAGTACTTTCCTGAGCTTGTTTGATTAATTATATGCACTTTGATTTTGGCAATTGTTGTTGCATTTAGTTGCATTTAGTTATTACTAAGTAACTTCATGGAAATTCTGTTTATATTTTTTTACATAGTAAGTACTTTGCAATCAAGATCATATGCTTGTGGGACATATCAGTTTAGTCTCATATTGGTTGCAGTTACAATTCAGTTTTAGTCATTTAGAATATAATGATGAAGTAGTGATGTTGTCATTGTGAATGATAACTATAATGATGAAGTAGTGATGTTGTCATTGTGAATGATAACTACATTTATGATTATGAAGTTGTAATGTTGTCATTGTGAATGATAACTATGATTATGAAGTTGTGATTGTGAATAATGATGAAGTTATAATGTTGTGAATGGACGATGATGATGATGATGTTGTGATACATTTGCAGTATTTGAAGAATAGTGATTTTTAGAAATATTTTTTAATAACATGAAGTGAATTGCGAATATCATTGTGGAGACTATTGAATTTGTGTTTTGTAAATTGAATAGTGATTTATTGAGGATACTGTATAGTGTGATTGAATTATTGACACTTGGAGATGTTTCGTTGAAACTATGGTGCATGATTAGTGACTTAAACAGTGATTTTAAATAGTGATATAGTGTTATTAGATTATTAACACATGGTGATTGTGAGTTGTTCCGTTTGAACTATTGTGCACAATAAGTGACTTGAATAGTTATTTATCGATGATATAGTGTTCTTGGATTATTAACACATGGTGATTGTGAATGTGAACCATTTCATTGGAACTATGGTGTATAATTAGTGACTTGAACATTTTGATGGTACTGTTATGACTTTAAGGTTACTAGTACTTAGTGTGTTGCATCCGAAGATTTTACGGTGTGATTATGTGCGGTGTTTAAATTTGAATTATCACAAGATGCTAGTATAGAGTCATATTAGACTTAGTCACTTACATGAATTAGTTCAGTTACTGTGGAGTTGTACTTGTTCGCGGAATTTATTTTTGCATTTTTTTCGCATTGTAATTTGTATTCGCGTACGTTGAACTTGTATTTGCGGTGAATTTGTATTAAATTGCATTGAAGTTGTATTTACGTTGAATTTGTATTCGCGTTGAATTTGTAATTGCGCTGAATTTGTATTAAAGTACATTGAAGTTGAATTTATGTTGAATTCTTGTTCGCATTCAATTTGTATTTGCGTTGAATTTTTGTATTCCCGTGTATTGAACTTGTATTCGTGTTGAATTTAATGATTCCACAGTCTGACTAACCTTGTATTTTAATTGGTGACTACTTTTATTATCTACCCTTACTTAGTGATTAATTTGCAACATACACTATGGAGTTTGATAGTTCAAGTGAAGATGATTATGAATGGGAAGGAATGGATATGAGAACTGAATTGGAGGAGAACATAGAAACATTAACTGATATTGAAGGGGAATTAGACGACAATAATATGACTATAGATAATATGATGGAAATGGCAAGGCTTCTTGAACAGAAAGTTGAACTATTAGAGAAAGAACAGGAGGACAGAAATATCTACAGATTTAATCGCAAGTTCCGGAGGAACCAACCCAAGTTTAGGAGGGATAGACCGACATATAGACCAAGGCGCCCTTCCTATCGTACAACTTTATCACCAACTTGCTATGGATGTGGACAGAAGGACCACCTGGTCCGTGATTGTCCTAAGACTGGATGTCGTCCAATCACACCCAGTCCCACTAAGCCAAGGAAAGAGGCAGTATTGGTTGGAGATGTGAATGAGGGTAATATATTGGTAAACAACATACCAACAAGAGCTCTGCTAGACACAGGGAGTTGTGTTAGCACCATAACCAAATCATTTTATAATGAGCATCTCAGCCATATAGAAATTGAACCAGTTACGAGCATGATTAATGTAGAATGTGCCGATAAAGGCAGACTACCATATGAAGGGTGTATCGAGGTAGATATAGGAATTAACAATGGTGTGCCACAGAGTGGATCTCACCCCTGTCTTGTATTAATCATAAAGGACACTTCCTACTCTGAAACAACACCAGTACTTCTTGGAACTAACATTTTATCTATCATCCTGGAGGAATGTAAGACAAACTTTGGATTACAGTACCTCCAGCGAGCTAAACTTCATACACCTTGGTATCTGTCATTTAGATGCATGAGTATTAGGGAAAAGGAGTTAAAGAAAAATAATCACAGAATTGCAATCATCAGAAGTGATCCATGCAAGAGAATCATTATACAGCCAAATCAAACCATTAGTATCCAGGGATTTTCAGATAAAGAATTGCCATACACCAAAAGCCTAGCCATGATTCATGAAACATCGGACACCAACTTACCTGATTTTATAGATATTTCACCAGATTTAATTGATTATGAATATAAGAAAGGAGCTCAAGTGACAGTCAACATTTCAAACCTGACAACCAATACAGTTTCCATCCCTCCAAGATCCATTCTTTGCGAAATTCAACCAGTTACATTAGATCATGATGCAAGTACACAGTTTAGAACCAAGTCATCCAAAGATGTTTTAAAAGAAATCCATATAGACCATCAAAACAAATTAGATAAACTACAGAGGAAGCTGATAGAAGAACTACTTGAGAAACATAGAACCATATTCTCAACTTCAGAGGAGGACATTGGCCACTGTGACAAGATCAAACATAGAGTTGATTTCCTTCCTGGATGCGAGACACCATTTAAACAAAGACATCGGAGAGTACCACCAGACATGATCGACGAAGTGAGGCAACACTTAGAACAGTTACTCAAAGCAGGCATCATTAAGAAGTCCAGATCACCATGGGCTAGCAATGTGGTCCTTGTCCGAAAGAAAAATGGTAAATTGAGGATGTGCGTGGACTATCGCCAACTGAACAACCGCTGCGTTAAAGATGCGTATGCCCTTCCACGTATAGAAGAGGTGTTTGACATTCTTCATGGCAGCACCTACTTCACAACAATTGACATGAAGGCTGGCTACCATCAAGTAGAGGTGGAAGAGAGCCACAAAGAGCGCACAGCCTTTACGGTTGGACCACTGGGATTTTATGAGTACTCAAAGATGCCGTTTGGAATGAGCACAAGTCCATCTTGCTACCAACGTCTCATGGAGGAATGCTTAGGAAGCATGAATATGACTATATGCGTCATATATCTAGACGACCTAATCATATTCTCCGACACATATGAAGAACACCTTAGACGAGTATACATGGTACTCACAAGACTGAAGGAGTGTGGTCTCAAACTCTCTCCTGAGAAATGTTTCTTTATACAAGATAGAGTTCACTTCCTGGGTCATGTAGTCAGTGGTGATGGGGTCGAGACAGATCCAGCAAAAATACAGAAAGTGAAAGACTGACCAACACCACAGAATGTGGATGAATTAAGATCATTTCTGGCATTCGCCGGTTACTACAGGCGCTTTGTACAGAATTTTAGCAAGATAGCGAGACCCCTATCTGACCTACTACCAGGAACAGCGACAAAGAAACATCGGAAACAGAAGAAGAATGTTGAGTGGAAGTGGACTGGAGAAGAACAAGCCACATTTGAACAGTTAAAAGACATTTTAACCAACCCTCCAATACTGGCGTATCCAGACTTCACCAAGGCATTTGAGGTTCACACAGATGCGTCATCAAAGGGTCTTGGTGCAGTCCTTTACCAAGAACAAGAAAGTCAAAAGAAGGTCATATCTTATGCCAGCAGATCTTTAAGTAAGTCTGAGAAAAACTACCCTGCACACAAGCTGGAATTTCTAGCTCTGAAGTGGGCTATTACAGAGAAGTTCTCAGACTACTTAAAAGTGAAGCCATTCACAGTGCTAACAGATAACAATCCTCTGACTACGTCCTCACTACAGCAAAGTTGGACGCAACAGGTCATAGATGGATTGCCGCACTAAGTCAGTTTGACTTTGATATTCAATACAGACCTGGATTGAGGAATGCTGATGCTGATGCATGAAGCAGGTTTCCAGTGACTGAACGGGATGTTAACGTCATAGATACTGGCTCAGTCAAGGCTATATGCGGTTGTCTGAGCATACCATGTTCATCAATAGCTCCAACCATGAATTTGAACATAGTGGATATCCTAGAAGTTCCTGGACAAACACTTGCACAGAAGGAACTGCGGGAAGTAAGGACTAAGCAAAGAGAAGATCAACTAATAGAGAAATGGAGGAAAGCGGTCATTGACCAGTTAGTACCAAAACAAACAACCGGACGTGACGATACAACTATGAAAAGACATTTCAAACATTTCATTATGAAGAGAGGTGTTCTTTACAAGACCATAAAAGAAGAAGGGAAAGAGAAAGAACAACTTGTGTTACCGACAGCTTATAGAGCAGAGGTAATGCAAGGGTTGCACAATGACATTGGCCACCCTGGTAGAGAAAGGACACTAGCACTTCTACGCGAAATATTTTTCTGGCCAGGGATGGCAGCTGATGTTGAGAAGTGGGTTGGTAGGTGCAAAAGATGCCTCAGACGAAAAACACCTTTGAATAACAGAGCACCTCTTGTTAATATTCAAACTACATATCCTTTAGAACTCGTCTGCATGGACTTCATGACGCTAGAACCTTCCAAAGGCGGTAAAGGAAACATTCTAGTCATCACAGATCACTTTACCAAATATTCATTAGCCATCCCATGTAGAAATCAAACAGCAAAAACAACAGCAGATGCCTTTTATACAAACTTCATTGTCAACTACGGAATTCCCACCCGACTACATTCAGACCAAGGTGCCAATTTTGAGTCAGAGATTATAAAAGAACTTTGTAAAATCATGGGTATAAAAAAGACAAGAACCACACCTTACCACCCCATGGGTAATGGCCAAACAGAGATATATAACAGAACACTTCTTAACATGTTAGGAACTTTAGACCCGGACCAGAAGAAAGACTGGAAAAAATATGTACCAACATTAGTTTTTGCATACAATGCAACCATTCATGAAACAACCAAAATATCACCATTTGAATTAATGTTTGGAAGAGAACCGAAATTACCGATAGATTCATTATTTGAAAGTCCAGAATTAGAAACAAATAACAGAACAGCAAAGGAATATATAGAAGAACTTAAACAAAGATTGAAACATACTCAGGATATTGTAAGTAAAGTAACAGAAAAGGCTCAACTGAAACAGAAAACCAACTACGATAAAAAGGCTAAGGCAGCCAAAATAGCAGTAGAAGATAAAGTAATGGTGAAGATACTAGCCTTCGAAGGTAAACACAAGATCAAAGACAATTTTGAAGAGGATATATATGAGGTGATTGAACAGCCAAAGGAGGATATCCCAGTGTTTAGGGTGAGAAATATGAAGACAAACTGTGTTAAGACCCTCCATAGAAACCATCTTGTTCCGGTACTCTACCAGGATGACGAAGATAGTTGTGGAGGAGAAGAGGAAATGTCAGCGGAGACAGCATCAGCAGAAGATGATGTGCTGACTGATGATGAAGCTGATCAGGATACAGAAGATAAGGATGAGTCAAGTGTCGACACAGAGGAGTCTGACTCAGATGACGGGTTAAGCTGTGTAATGTATACAGGTAAACATGGGGACGCCTATGAAACCAGAGTTCTGTGCAGGGAGGGAGAAGAAGAGGAAGAGATCAGCCATGTAGGTAGCGCTACGGAGTACATGAGATTAGTGTATGAAGAGAGAGATGAGGAGAATACCAGGCCTGGTGAAGAAAGTGAAGATAGGGTGGATCTACAGCCACCTGAAGTTGTCAAAGAAGTAGAGAATACAGAATTGAAGGAGGTAGAAGATACTAGGGATATCCAGACTGATGTACCGATACCTGAAGAAGCAAGAAGTACTGAAGATGACCATGAAGAAAACACTGAAGAAGCAAGAAGTATTGAAGCTGACCATGAAGAAAACACAGAAGAAGCAAGAAGTATAGAAGCTGACCATGAGGAAAACTCAGAAGAAGCAAGAAGTACTGAAGATGACAATGAAGAAAACACAGAAGAAGCAAGAAGTACTGAAGATGACCATGAAGATAACCATGAAGAAAACACAGAAGAAGTAAGAAGAGACACAGAAGAGAGGAGACCAGATGTTAAAGGAGAAATAGAAGTCACAGATAGAGAAGACACTGATAGAGAAACATCAGAGCCATCACCAGATCAGAGAATCAGACGATCAGAACGAGAAAGAAGACCACCGAAGAGGTATGATGCATATTACATGCACCAGATAACTCCAAGACCTACTGATTGCAGGATTCATGCTTTGACTGAATTGGTTGTTGTTTTCGCGTTTGATATTTAACGCGGTGTTGTTGTTTTCACGACTCATGTAAACGCGAATACACACTAGTTATTTTAGAATTATTTGAATACTGAAGCAAGGATGCTTGTTTTTTTAAAAGAGAGGGAGAGGAGGTTGATGATGAGCAACTTGTGCATCATTAGTGTAGACGTTTGAAGCTATTTTTTATTTTACTGCGTATTTTGCGATTAAGTGACTTGTTATAAAAGCAAGTGTGCTATTTCTTTCTGCTATAGCCTATATCACTGTATGAATTTTATCTTAATAGTAAGAAACAGGGAACAGTATATTGATGAAATAATTCACAAGTATAATGTGTATTTTATATTAATATGTCTTTGAAGTCATGGACATATATGAAGTGACATGTTAGTAGAATAATTTATGTAGAAATAGGAATATGTAGATAAGTAAATGACGGGACGTCATTTCTGTGGCCAGGGGAGTATGTAACCTGACCATTTTTGGTACATGTTAGTTAGTTATGGTCAAAGGGAGATAATTAGGGTATTACTTATTTAGAGCCTGTATCTACTCAAGATTAGTCACAGTGGTTGATTTTGATTGACTAGTGGTCAAGAGTTTTCCCTCTAAAACTTGGCCAGATCTAACACAGAAGTCTTTGTGTGAAGTTATACTTTTAACTGATGTTTTATGGATTGTTGAGATTGATGGATGATACTTTGGACATTTGAATGGTTGGTTGTGTATTGGTCAAGTATTCTATATATTATGCCCTTGTATTTATTATTGTCATTTCATTGTAAGTGTGATAAGTAATGTTTATTGAGATAAGTAAATCTAAGATAGGAAGTCTGGTCAGGAACCCATGTATTCAATTGTGGTCTTCAGGTGTGGCTAATTAATCTACCTGTAATGAAGCTCTACTTCTTTACTCTACTCTATTCTATGATCACTTTCATAAAACCTTATTCCTTCACATTTAATAGCTAATTCCATTATTTACAGATATAATACTCACGGGAGTGAACGTTGGTGTGAGGTGAAAGCCTGAATAGACACTTGATCCCATAGATTGGTAAGTGATGTGTCTACTTGTAATGTTATGTAACTTGCTGTGCTGTGTCAACTGTCATGTATTGTTATGTAACTTTGCTATGTGTCATGTGATATATTATTATGTGAGAGACTGTGCGGTGTCATGTGGCGTTATGTTATGTGATAATCTGCATTATATGTGCAGAGATGTCTGAAGGTTTCCGACCATTATATGAAGATTGATATGTGTTGTATTATGTAAATGTTATGTTTATACTGTTGTAACAATGTTAGGTCCTTTGTATATTTTCAGGGTGTATGTATGTTTCAGCTACTACACATGTTTCAGCTATTATACATGTATCAACTACTATGATGTATTAAACTATGATATTAACTTAGAAGAGCGTTTACTGATATTTACTGCCAGTCAGGACATATTAACCCACCCCTCAACTTAGTGGTCTCCACCTACTAAATAAGGAACACTGGATACTGCAGGAAGTTACATATAGGTTATGTGGTATATAGGTTATGTGGTATATAGGTTATGTGGTATATAGGTTTTGTGGTATATATGTTATGTGGTATATAGGTTATGTGGTATAAATGTTATGTGGTATATAGGTTATGTGGTATATAGGTTATGTCGAATATAGGTTATGTGGTATATAGGTTATGTGGTATATAGGTTATAAGATATATAGGTTATGTGGTATATAGGTTATGTGGTTTATAGGTTTTGTGGTATATAGGTTATGTGGTATATAGGTTATGAGATATATAATACTAAATTCAAGTATTTCCATTAAGATTGTAACGTTCATTAATTTTAATGTAACAGTCGAGTAATGTATCACTTGACAGGTTCGTTACAAGGTGTGGGTGACCCAAAGTAACGATGAATCGCAAGTGCAAACAACAGTTTATTACAATAATGTTTACAAAGACTTAATCCTGGTTGTTTTTGTCTTGTAGGAAGATAACACGACCAGGATTCATCCAAGTTTTGATAGATATGATACTTCTGTTGCATTACCAACGGTTGGAGAATCAGACAGTGATGTTGGTCAAACAGATGATGAGAAGACTCATGTTTCTACTGATTAAACAAGGAAAGCTGTAATGCCGCCATTTATTATTCCTGATCCAACTATCAAATATTTAAAAGAACAAACAGGTCATTTGAAATCGATTGCGAATCATTTTGATGGAAGATCTGGAGAGAATGATGACTGGAGAGAAATCTCTAACATACTAGACAGAGTCTTTCTCATTGTATATCTATGTATTACTGTCATCTCAACACTTGCCTTTATTTAACAATGTCTGTAAGTGGAATTATGGCGTGCCAACTGTACGAGATAGCCGGGAGTGAATGTGTGTAATATTATACTGAGGAATAGTGAGAGAACGTATTGTTGGTCGTATATCAGTTTGGTTGACTCATGTTTTAATGATTTTAACTATTTGATCATGAACTGTGTTAGTTTAATTCAGTTATCATGTTGGTGACAAAGTGTACAATATTGTATTCACAGCATTTATTCACACAAAATGACCATAACCTTGCGGAGAAAATAAAACGTATAAACGTATAAAATGTATAAAACGTATAAAACGTATAAAATGTATAAAATGAAGATTTCTCAGTAGTATTTACTCCATCCACATGTATGATATTTTAAGAGAGAATAAAAGGTACCTCATATACACTTAAACCCTGACCACCATCGGACATGTGTAAAACAAATCTTTTTCATAAGTACATGTACAATGTAAAATATTTGTAGTTTACCATAAAATATCGTGTAAGGAGAAGCGATACATGTAACAGCCAATTTATGATCATGTGATACATACAAGGTATAGGTGTGTATTTGTAACCGTTTTAATACATATTGTAACGTATGCTAGGCCGTCAAATACTAGTACCCTCCTGGCTAATAATATTCATAATTATTATATTCATTATTATATTATAGTGTTCGGCGTTATAACTCTGAAAGCCTTTGACAAGAAGCTGGTGATTTTATCAGTTCTGTGTTTTTTTATTATATTATTATATATCTACATGCTATTTAGTACATAACATTATAATTATTTATGTTATATCACAGGACCTTGTAATCACTAGTTGACACCGTACACTAGAAATAGCCCCCTAATTTGAACGAAAACGAAAGTAAAAGTGGTAATCGATTTCGGAGGACGTTAAGTTTTTTACCATTATTCTGTAAGTATTCATGCGATCCACTTGAAGTGAACAAATTAAGGTAGTGTACTGTTTTTAATTTTGAACCCCAGTGTAGTCATTTGCTATGAAAGTTCGTTAGTTCTTGACAAACAACGCTGAAAAGTACCTCTTCAGACGGACAGTGCAGAAAAACGTACAATTTCCCTTTATCACAGTTAAAACATACATAACCCCCGACCCTGGTATGATAAAAAACATACATAACCCCCGACCCTGGTATGATCAAAAACATACATAACCCCCGACCCTGGTATGATCAAAAACATACATAACCCCCGACTCTGGTATGATCAAAAACATACACTATAACCCCCGACCCTGGTATGATCAAAAACATACATAACCCCCGACCCTGGTATGATCAAAAACATACATAACCCCCGACCCTGGTATGATCAAACCTTTACCTGACATGTTTCTACCTATGTTGAAATCCTCGTTAATAAGCATGCACTAAAATGCATGTAATTAATAAAAAACAACATTGCGTTGTGTACGGAGTCTAGCCTTACTAAAATATTAATGTACAGAGTCTAGTTTTTTACTGAACTGGGTCTAGCAGTTCTGTAAGGGGTCTAGTTACATAATTTTGACTATATTGACGAGAACTAATGGAATTTACCAACAATATTGATTTGTTTAAATTGTTCAGTGATATTTTTATATGATAAGCAATTATTGGGGACACAAATACTAGACCAAATAAACCATCCCGCCCTACCAAATCAGGACAGGGTCATATCTCTTTCAGAGATTTTCATTTCTTCGGTGTTGCTAATGTAAGATAGGCCCGTTGCTAATGGAAGAAAATCTTATCTAACATTAGCAACATCTTTCTTACATGAGCATTAGAACGTGGGCGTTTTGGAACATTGTTTAAAACGAAACAGTGACCTTCTGGTGCTATTGTTGATATTGTTTCTGACTATGTCATTTCTTTTTTACACGATGACCGCTTGTCAACATGTGAACATCGCAAAACTTCATACCACCTCAGTGTCTGCGTAATGCGTACCAACATTCATTCTTCCCTCGGACAATAACAATCTGGAATTCTCTACCTACATCAGTGGTGACAGCCCCGAGCCTGGACTTCTTCAAGTCGGCAGTTAGGCCACTGCCAGTCTACCGCGCCTAGTGCTACAGGCCGGTTGTATAGTGTAAATACATGTTAAACTTTTTGAAGTACTATATTCTTTTTATGAAGCGCCCCGCACTCTATACTGCGCATAGTTTTAAACCCTCTTCAGTAAATGCCCTAGTGGCGTTGGAGAGTACAACATTGAAGTTGAAGTTGAAGTGTTATGATAAGGGAGGTAATCCACACTTACACTGTACGACTGACATCGAGTTTTGACCAATTATTATTCAACACTCGATGGAGACGACAGTTGAGGAAACTGCAAGTTATTCGCTTTAAGCCCCGGTATTAGACAACTAAAAGACACGGATTGAATCAGACAAGGCTGTATTTTGTATTGTAATCAACCCATAAACTGTCCTGACCATGGAGTTCAGTTGTCATGTTGGAATAGAGAAGATGTTTATGTAAGAATAGTTCGTGTTTACTTTCGTTTTGACAAACACGTTGCAATCATGGGTATAATTTTACTTCTGTGTGAGTGTGGGCAAATTTATCTACATACTTAATTATATAATCGCAAGGTCCTTTGGTTATATATTAATCAAACAGATATACATATAATATGAAAAAGTATTATAGCTTATTAGTCCTTAACAAGTGAAACCTACCTATGGTTTGCGCTTCGTCAGTCCGTCACTCTTTTCTGGCTTATGCGATAACTTTAAAAGTACTTATTGATTTTTCATGAAACTTAACAAATGAGTTCATGGCAATATGAATATCATTCACCTGTCTTGATTCTGTTTCTAATTGCTATGACAACAAATAGACAATAAATCATGCTAAAATTGTCACTTTTCTTCATTATGCGATAACTTTAAAAGTGCTTCATATTTTTTCATGACACTGAAAACATGATACATGGCAATATGTAGATCATGAACGTGTATTATTTTTGTTCCTTCGTCATCGATTCTGGTTGCTATGGCAACGATTCTGGTTTCTACAACCGGTAGGGGACTTTTATTGCTTTGCAATAATCTTGAGTCCTGTTGACTACATTATTGATTTTCACCATTTTAATGTCAACTTCAACTCCAAGTGTGTCATATACATGTTCCTATCTCTAAGGTGAAGGTCACAGTTGAAACTCTAAATTCAAGGAAAATTCAAGTTTGCCAATGGTAATAATGCTTGATGTATGGTATGGTAGAATGTCTATCTTTATTCCACAAAATTCAGGTAGGTAAGAACTATTTCCATTTTATATATTTAAAAAAAGGGTTTTTTATAAATGATTAAATGTCAAACTGATATACAGTTTTATTATGTAATCAGCTCCCATATAATTAAATAAATGCTAAGTATGGACTGTGTATTATTCCATGATAATTATTACAATTAAATAACTTACATTTGTATAATAATTCACAGCAGAACAAAAAGAATACAAATCTGTAGAACACATCAAACATAAACGTAACCTGGGTACTGGTTCTTGTAGGCTTTTGGTATTGTGATCACAATATCATGTGGACATCGGGGTTGTTGGCAGCATAACCCTGGAGGAGTGTCGTCCATATGACACATCGATGGAAGATTTTTCCAGTTCAAACACCTGAATTATGTAATTATATGGGTTAAGTTAGATAAAACTAATTGTAACTTTTAATACAAGTACAGGGTGTCCCAAAAAAACGGGGACCTACCTTAAACCCTTATTACTCATTCATATTTTGATGAATTAGGCTGATATTTTTTGAAAATGTATGTAAGGGATCCCCACTTCTCAAAAGGGTACTTGTTGAAATGTTGTGCTTCAAAACAGGAAGTGACGTCATCATTTTCACTATGGCAACATTTTACTTTATTCTTGGTTAATCACCTGAAAAGGGGCATTATGAGAAAAGGGCATTTGTGTCAGGGCACTAATTGTTAGAAAACAACATATAAAGTCCAAAGGGTGATAAAAATATTGTGAAAATAAAACAAATATGACAAGAAAGAGCAAAACATAGGAAAACGTGGCAAGTTTACTGACCAAAAGGGTAAGTGGAAATCCTTCCAAAATAGCATCAACAATCTTTCAATGATTAAAAACATAAATATTGTCAAGGCCTGTTACAAACAGAAGCTCAGACTATAGAAAGAGGCAAAAAGTGAAGTTTAATCCAAACGAACAGTCTATAGATATATTTTGGAGTAATAGTGTATGTCAGAAATTATAAACTAGTACCGTATGCTAGCAAAAAACACTTCTTGTAGTATAACAGCAGCAAAATCAGGATATGTTTGCGAAATAGTACTGACATCTTACCTCATATTACAGGCCATATGACCTAAAAATTACTCAAAATTGACCCCAATACTTAACCTGTTTGCTATCCATAATGAACTTATGTATCACAAACTATAAACAATGATTTGGAGCACATGAGAAGAAGTTTGAGGTCAGCATGGAAATATCTCTCATTGAATTATGAAATCCCTGCTTCACTTTATGGTATTTTACTGAAACTTGCGATCGTAAACATGGGAGGTAACTCTGGGTATTGCACTAAATTAGCATGACATTGGTGTTAGTATTGTGAACTGTGTTCTTCCCGTATTGATTTGACATATTAATCGTGTAAATCTATAATAGAGAAAAAAGTTACAACTGTTTATCATAGGTCCCCGTTTTTTTGGGACACCCTGTACTGTAATGTTTGTTTGGAAATCTTCCATGTTATCAAAGTAATCAAAATACATGTAATAAAAGGACAGAAATCAATTTGATTCAAAACCAGCTGAGGACATAAACAATATCAATAGTGTTTAATTGAACCCTTCCGTAACTTAAAATGCACCAAAATAGTTCACATTGTTTGATGACATGACAAATATAATTTAACATCTACAATAAGATACAGAGAATCTATTACTTGTGTTAAATCCATATACATTTATATGAATATGAAACGAGTTCTGGACATTTTTATAATTTATTAATAACATTTGCTAACAACGAGTATTATATAGATTCGAAGAGTATATATAATTTTATATATACATGTATATATCAATTGACAACAGAAGTTCGCAGCATTTTTTTGAACACAAATCCAGACCGTTATACTAGAAACGTACTCACTATATTAACCCGGATACAAGGGAAGTTACTTGTCATGTGATATAGATAACGTTAATTATCGAACCAACATTGTTATGTTGTAAATGTCTTGTTTCTATCGAAGCCATACCAGTTGCGTAACATTAGTGCAACAATGTATGCAATCGCTTCATCATTACATGCAAGTGGTTAGTGCGCGTGTCGTCTAATCTGGCGACCCGGGTTCAAATCCAGATGGAGACACATTTATATGCCTGCCATGTTGCAGTAAAAATCCGTAAAGCAAATAAAGACTATGCTCGGCATACATTGTGTATTGACGATTGTTCTCATCGACTGACTTTTATTAATGCAGTAAAAGAACTTTATCTCTACGTACACAGCTCTGCATGAATACATTCCCTCATCAGCGTTAGTACATGTACATGTTTGGCTACACCCATCTGTCCATGTTTCATCCTGTGTGTAGTAGTGTCCTTTGTAAGAACAGAAACTACTGCCTGTAAATGAATTATGAGTTTAACAATCGCATATCGTGAAAATAAATCAATATGACGTCCTAGAAATCTGATGTTGTGATGACGTCAAAACATACATGACGTCACTCAGTTAATGATAAAGTCCCGCTATTAAATCCCCTATTAATTGTAAAGTGCAGTACGAGTTTATACCCTTGTCAAATAGATTCAGAGACTTGATATATAGATTCAGAGACTTGATATATAGATTCAGAGACTTGATATATAGATTCAGAGACTTGATATATAGATTCAAAGACTTGATATATAGATTCAGAGACTTGATATATAGATTCAGAGACTTGATATATAGATTCAGAGACTTGATATATAGATTCAGAAACATGATATATAGACTATAATAGGTTTACGGCGTAATTATGATTAAATACTAGGGGTGTTTGAAAAGTAATGCAATTGTATGCATATCTTTGTAATTTCGGGATTTTCAGGTGTCAAATTTGGCATGTGGACCCTAGTAACTATTGTCTTTAATTAGGTAAAATTTGGTTTACTTTCATTGATTGGTTTTCTCATAATGTAAGTTTAAAATATACCTACTAATGTACACTAAGCTTAAAACTGTTTGAAAAATGTATGGCAAAACTGACTGAAATTATGCCTTATAAAAAAGGACTAAACTGCAATAAAGTAACAAATTTATACACGTGGATCTTTTTAAGATTTACAGACGTCATGGGATGTCTTTAAGCAAAGTTTTTTGTGTTTAACATGTTTCAAAGCAGACCAACAGCACCTGGAAGACAACAACAAACGTATCCAGTCGAAAACAACACAACAAGCAAACACAATGTTGATAAAAAGTAGGATATTGCTCTCACAGCAGCAATATTGACAATCGAATAGTAAACTGATTGCACATGCTCGATTTTCATTTGGAAGAAATTCTCAAAATTAACAACATTTGTACCACTTGGATACCTTGCTCACTACGTGGTGTCTAAAACGTCATCTTACCGGGTATTTTAAATGCCAAAACATGTTTAATTTATACCCTAAACACTTTCAAAATACGTCTTTACGTAGCTTAATAGGTGGGGGAAACACAGCCTAACTATTATTTACGAAGACGGAAACAGACATACTATGTATTTGATATCTGAAATTCTAAGAAACCCGTAAATAACACCCGTACAGTGACGAAGGTAATTGCATTTGCGTTTGTCCACCGGCCAAGGTCCTACTATTCAAATACCCGAATCAATGAGTAAATTTGTAATTAGTAGGTTCTACAGATAGTTTATGCAGGAAAAAACTAAGAAACATTTCACATAGCTTCGATTTGTTAAGGAAACTGAACATTATGTCCCTTTCACATGAAAATGCGACTTTGCACAGGTGTCTACTAAAGAGTCGTTTTGAGTTAAACACAGATAAATTGCTCGATTATCATCTTTATGCTACAGATCTAGTCCCCCGCAAATAGTTTTTTGTTCCTAGTCCTAAGTCGCATTCTGTATGGCGAAGGTACGTTTCCAGGAAGCATATGTAGGCAACAATATTGCAGTGCCTGAAAGTAGTACCTGTTGCAGACGCTGAAACATGATTTTAATCATGAATTTAATAATAAAATCAGTAACCATCGTGAAGCGGAGATTTCAATGAAGATTTTCAGTGCCTTTCATTGAAATCGGTTCAGTCAATAAAAAGTTAAAGAGCAAATTGCATTACGTTTTGAACACCCCTCGTATACCCAGCCCGGCTCAAATAAGTATGCAAGATTTGACTTCAACACTGAATGTTTTTGTTGAATTGGAAGTCGAAAATAGTCCCATGCAATGTGATCAAATGACCGTGTAAAGCTGACATAACCTAATAAGGCTGTAGTTTATATGACGGGGTGATTTCGCCTAATAAAGGTCTAGTGATAGGATGTAGGATAAAGATATTTATTTGAAATAACGGCTTGAAGCGTATATATATATATACACCGTGTTTGCACGCGGAGTGTTGAAGCGTAGATATATATATATATACACCGTGTTTGCACGCGGAGTGTTGAAGCGTAGATATATATATATATATATATATATATATATACACCGTGTTTGCACGCGGAATGTTGAAGCGTAGATATATATATATATACACCGTGTTTGCACGCGGAGTGTTGAAGCGTAGATATATATATATATATATACACCGTGTTTGCACGCGGAGTGTTGAAGCGTAGATATATATATATATATACACCGTGTTTGCACGCGGAATGTTGAAGCGTAGATATATATATACACCGTGTTTGCACGCGGAGTGTTGAAGCGTATATATATATATACACCGTGTTTGCACGCGGAGTGTTGAAGCGTAGATATATATATACACCGTGTTTGCACGCGGAGTGTTGAAGTGTAGATATATATATACACCGTGTTTGCACGCGGAGTGTTGAAGCGTAGATATATATATATACACCGTGTTTGCACGCGGAGTGTTGAAGCGTAGATATACAGGGTGTCTCAAAATACATGTCCACTTGTTGAGGACGTATCACTCCGTAATGTATTGCTTTGCATATCTGATTTATATGTATGATCAAAGAGCATTCAAATCAATGTTGAACTTACGAAACAATTATCCAAAACAATGCATACGAAACCTATAGAATGCATTTTAGAAGCTAACCCTATTTCGGTAAAAACCTGCGTTTGACGTCGTTTGACGATTTTTATGACGTTTACAAACCTTTGAGTCGGATGTGATGTTTCCATTTTATCCACAAATTGATATTTTGAGTTTCGATGTAGTTAAATAACTTGAACAGAATAATCGACCTTTCAAATAGAATGAGAAGAAATAAATATTCAGGATATTTTGGTAACCTTTTCCTGTTTTCAATAAAAGTAGCATAACTAAATTCATTCGCCTACCATGGCAGTTTTTGGTGATTGATACTTCATTAAGTACTATTTTATATTTCAATTTAAGTTACATTATATGACTATTTCTGGACTGATTGGATTAAACTAGACAAACAGCTTTACATTCATTCGATGCGATTTGTGCATCTTTTATTAATATGATATGCATAGAAATGTGTGAATATCAAATTTTCAGTCCTAATGGTTTTTAAAATGTGTTTCCAACCTTAAATACCTCCGATTTTGCGATTTCATTTTCTAATGACCCCTAATCAATTTCTCAGCCAGTGTGTGCATAGTAGGGTACGACTGACTATTACTATGCCCACATATGGTATAAATTTTACCCATGTTACCGTACTAACTTTGTCATCTGCCTCTTCGGACATGTTAAAACGTCCGTTGCTAAGGACGTTAGTATAACATATATGACGTCATCAACTGTTCAAGTATTGACACATGATATAATTCACCCCACAATTTTTAAACTTAGCTTTCATGTAAGACTATGATTATCAATTTACTAAATCATTTTGCAAAGTTATGACCCTTCAACAAGCGGACATGTATTTTGGGACACCCTGTATATATACACCGTGTTTGCACGCGGAATGTTGAAGCGTAGATATATATATACACCGTGTTTGCACGCGGAATGTTGAAGCGTAGATATATATATACACGGTGTTTGCACGCGGAGTGTTGAAGCGTAGATATATATATACACCGTGTTTGCACGCGGAATGTTGAAGCGTAGATATATACGAGGGGTGATCAATATATTCGAGGACTTTCCCTCTCAATTTTGAAATATTTGAACTAGATTAATGAAATTACAAGCTGGTATAGATCAATCAATTATCTTGCGATTTGTTTAATTTACTTTATGATTACGTCATTATTTACTTGATGACGTCACTTTTCGTAACCATGGTGAAGCACGCACCGTCGAGCATTTTGGACGTAATGTTACTTCTGAGTATTAAACGACATGCTAAGGAAATTAACGCAAAACTTGTAAAATCCTTGCGATATCTCCAAAATTACTTGACTAAATTCTGTATGGATTCTATGCGCTCCCAATTGGCTATTTTCATATGATTCCGTTTATTATGTGATTGTTGAGGCTCTGCCAAACGGTTGAGTCGATAAAATAAGAATAAACAGCAAAAATAACACCGCGTTAGGGACACTTTCCGTTAAATTCTGCGAAATAGGACGCACAAATCTCAACCAAATGTAACTGGCGAAAACGAAGACTAGTATAGGCTACAAAATATAAAATCGTTGACTCCAAATCAAAAGGGTTATTTCGATATTGCGTCCTAAACCTGATAGGTCGTGCTTCATTCTTAATTTGAATAATCTATTTTTGTACAGCCAACCGCCATTTTCCGAGTTTTGTTCCCAATAACGCATCGATACTCTTTTTATTCCACCTCACATTCCAGAATTGACTATTAACTACTTATTTCAGTAGTAAAAGAAAACCAGCCTCATACATTGGACCGGGTATCAGACCAGAAGGGAGCTATATGCTGCTCCGACGGTGACGCTTGGAATGACGTCGCGCGACGTCCAGCGTCACGCGCCCCTTGTATGAATCAAATAATTTTATTCGTGCATTCAGTCGGACACATCTTTCTCTGAATGATGTTAAATGGATTTGAGCCTTGCTGCCAATATGAAATTGCAAGATGAAAAGTCCTCGAATATATTGATCACCCCTCGTATATACACCGTGTTTGCACGCGGAGTGTTGAAGCGTAGATATATGTATATACACCGTGTTTGCTCGCGGAGTGTTGAAGCGTAGATATATATATACACCGTGTTTGCACGCGGAGTGTTGAAGCGTAGACATATATATACACCGTGTTTGCACACGGAGTGTTGAAGCGTAGATATATATATACACCGTGTTTGCACGCGGAATGTTGAAGCGTAGATATATATATATATATATACCGTGTTTGCACGCGGAATGTTGAAGCGTAGATATATATATACACCGTGTTTGCACGCGGAATGTTGAAGCGTAGATATATATATACACCGTGTTTGCACGCGGAATGTTGAAGCGTAGATATATATATATACACCGTGTTTGCACGCGAAATGTTGAAGCGTAGATATATATATACACGGTGTTTGCACGCGGAGTGTTGAAGCGTAGATATATATACCGTGTTTGCACTCGGAGTGTGTTCATCGGGAACTCTTCGGAATGAGCAATTATCACCTAGAATTTAGATACGGATAGTATAATGACACATGGGTGTAATCATGTACTATATCATAATATTTCAGCAAGGGCAATGTATATAGTAAGTAGATTTCTCACCACCAGTAGTCGGGTGCTGATGGTAGTACTCCCAACGCCAATAGTCAGGTCCATCTATCATCTGGCTACCACAATCAGGTGTAGCACAACACTCACCAGCAGCCTTATATATTCTACACCCGGGTGGCAAGTTGGTATACACAGGGCATCTGGTAGTAGAAACGTTAAAAAATTAACAGTTATCGATGTCTGCTTTCAGCAGTTCAGTCGCCCTTTGAATTTTATAAATAACATCCCTATTAGGAAAATTAAAAACACCACAACATCATCACAAACAACAACATCATCACAAACAACAACATCATCACAAACAACAACATCATGACAAACAACAACATCATCACAAACAACAACATCATCACAAACAACAACATCATTACAAACAACAACATCATCACAAACAACAACATCATTACAAACAACAACATCATCACAAACAACAACAACATCACAAACAACAACATCATCACAAACTAATGAAATAGAAATATTAGAAACAACAAAGAAAGTGACAAGAATATATTATTTTATTTGCAGCAAACGTCAATTTGCTTGACAAAACGAACACAGTTATTGCGACAATGCGCCGTGCCATTTTTATTGTTTGACGTAAAGTGACGTAATCATAGACGTTTTCTCGCCCAGCAGCGCCGTTGCGATTTACAAATATATGATTTGGAATTCTAAAAAAGACCGTGGTGTTGGCCTACTTTTGTATATTAAACTAACTATAAAATAAAAGTCATTTGATTTTTTGCAAAGAATGACAATGACAATATTTCATATGACATACAATCAATCTATTAATAAACTGTTTGACAAATACATTACAGATACTGTTTCTCTCACACACAACTTTGCCATTTGATAACAACAAGTGTATTAAGCTGCACCCAGTTTCTTTGACCATGTTCAGACATAAAATATAACATATTGAAGCATTTCTTGACTAGTCTATCACACGCTTTGCAGATAAAATGTACATTGGATGTCGAAGACAGACGGAGAGACCCCTAAAGCAGCGGCATTTATGGTAGACTTGTTTTCACACATGTAACGTTTACACAAACATAGTTATGTATTATTTCAGTAGATGTTTATCTTTGAGCACCTCATAGTTCAGCGCAATATAATACAACAGGTACAATTGTGTGTCAAATTCGAACTGCGCGAAATGTTTACACAGTAAGGAGGTAAAAGTTTAGGTGACATTTTGGTGCAGTAAAACACAACATATTTGCAACATTAGAATCTAAATAATGAATACATAGCTGTGTTATATTGTGTTAGATTTATGAAATGGTACAAAATCCGGTCTTGAAGAGGTGACCGGTGTTTTAAGAATCCCAATCGGCGCACCTCGGACAATTCTTAGACGAATCATCTATCTGACATAAATATAACGTCGCCTTTATTCAAACGGTTTTCAGCAAAGTCAGAACGGCTGTGTTAACATGTTAAAAATGGAATTTGCAGCACTGATTAAACATCTTGCACATAAATAAACTCTTAACTTAGCACGTGTTCTGTATTTATGTACTTTATAACGTCATAGTCACATATGCGATGGACCCTATGTATTAGTTTATTTTCTTATAATCCGCATCACGCATGCGAGTGACCACATCACCCGTGTGGAAATTGTCGACGATTTCTGCACTACGTACATCCGCGTGAGCTTCCGGATTAATCACGGAAATACTCGAGTAGTTACGATCGTTAAGAAGCCTTGATGTAGAGAGCTAGATATGGGTGACAATCCCAGGAAAATAAGTTGGGGTCTGCACGGTAAGCTAACAAGACATGTCATATACCAAAATGTTCGGGAAAGTCTTTAGTATCTGAGACTACCGGCATAAATTGCCAAAGGTGGTGGCGTTCCGAGACGTCCAAGATGGCCGTCGTTTTTGTTATAACTACCTCTGTATAAACATTTGAAAATAGCAAGAATATGATAATATTCTATGAAAATATTTTCATTACATATGATAGACAAAACCAATGTCTTTATAAATATACCCTGTTCAGAATATTCTGAGGTCAATTTCAAGGTCATTTTTCAGTAAAAACACCAGGAAGAACATAAAAAACACCATTTTACTAGATAACGTTTTTGTTTGTATAAAATTCATATTCATCAGATATCCTAACCACTTATTTTAACATAGTGTCATGTTCGCTTGATCAAATAAAACTAATTTGAAACACTTTGGATTTCAAATAATGGAGATATACCGTTTAGTAGGTCATATATTATGATTTTCTTACCCCACCCACCAATTTTATACAGGAAATCTGAATCGCGTATTTTGAAAGATTCAATTAATTACTCTGGCACAATGAAGAGTAGAAGTATCATAAATGCAAATAAGTATACATTGATGGTAGTGTGTGTCTATAATCTTTAAAAAAATCCAACATGGCGTCCAACATGGCCGCCATTGTTTGAAATGAAAACAACCTTTGAATGATTAAAAATCCAATTTCATCTATTATCTTTGCCATTTGAATAGTATTTATTTACAAACCCTATCCAAATTGACCATTGAAATGCAGGTTTACATTCAATAGTATGAATAAAACTATTTTGGAATAATTTCGGGGCACAAGTAATGAAGACATACTGTCTAATTTGTACCACATGCATTAATTGCTCCACTCACCAGTTTCATGCAAGAAATGTGTACTCATACATTTTTAAATAATGTTTAATAATGTTAATAATGTTTTTAAAAAAAGTTAATTATCATAAAACATGTACATTGGCATTCAAAACTGTTGTTTATGTATGAAATCCCCAATTAAAATCCAATATGGCGTCCAAAAAGGCCCCCATACTATAGAACAACACTTGCATAGCATTTAGCAGATGTTACAAATGTCCTTGTGTGATTTCAATATGATGTATAGAATTGCTATCATACGTTTCGTAAGGGGTAGTGTGGAGCAGGAAATCCTAGATGGCCGCCATAAATTATCAATCCTCATATCATATGTTGACATTACTATGATGCTGTGTCATAAATGTATGTAAAGATAAGTAAATACTTGCTCCCTACTCATTTGCTGCTATGTATCCAATAATCATACTATACTCGCCATTTTGAAGTTAGTTGCAAGGTCATTTCAAGATCAATGCTTGAAAAATAGTATTACTGGTGGTGATTAGTGCCGCATGATAATGTAGGTCCTTGACCGGGTGCTTTTATTAGATGGTGGTGCAGTAACAAATTGAATTGGTATATTTGTTGTAGGTTGTTATCCCATTAGGTCTGAAATTGGTGTACATGCATTATATACAGATAGTGGTGAGATAACTACATATGACATTGGGTATACATGCATTTGATGGTTGATCATACCCCATGTGTAATGTTTGGTGGTACATGATGCCAGATACAGCCTTAATTGGTGTATTGGGTAATAGTGTATAGTCGTTTTGATACTAGATATGTATATTCAGTTGTGGTGGAACCAATATGACCTGAAATGGGCGTTTTAAATAGTGGTGAGACACAGGGCGCTGAATGAGTGTAATGAGTAAAGATGAACCCCAATAGGCAAATACTACACTTGTTTATTTCTAGATGGTTATTTTCCCCATTTTGACCTGTAATAGGGTATTACGTGGTGGTATATACCCCTTGTGACTTTGAGCAGATGTATTTAGTATTATTTTAGTCCCTATACCTCCTTCTTTTGTGTTTGTGAGTACCTGATCTGACATAATACAGTTTATAATGAGTGTGAATGCATATACTTGGTAGTTCAAAGTACCTCACAATACATTGAATGGGTGTAATTGTTGAAGTGAGTACCTATAATAAGTACTCATTCAATAGGACATACATGTAATAGTATGTAATTGGTGGGTGTTTGCTGGCTTCCCAAACAGCTTAAGATGTGTTTATTATGTGGTAGATAGTTCTCTATAGGGCTTTTGCTGGGTGTATTTGATGCAGTCTGTTACCAGTAAGAGCATCAAATGGATGTACAAAGTGTATGGTGGTGGAAAGCTCACTTTAATTGGTGTAGTATTTGGTGCAGGTTATTACCCCACATGACATTGAATGGGTGTATTTGGTTTTGGTGAGTGCCCCACAGGGAATTGAATTGATGTACATTTCTGCATTTAGTGTATGTGTGTACCGAAAAAGGTCTGATATGGGTATACTAGAAGTTGTAAATGTCATATAGGACCTTGATTGGGTACATTTGGTTCAGAATTATTATCCCGCATGGCGGAGAAGGTCCAATAAGCAAAGAACTGTGTGTATTAGAAATACCAAATATGGCACTGAATTTGTGTAATTGGTGTTAGTGAGTATCACATATGGCAATAGAAGGGAGTATTGGGTGACTGTGAGTACAACAAAGGGGATTGAATAGTAGTATTGGTCGCATATGAGTAACACATGGTCACTGAATTAGGGTATTGAGCGGTTGTTCAACATTGGACACTGAATGAGGGTATTGGGTGGTTGTGAGTACCACATGGGGCTTTGCATGAGGATATTAGGCGGTTGTGAGGACCACGTGGTGCACTGAATGAGGATATTGGATGATTGTGAGTACCGCATAGGGCACTGACTGAAGGTATTTGGGGGTTATGAGTACTGCATTGGGCACTGAAAGGGGGTATTGTGCGGTTGTGAGTACTACCTTTGGAATTGAATGAGCGTATTGGGCGGCTGTGAGTACCACATGGGACATTTAATGAGAGTAGTTTATGGTTGTGAGAACCACATAAGGCATTGAATAGGAATATTGGGATGTTGTGAGACTGTGAGTACCACATAAGGCATTGAATAGGATTATTGGGTTGTTGCGAGTACCACATGGTGCATTGAATAAGGGTATTGGGCGGTTGTGATTGTCACATAAGGCATTGAATAGATTTATTGGGTTGTTGTGAGTATTACATGGGGCATTGAATTAGAATATTTGGCGTTTGTTTGTACCACATAAGACACTGAATAGGAGTATTGGGCTGTTTAGAGTACCATATAGGGTATTGCATAGGATTATTGATTGGTTGTGAGTACAAATAAAGCATTTTCAAATATGAATGTTGGGTAGTTGTGAGTACCACATTGGGCATTGAATGCATGTGTATTTGGTGATTGTGAGTACCACATACCTTAAATGGAAGTATTAGGCGGTTGTGAGTACCACAAAGGGCATTTGAATAGTGCATTGGGTGCTGTTGGATACACTAAAAGACCTAAAAGAGGTGTTTTACGCAGTGGTGAGGTCACTTTATAATTATATTATATGTTATAGTGGTTGGTGTCCCATAATGACTTTAATTAATTAAAAGTCGCTGACGCTTTATACCCATCATCACTAAAACGCCTACCAAAGCCTTATGAGCTGTACTTCCTTCCGGGTTATATGCCAAGACGATTTTGAATACTTATTACCACATAATTGTCTATCGAATAACCAATGAGGTACTTACCTGCAACAAAAAGCACATAATCAAGGACCTGTTATTAACATACCACTAGCCGACACCGGTACATTAATTTCAGGACATTTCCTTTGCACATGATTTCTCAATACATCAATTCAATACCTTATGGTGTTTTGCTTACCGCCATCAAATACACAAAATCATTGGGTACTCCAAACCACCAAGTACACACACACATACATTATGTCACATAGGGAAAACAGTACCACCATGTAAACGTACAATTTGAAGATGTATTTGGTACTCACAAACATTAAATGCACTTATTCAAAGTTCTGAAGGCTACGCACCACCACCTAACACACTTATGTCAGACTTTATGTGGCATCATGTATCACCAGATAATATATAGATGTACATATACGTTTAGTGTCATAATATCTATGGTATATTCTTAGTTCCAGGTGTAGTGATGACTGTTGCGAATATCCCAGTCTATTATAAACTATAGACCAGTATATTATAAACTATATCGTCTATTGTATTTCAAGGTATGAAGTATAAGTCCCAAACACTCGTATAAAGTTCTACGTATTTTATCAACTTCCAATAACCAAGTCTAAATAGTTATTATAAAAGTATGTATGTACTAACAAAACAGTAATTGTCTGCTATATATCCAACAGAAGTGTCAGAGGATGATGAGAAGGACGTATTCTACGACATGCTACAGAAGTGTCAGAGGATAATGAGAAGGACGTATTCTACGACATGCTACAGAAGTGTCAGAGGATGATGAGAAGGACGTATTCTACGACATGCTACAGAAGTGTCAGAGGATGATGAGAAGGACGTATTCTACGACATGCTACAGAAGTGTCAGAGGATGATGAGAAGGACGTATTCTACGACATGCTACAGAAGTGTCAGAGGATGATGAGAAGGACGTATTCTACGACATGCTACAGAAGTGTCAGAGGATGATGAGAAGGACGTATTCTACGACATGCTACAGAAGACGGTTGAAGCCACTTCAGTTAATGATGTTCTTCCTGTTCTCGGAGACCTCAGTGCTACAGTAGTTCTAGACAATACAGGACGGGAATCCACTATGGGCATACAAGGGTTGGGTATCAGAAACAACAATGGCAAGAGACTGTTTAAACTGTGTGAAGAAAACAACTTAGTTATTGAGGGACACCATGTTCTCCCACAAAGACATACACAAGTGGACATAGAATCTCCAGACGCTAACATAAAACAACCAAATCGACCATGTCATCATTAACAGACGTTGCATGGGGACTCTGCAAGATGAGCTACATGTAGCAATGAGGGGAACAGACGTAGGAAGTGATCACACACTCGTTATAGCTTCAATGAGACTCCAATTGAGAATAGTGAAGAAGAATACAGAAATAGGAAGCCTCGTCTATATGTTGAGAAGCTAAAAGGTCCACTGATCAAAGGAAGTTTTAAGCTAGAGCTGCGGAATATGTTCAATTTGATTGAAGACCAACAGGAAATGGACATTTATACGTTCAATCAGAGGATTCTAGATGCTGGACAAACGATTTTAGGACATAAACGCAGGAAATCAGGAAATAAGAAGAATGGATATCCAGGAGTAAATGGATAAAATAGACTAAATGGATAAAATAGACGAAAGAAAAGAAGTAAAGAAAAAGCTTGTTCGAGCAAAGTCAGTGCGACTAAAGCAACACGTGAAGGATGCCTACAGAGTGCTGGATAAAGATGTGAAGAGGCATGCCAACAAAGACAAAAGATAGTTCTTTGAAGACCTGGCTACCAATGTAGAATGCGCGGCATCAAGACAGGACATGGGCACTCTGAACAGGATTACCAAAAACACTGACAGGAGGTTTACATCCACTGATACAGTTGTGAAGAGCCATGAAGGGGAAGTCATAACTAGCGATGATGAGAAGCTCAAACGCTGTAAACAACATTTAAAGCTGTCCTCAACCGAGATGACCCTTCTACCGAGGCAAACATTCCACCATCAGAGGAGGTCCGCAACATTGACATACAGCCACCTACAGAACAGGTCAGAGCAGCTATCAGAAGGCTAGAAAATGGAAAGTCTCCAGGACCTTCACAGAATCCCTGGAAGACCTTGATCTTGCTGGTGACATTACTCTTAGTACTGCGCTACCAAGACATTCAAGCCTAGTCAGAGAAAATCGCATCACAAGGTATGAAGATTGGGCTCAACATCAATGCCAGGAAGACCAAATTCATGAAAATCAATGCACGGACGGCTCACTCAGACATCCATCAACAACAGTGCAATTGAGAAGTAACCCTGGGAAGCAAAGTGACAAATGATGGCAACTCCGTAAAAGATGTCAACAGCCGGATAACAAAAGCCCGAGGCGCATTTGCATTTACTTTTATGCTTTCTTTGTGATATTGTACTTGTAATATTGTAACCACCTTGTTACTTGCTTACATGTAAGATATCCTATTTTAAATACATATTTAGTTAAATATAATATATACATGTTATACATGTTAAAAGTAATATATATTGCAAGGTTTAATAAATGTATGCTGAAATAATTTGTACAGATATGTCAATGTTTGTTAATACTTTATGTTTGTTATAAATGTCGGACAATAGCTATACATAGCTAAGATTTTTTTTGTTGTAAATGAAATCCGACTTAAAATAAAGATTGTATTGTCTTGTATTTCATTTGCTGCCTTACATAAAATCAGGACTGCCTCCCAACTCAAGACATCAACTAAGTTGATGATGTTCAAGACCAATGTACTGGCTGTTTTGTTGTATGGCTCAGAGTCATGAAAGGTCACCCAGTCTATCAGCAGTAAGCTTGATGTTTTCCAAAGAATATGCCTTAGACGAATTATTAGGATCTTTTTGGCAGATCATCATCTCCAATGTAAATCTTCACCGTATCACCGCTACCACAGCACTTCCAGTACAGATCTAGCGTAGAAGATGGCGTTAAAGTGGATATGTCATCAGGATGAAAGACGTAGCCATTCCAAAAGTGGCCATGAGGTGGACACCAGTTAGAAGAAGGAAAAATGGGAGACATAAAGCGCGAAGAGGATTGAGTTTATCAGAGTTACATATCAGATTCATTGATTGAGTGGGGGGGGGAGCTACAAGATATGGATTGTTCAACTGAGCAGCATACATCAACCAAAATGAAGAAATCGCTGAAATCCTGTGCAAGCATTTTAGCAGGTTTACCAGTTGGCAACACAACTTCTTTTTCTTCACCTTTCAGATGATTAGTTATCTTGAATAACCCTTTCAGATCACGCCCACAGGACTCTACCTTATCTGTGTAACAGGATATTTCAACATTTTGTTGACTACCGAACATTGATTCCTTTATATTTCATTATCTATTGTCAATTTAGATTTTCGCCATTTTTGCTCAAAATTTCGACTCAGATGTTTGGCGTCATGTAGATCATCAGTGTACCATGGACAGGAGGGTCTTAAAACTATTGTTCTAGATTTAAGGGGTGCATGCTTGTCAATAAGTGATGAAAGTCCATGGGTATATACCTCGACCAGTTTATCAACATCTGATATGTGCAGCCCACTGTTCAAAATATCTGAGGATTCAATGTCTTTCTTAGATTTGCTGTTTTTCTTATAGGAGCAGATTAATCAGCGCAAGCTTTAAATACTACTGCAAAATGATCACGAGATGTCTTTCCACTGTTGTCAGGTAGACCGGGATCAGATATTTCTACATGTGAGACAGAAGTGTCATTGTCTCTTGTGATTACCACATCCAATGTGTGACCAGCCACGTGGGTTGCCCTAGTGACGTGCTGTCGCAGGCCGCAAGATTCAAGAATACTTGTGAACTTCACAGTGTTTAAATTCAATAGATTGTCTGGGTGGATGTTCAAATCCCCAACAACTATGATGTGACTTTCTGTTGTTACAAGTTTGGCCAGAAAGGATGGTCACTCATTTTCCAGAAAAGTACTAGTTTTTGGGCCATTTTTACAAGTTGGTGGTGGTCTATACACAACAGCTAGACGCAGAGAATAGTATGAACAGTGAGAGAAGTATGAAGTTGAATATTTAATGAAGTTTTGTAGACAACTGCAATTCCACCAGTATTTTATATTAAAGGGTATAGAGCTATATTCTAACAGTTATTCAATGTCAAAATAATTACTTGCATCGTTTTTATTATGATACTAGACTACCTAAATTGAAAATTAAAACTATGGATGGGTTCCGTGTACTTTGATTCAATCGTCGAAAAATAGACGATTCTCATAGTTTCATAGGGTGTTCTAGAACACTTTCGTATGAAAATAGACAGTTAGCATGTCAAATTAATCACAGAGTTTCTGTTAAATTGAAGCGAAAAATGATCTAATGGATTCGAAAGCATAATTGTTTTTCGGTTTTTGAAACTTAAAAAAAATATTTTGCGGTATAGCTCTATACACTTTAAGATATTTTGAAAATATGTACTGTGATAATTTGCTTTCAAATTCTATGAAAAATGTTCTCGGTGTTAAAAAAAGCAACTAATGAAGCTGTGTGTGGTCAGATTGGAAACTTTCCCATGTATGTAGATGTTAGATCTATATATAATTTAGTTAAGTATTGTAAACGCATTTCCTCCGGTAATGTCAGTGACCTACTTTATGCTGCATTTGAGGAACGTAAGCAATTACATCTTAATAAAAAATCGTGTTGGTTTGATTATGTTCAACACTGTCTCAAGTTCATATTTATGTCGGTTTCTGATTTGTTCAAAGAAAGACATGTTAAAATCTGTTAAATTTTACACGACATGAAAACGTAATTACATAAATATTACAAGGTCAACAATCAATATATTGCTAATATAAAGAACAGTAGAAATATATCAGAATATCACACGAGTTTACACAGTGTATTATGTATATCTCCAAACATAAATATAGTCAGCGGTCAAAACATGCATAATGATTACTAATTCTGGTTAACTTATTCATTAATTATTAAAGATACTAGTCAATATTTCACATTCAGCGGGAGAGGTACCAACAAAACACTTTATCCATAGTACATATAATACTGATTTCAAATTCCAAAAGCTTTAAAACATACGTAGCTAATCGTCTATAAATATTAACATTTTGAGAGGTTAACAATTATATAATTTTTCTATCATAAACAATTATTACATATTTAACAGGTTGCATTATCGTTATCTTTAACCAATACCTAATTACATTTACTGAGTACCTACATGAAAATGTCCTTCTACCATAAATAAAGTTATTCTGTGTTTGCCTTCTCACTCCTAATACTTCTTTACAAAATATCAATGCAATGTGGGGAGCGATAGTATAGGTAGTGTACGCGCCTCGGGATCGGGAGTTCCCGGGTTCATCCCTCGTCTGAACCACTGAGCAAGAATAACCCACATGTTCAACTCTGTCCGTCCGTCCGTCCGTCCGTCCTGTCCCGTCCCGTCCCGTCCGTCCGTCCATCCGCCCCTATTGAAACTGGGATCACTAGGTCAAAGGTCAAGATCACTGCGACATTGAGTGTGAAAATTAGTTTCCGATCGATAACTCGTCAACGGATTGACCGATGGGCCTGATACTTCACAGGTACATTCGCCTTGGACACTAGATGACCCCTATTGAAATTGGGGTCACTAGGTCAATGTCTTTCCGATAACTCACCAACTGCTGTTACTGACACATTGTTGGGTATACACTGTCAAAACATGCCATGAAGTGCATCACACTTAGAGGTCAAACTCTTTGTTAAAATTATAGATAAGAGAACCATCAGTCATAAAACTATAATATTCTCAACTCATTCACTATAACAATGATTAAACAGAAGTACATAATATGTTACTGTGTTGACAAAAAAGCAACCAGTGACTATGTCTCCCTTACCTAATAAGATTAATACTCATGATCAGTTTTGTTGCACAAAAATCTGTGTCAAGGCCCTGTTTGGGGGGGGGGGGCATATGTCTCCGACCGCGGAGCTCTTGTTAAAATACATTTCCCCTATTCACATTGAATTTGATTATCTATGAAATCTATGTTATCGGAATCGGTTTACATGATGAAGTAGTAAACCGGTCCCTAACCATAAACACATGACCCTAAACGGATTATTTTATCTCATAACCATAGTGACAGAGTCAAAACAACGTCAGAATTATTTTTACGAATATAAGCCGGCGGCGTTAATATTTCGCGGATCTGGTATCACACGTGTTGGAAAACATTGTTCCGTCATTTGTTATTACACGGAACATCACGTTATTTGTGTAATATAAAAGGAGGACATCATACCTGTTTCTGCATTTGTAATATCCAATGGAAGCATCTTCACATGTACAATTATAATCACAACCGTCATACCATGTCTCTCCCTGTGTATAGTTCGCATCTTTGTACTCACACACTGAAGAGAAACAATGAACCAGAACTATAAAAGTGAAAAAGTTTGGCAGGTAAATTTTTTATACAGGTTTTGGAAATCTTGAGAGTGCTCCGACTGCTCTAACTTTCTCATGCCATTTACTGGCATTATGTATGTATATAATGCTGTGTTATCATAGCCTGATAGAGTTAAAATAGTATACAATGTGGTATTCTAGCATTGTTTGGATGCTTGGACCAACACTTGTCAGATTAAGTAAAAGCGTTTGTAAAAAACCAGTAGCAAAATATGTTGTTATGATGCACGTTTGACCATAATAACATTTCTAAATAACTAACTCAGTGTTGTTTATGAATTTGTATCTTTATGCTGCAGTCTGTTCAAAGTTGAATAATAACAGTTAGAAACATCAGCTCGTCCGTCAGAGAAACAGTTTATCTTGTGTTAATTACAGTCAGACGCCCCCTATTCTTTTAAACGGGACAAATTTATCATAAGTGTTACTTATTAAATCAACAAAGGTGTGTATATCTATATTTATGAAACTTGAAGATGTAACTTTTGATCACATAATGTTTCTAGTTAACTTGAATGAATAAATAGATAAAGGTTGTTTTACTAGTCATGATGCCAAAGTGTGACTTCTACTCAAATGTCGAATTGTGTATATCTGATTCCATGTATTTCAGCCTGTTGACTGCTTAGACATACAGTATTCATGAAACGGTTTTTAAACCAAATATAGTACATTCATTGCCTGGTAAATCATACGCTGTCTACATTAATAACAAGCAACCATACGCTGTCTACATTAATAACCAGCAACCATTCGCTGTCTACATTAATAACACACAATCATACGCTGTCTACATTAATAACAAGCAACCATACGCTGTCAACATTAATAACACACAATCATACGCTGTCTACATTAATAACAAGCAACCATACGATGTCTACATTAATAACACACAATCATACGCTGTCTATATTAATAACAAACAATCATACATTGCCTATATTAATAACAAACAATCATACACAGTCTACATTAATAATAAACAATCATACTCTGCCTACATTAATAACAAACAATCATACGCTGCCTACATCAATAACAAACAACCATACTCTGTCTACATTAATAACAAACAATCATACGCTGCCTATATTAATAGCAAACAACCATACACAGTCTACATTAATAACAAACAATCATACACTGCCTATATTAATAACAAACAACCATACACAGCCTACATTAATAACAAACAATCATACACTGCCTATATTAATAACAAACAATCATACACTGCCTACATTAATAACAAACAATCATACACTGCCTACATTAATAACACACAATCATACACATCAGTAAAGTATGTTATATGGAAGGCGCAATGTTAGGAAACAGTGCAATATAACTACATATAAAAGTTCATACCTGGAGCAAGGGGATCGAGTGTAGTAGTAGTGACTGAAATATAAGTGTCAAACATTAGCATTGGCTGTATAATTATATTCTACATGTCTTCTTGTAAGGCGTATTGATTATTTTAAACATGCATTCAGTCAAATGTTAATTAGTTATGTTAATGCTCGAAAACTTAATTTATTCAAATAAACAAGTGAGTATTGATCAGCTTCAACATTATACAAACAACACATTATCCAATTATCGAAACAGAGTCAGATGGAGGATATTCGTCAATGGCCTATGCTCCCCAGCGGAGCAAAGGGCCTAAGTAAGTAAGTAAATTATCCCATGCTCGCATCAATTAATGAAAATGTATATTGTTTTGATTTGTTGATGCTTGATTGATTGTCCATGCGGTGAGTAGCTATCCTTGTGGTGTGTAGCTGTCCTTGTGGTGAGCAGCTGTCCTTGTGTTGTGTAGCTGTCCTTGTGGTATGTAGCTGTCCTTATGGTGTGTAGCTGTCCTTGTGGTGAGTAGCTGTCCTTGTGGTGTGTAGCTGTCCTTGTGATGTGTAGCTGTCCTTGTGGTGAGTAGCTGTCCTTGTGGTGTATAGCTGTCCTTGTGGTGAGTAGCTGTCCTTGTGGTGTGTAGCTGTCATTGTGGTATGTAGCTGTCCTTATGGTGTATAGCTGTCCTTATGGTGAGTAGCTGTCCTTATGGTGTGTAGCTGTCCTTGTGATGTGTAGCTGTCCTTGTGGTGTATAGCTGTCCTTGTGGTGTGTAGCTGTCCTTGTGGTGAGTAGCTGTCCTCGTGGTGAGTAGCTGTCCTTGTGGTATGTAGAAGTCATTGTGATGTGTAGCTATCCTTGTGATGTGTAGCTGTCCTTGTGATGTGTAGCTGTCCTTGTGATGTGTAACTGTCCTTGTGGTGTGTAGCTGTCCTTGTGATGTGTAGCTGTCCTTGTGATGTGTAGCTATCGTTGTTTCTTTTTTCCTATCTGTCGGATATTGAACCGATATGTTTGAATTAATCACATTACATGTTGTCAGTGTACAATTACGTTACATGTTTCAGTGTACAATGACGTTATATTTTTCAGTGTACAATGACATGACATGTTGTCAGTGTACATTGACGTGACATGTTGTCAGTATACAATGATGTTACATGTTGTCAGTATCCAATGATGTTACATGTTGTCAGTGTACATTGACGTGACATGTTGTCAGTGTACATTGACGTGACATGTTGTCAGTATACAATGATGTTACATGTTGTCAGTATACAATGATGTTACATGTTGCCAGTGTACAATGACGTTACATGTTGTCAGTATACAATGATGTTACATGTTGTCAGTGTACATTGACGTTACATGTTGTCAGTATACAATGACGTTACATGTTGCCAGTGTACAATGACGTTACATGTTGTCAGTATACAATGACGTTACATGTTGTCAGTATACAATGATGTTACATGTTGTCAGTATCTAATGATGTTACATGTTGTCAGTATAAAATGACGTTACATGTTGTCATTGAACTATGACGTTACATGTTGTACGATGATGTTACATGTTACCAGTGTACAATGACGTGACATGTTGTCAGTGAACAATGAGGTTAGATGTTGCTAGTGTATAATGACGATACATGTTGTCAGTGTACGATGACGTTACATACACAGCCTGCATTTATAACAAACAATCATATACAGCCTACATCAATAACAAACAATCATACACAGCCTGCATTTATAACAAACAATTATACGTTGCCTACATCAATAACACACAATCATACACAGCCTGTATTTATAACAAACAATCATACACAGCCTGCATTTATAACAAACAATCATACACAGCCTGCATTTATAACAAACATTCATACACAGCCCACATCAATAACAAACAATCATACACAGCCTGCATTTATAACAAACAATCATACACTGCCTACATTAATGACACACAATCATAAACAGTCTGCATTTATAACAAACAATCATAGACTGCCTACATTAATAACAAACAATCATACACAGCCTACATTTATAACACACACTCATACACTGCCTACATTAATAACAAACAATCATATACAGCCTACATTAATAACACACAATCATACACAACCTGCATTTATAACAAACAACCATACACAGTCTGCATTTATACAAAAACAATCATACACAGCCTACATCATAACACACAATCATACACAGCCTGTATTTATAACAAACAATCATACACAGCCTACATCAATAACAAAATCATACACAGCCTGCATTTATAACAAACAATCATACAATGCCTACATTAATAACACACAATCATACACTGCCTGTATTTATAACAAACAATCATACACAAACTGCATTAACAACACACAATCATACACTGCCTACATTAATAACACACACTCATACACTGCCTACATTAATAACAAACAATCATACACTGCCTACATTAATAACAAACAATCATACACTGCCTACATTAATAACAAACAACCATACACTGCCTACATTAACAACAAACAATCATGCACTGCCTTCATTAATAACAAACAACCATACACTGCCTACATTAACAACAAACAATCATGCACTGCCTACATTAATAACAAACAACCATACACAGCCTATATTAATAACAAACAATCATACACTGCCTACATTAATAACAAACAATCATACACACCAGTAAAGTATGTTATATGGAAGGCGCAATGTTAGGAAACAGTGCAATATAAATACATATAAAAGTTCATACCTGGAGCAAGGGGATCGAGTGTAGTAGTAGTGACTGAAATATAAGTGTCAAACATTAGCATTGTCTGTATAATTATATTCTACATGTCTTCTTGTAAGGCGTATTGATTATTTTAAACATGCATTCAGTCAAATGTTAACTAGTTATGTTAATGCTCGAAAACTTAATTCATTCAAATAAACAAATGAGTATTAATCAGCTTCAATATTATACAAACAACACATTATCCCATTATCGAAACAGAGTCAGATGGAGGGAATTCGTCAATGGCCTATGCTCCCCAGCGGAGCAAAGGGCCTAAGTAAGTAAGTAAATTATCCCATGCTCGCATCAATTAATGAAAATGTATATTGTTTTGATTTGTTGATGCTTGATTGATTGTCCATGTGGTTAGTAGCTATCCTTGTGGTGTGTAGCTGTCCTTGTGAGGAGTAGCTGTCCTTGTGATGTGTAGCTGTCCTTGTGATGTGTAGCTGTCCTTGTGATGTGTAGCTGTCCTTGTGATGATTAGCTGTCCTTGTGATGTGTAGCTGTCCTTGTGAGGAGTAGCTGTCCTTGTGATGTGTAGCTGTCCTTGTGGTGAGTAGCTGTCCTTGTGATGTGTAGCAGTCCTTGTGGTGTGTAGCTGTCCTTGTGGTGTGTAGCTGTCCTTGTGATGTGTAGCTGTCTTTGTGGTGTGTAGCTGTCCTTGTGGTGTGCAGCTGTCCTTGTGATGTGTAGCTATCCTTGTGGTGTGTAGCTGTCCTTGTGGTGTGTAGCTGTCCTTGTGGAAAGAAGCTGTCCTTGTGATGTATAGCTATCCTTGTGGTGTATAGCTGTCCTTGTGGTGTATAGCTGTCCTCATGGTGTATAGCTGTCCTTGTGGTGTGTAGCTGTCCTTGTGGTATGTAGCTGTCCTTATGATGTGTAGCTGTCCTTGTGGTGTGTAGCTGTCCTTGTGGTATGTAGCTGTCCTTATGATGTGTAGCTGTCCTTGTGGTATGTAGCTGTCCTTGTGGTGTGTAGCTGTCCTTGTAGTGAGTAGCTGTCCTTGTGGTGTGTAGCTGTCCTTGTGGTGTGTAGCTCTCCTTGTGGTGGGTAGCTATCCTTGTGATGTGTAGCTGTCCTTGTGGTGTGTAGCTGTCATTGTGATGTGTAGCTATCCTTGTGGTCGGTAGCTATCCTTGTGATGTGTAGCTGTCCTTGTGATGTGTAGCTGTCCTTGTGATGTGTAGCTATCCTTGTTTATTTATTCTGTCGGATATTGCACCGATATGTTTGAATTAATCACATTACATGTTGTCAGTGTACAATGACGTTATATGTTGTCAGTGAACAATGACGTTACATGGTGTCAGTGTACAGTGATGTTACAAATTGTCAGTGTATAATGACGTTATATGGTGGTAGTGTACAAAGACGTTACATGCTTTTAGTGAACGATGACGTTACATGTTGTCCGTGTACAATGATGATAACATGGTGTCAGTGTACAATGATGTTACATGTTGTCAGTGCACAATGACGTTATATGTTGTCAGTGTATAATGACGTTACATGTTGTCAGTGTACGATGACGTTATATGTTGTCAGTGTACGATGATGTTACATGTTGTACGATGATGTCACATGTTGCCATTGAACATTGACGTTACATGTTGTCAGTGTACAATGGCGTTACGTGTTGTCAGTGCACGATGATGTTACTTGTTGTCAGTGTACGATGATGTTACATGTTGTACGATGATGTTACATGTTGTCAGGGCGCAATGATGTTACGTGTTGTCAGTTTACGATGATGTTACATGTTGTCAGTGTACGATGATGTTACGTGTTGTACGATGATGTTACATGTTGTCATTGAACAATGACGTTACATGTTGTCAGGGTGCAATGATGTTACGTGTTGTCAGTGTACGATGATGTTACGTGTTGTCAGTTTACGATGATGTTACATGCTATCAGTGTACGATGATGTTACGTGTTATCAGTGTACGATGATGTTAAATGTTGTACGATGATGTTACATGTTGTACGATGATGTTACATGTTGTCAGGGTGCAATGATGTTACGTGTTGTCAGTGTGCGATGATGTTACATGTTGTACGATGATGTTACATGTTGTCAGGGTGCAATGATGTTACGTGTTGTCAGTTTACGATGATGTTACATGTTGTACGATGATGTTACATGTTGTCAGGGTGCAATGATGTTACGTGTTGTCAGTTTACGATGATGTTACCTGTTGTCATTGTACGATGATGTAACGTGTTGTACGATGATGTTACATGTTGTCATTGAACAATGACGTTACATGTTGTCAGGGTGCAATGATGTTACGTGTTGTCAGTGTATGATGATGTTACGTGTTGTCAGTTGACGATGATGTTACATGTTGTACGATGATGTTACATGTTGTACAATGACGTTATATGGTGTCATTGAACAATGACGTTATATGGTGTCAGTGTACAATGACGTTACATGTTGTCAGTGTGCAATGATGTTACGTGTTGTCAGTGTACGATGGTGTTACATGTTGTCAGGGTGCAATGATGTTACGTGTTGTCAGTTTACGATGATGTTACATGCTATCAGTGTACGATGATGTTACGTGTTGTCAGTGTACGATGATGTTAAATGTTGTGAATGTGATGTTACATATTGTCAGTGTGCAATAATGTTGCTGATTGTCAGCGGGCTATGACCTAGTTTTATCATTGTTCAGGTGCAAGTTTTGTATTTATTTGGTAATGGATATAGCATACAGTAACTTACCGCCACATAAGCTGCATGTCGTTTCACAATTTTCTTTTGCCCAATTGAAGTAATCTCCAACACAGTAGAAAGTAGGATCAAGCAAGCCACAGGTGTCAAGTTTGTCCACACATGCACCCTGTGAGATAGTAGACTCTGGTGTGTAATCTGAATCAATGTGAAACAAGTGAAGAAAATACTTATCAATATAGTGTATTCTTTTATTACAATGCATTGCAATGTAAATAATTTTATCCTGCCAAATCGTATAACGACTTCTCCAAAGGTTTATGACATTGTGCGCTGGATTAAAGATGAAGTTAGAGATGATCCGACTCGACTGCCGGAATGATCCTGTCATCCGTAGGAAATTATAGTCGTAGTAGTAGTAGCAGTAGTAGTAGTATTAGTAATATTATTATTTTCATTATTATTTACGTTAGATGTTTCTGGAATTGCATCGTACTTTTATGATACAGATTCAGAAAACCTTTGGTGGGTCCTATGAAAAATGTACCTTTACTGTGCGGTTCGGTAGCTTTTTTGTGATATATAAATGTATAAGAAAAAGAGCGTTACATAGAGCAATACATAGAGCATTATACAGAGCAGTACATAGATCATTAAATATAGCATTACATAGATCATTACATAGAGTACGACATAGATCATTACATAGAGTACGACATAGATCATTACATATATCATTACATAGAGTACGACATAGATCATTACATAGATCATTACATATAGCATTACATAGATCATTACATAGATTACTACATAGATCATTACATATAGCATTACATAGATCATTACATATAGCATTACATAGATCATTACATATAGCATTACATAGATCATTACATAGAGTACGAAATAGATCATTACATAGAGTACGACATACATCATTACATAGAGCATTACATAGATCATTACATATAGCATTATATATAGCATTACATATAGCATTACATAGATCATTACATAGAGTACGACATAGATCATTACATATAGCATTACATATAGCATTACATAGAGCATTACATAGACCATTACATAGAGCAATACATAGATCATTACATATAGCATTACATAGATCATTACATAGAGCATTACATAGATCATTACATAGATCATTACATAGAACATTACATAGATCATTACATAGAGCATTACATAGAGCAATTAACAGATCATTACATAGAGCATTACATAGAGCATTACATAGATCATTACATATAGCATTACATAGATCATTACATAGATCATTACATATAGCATTACATAGAGCATTAAATAGATCATTACATATAGCATTACATAGAGCATTACATAGAGCATTACATAGAGCATTACATAGAGCATTACATAGAGCATTACATAGAGCATTACATAGATCATTACATAGAGCATTACATAGATCATTACATAGAGCATTACATATAGCATTACATAGATCATTACATAGAGCATTACATAGATCATTACATAGACCATTACATATAGCATTACATAGAGCACTAAATAGATCATTACATAGAGCATTACATAGATCATTACATAGAGCATTACATAGATCATTACATATAGCATTACATAGAGCATTACATCGAACATTGCATAGATCATTACATATAGCATTACATAGAGTACTACATTGTTCATGTTCGTACCTGGAATGGTTGGATCCGTCGTCGTGGTCGTCAATGTACTAGTACCTAAAACAATTCAAACAATGCATGTGGACCAAACAATGCATGTGGACCAAACAATGCATGTGGACCAAACAATGCATGTGGACCAAACAATGCATGTGGACCAAACAATGCATGTGGACCAAACAATGCATGTGGACCAAACAATACATGTGGACCAAACAATGCATGTGGACCAAACAATACATATGGACCAAACAATACATGTGGACCAAACAATGCATGTGGACCAAACAATACATGTGGACCAAACAATGCATGTGGACCAAACAATACATGTGGACCAAACAATGCATGTGGACCAAACAATACATGTGGACCAAACAATACATGTGGACCAAACAATACATGTGGACCAAACAATACATGTGGACCAAACAATACATGTGGACCAAACATCTATGCATTCAAATTAGTCCGTTTATTTCTATGAATAATAAATTGCATAATTAAGACAGCGCTACGGAAAAGGAAAGTCCCAAGTTGGCGATTGATATCATAAATACATCATCCAAAGAGATGATGCAATCCGATAAAGAAGGTAGCACTCAACTAAACCAGCCGAGCACAGAACAAATAACAGCATCACAATACATAATTACCTATACAAAACCGAACGCAAAAAAAACTTATAACACAAGCTGTAAAAAGCTGCTAGAAACCCTAGTTACAAATGTACACAAAGATATGTCAAACGCTGAACTCGTTAGTTTCCAAATCGAGCGCTGTTGCAACTTGACCTAGTTATCCTATTAGGAAGATATGGTCATCACTCTTAAAATTTTAAGATAAAACATAATTATTACAATTGTGTTTGTCCTAACCGTAACTTTGTAGCTATTATCAGACGATAAAATAATTGGTACAAAGTCTCATCAGAAATTACCACAATTGAATAGGTCCGAACCTGCCATATTTTTTACTAATATTCGACCATGTCCTCTATCACAACGGTATTGATTGTTTCTCAAAGATACAACTCAGACTTTTAAACGAATTGTTTGATCCACCTAGAAGTGGACTATGAACACCAAAGACTAGCTCGTTTGTGCACCTCATTGAGAATTGTGTAACCAACAATAAATCAACAACACTTTTGAACTACAAAATAAGGTTATATAGAAGTAGCCAACAGAGATGGGATAATTCATCAAAATGATTCACATAATCTGATAAATATATTCTAGACAGTTCTTACTTAAGGTTGGCGGATCTGTAGTCGTCGTCATTGAAGTAATAGGACCTGAAATATAACCACAATGTGCTTAACTTAGTGAGTATATTAGTATGTAGCCTTATAAATATAGTACTCAAAATTAGAGATATATAAAGCCTGCCATGGTACTGCTAACAAGCAGCAAAGGTAAACGGGTGTTTGAAGTGCATAGCCCCACGAGTTCATGTCTATACTGAACACTTGGTTTGACAGCAAATTTACCCTCGTGCTAAACAATAGTAAGTAAGTAAGTAAGTAAGTAAGTTAGTAAGTAAATACAAGATACCATGGCGAATGAACGTGTTAGGAGGCGTTTGAGTGCAGATTTAATCAATAGATACATCAGAATGTTCAAAGCAGATGAATGAATAGAGACATCAGAATGTTTAAAGCAGATGAATGAATAGAGACATCAGAATGTTCAAAGCAGATGAATGAATAGAGACATCAGAATGTTTAAAGCAGATGAATGAATAGAGACATCAGAATGTTTAAAGCAGATGAATGAATAGAGACATCAGAATGTTTAAAGCAGATGAATGAATAGAGACATCAGAATGTTCAAAGCAGATGAATGAATAGAGACATCAGAATGTTTAAAGCAGGGAATGAATAGAGACTTCAGAATGTTTAAAGCAGGGGAATGAATAGAGACATCAGAATGATCAAAGCAGGGGAATGAATAGAGACATCAGAATGTTTAAAGCAGGGGAATGAATACAGACATCAGAATGTTTAAAGCAGATGAATGAATAGAGACAACAGAATGTTTTATGCAGATGAATGAATAGAGACATCAGAATGTTTACAGCAGGGGAATGAATAGAGACATCAGAATATTTAAAACAGATGAATGAATAGAGACATCAGAATGTTTAAAGCAGGGGAATGAATACAGACATCAGAATGTTTAAAGCAGATGAATGAATAGAGACAACAGAATGTTTCATGCAGATGAATGAATAGAGACATCAGAATGTTTAAAGCAGGGGAATGAATAGAGACTTCAGAATGTTTAAAGCAGGGGAATGAATAGAGACATCAGAATGTTTAAAGCAGGGGAATGAATAGAGACGTCAGAATGTTTAAAGCAGATGAATGAATAGAGACATTAGAATGTTTAAAGCAGGGGAATGAATAGAGACAGCAGAATGCTTGAAGCATGGTTCAATCAAAGACAGATAATCCATATACTAATTGTGACAGAGAGCGTCGTTTGAAGGATGCAAGGTCGTGCTTCAACATATGGAGGCCAAAAGTGGTAAACACAAGAGTCACAGGACAGCCCAATCTCACTGAAACCATACCGGATCAAATATTCGAAACAACTTCGGGAATGCCACTTGGGTAAGAATATCCACCCAAACTGCAAGTAATCATCTCCTCGATGCAGGTTTAACCGTTTGAAGATCAGTTATTCGCATCCCTCGTCAACTGCCTCAAGTGAGAGAACGTCAGCAATGGGTCATAGACCATGTCACATGGATGATCCAAGACTTGATCCTGTCCTTTTTCTTACATTTACAGGGTCTGTGTCGATTTCACAGATAGGCGGACCAGAGCCTGGAGAATGAGACTAGAGCAGTTTGCTATGTTTTAAAGCCGTGCATGATCGATTTTGTAGGGGTTCATTAGTGGTTTTGGCTGGAATCAGCGTCCAATGAAGGACTGACCTGCACTGTTCTAAACACGGGTCAATAACATCCGTTATGTACATCAATTATGTCTTGGACGATTATGTTTGCCAACATGTTGATGCTAGTGTCCCTAATTTCATTTAAGGGACTATTATGCTCGTCTACATAGGGCTCGTGTGACCAATGTGCACCTACAGAATTCATCAACTGTTTGCTTGGAGTGGCTTGTTCGATCCCAGGATGTGAATCCAATATTTGATTTCTGGGACAATGTTCAGGCAGCAATATCAGCATGTAATAATAACTAGACACAGTGAAAGCAACAGTCATCAAAAATAAGTTCGGAATTTACAACTACAAAGGAAAAGTTAACTGCTCGACACCACACCGTATCAATCAGACATAAACCGTAACTGGAAACAATACACGGGAATAAAGGTACACCACAGTTTAAGCAATTTACTTCTAATTCAATTTAATCCTAAATGAACCGTGTTCTTTTTACTTTGAAATGGAATACGCAGAAGTAAAACTCATACAAACAAAACGCCCAAATGCAAGACAAACATAAACAACTTACGTACCGCTCCTTACCACTCCAAAGGAGACGATTAGAACAACAACAACAATCCGTATGAACATTCTGTTGTAGTAGACAATGTTTGTATCCGTGATAACGATGTCTTATATATATATATATAGCTGTGTGACCACGTGACCGAACAGGATACAATTATCATACAGGAAAGATAAGATTTTTGAGGACTGTCTGTGATGTGTGGGCGAGTGTTTGTACTTAAATGCTTACATTTAGTATTCTGTATAGGAGCAAAGGTCATCATATAAGCAGAAAATGGAACTTTTATATTCTTGTCATTGCAAGCCTACACAACCTCACAAGCAAGCCTGCACAACATCACATGCAAGCCTACACAACATCACATGCAAGCCTGCACAACATCACTTGCAAGCCTACACAACATCACTTGCAAGCCTACACAACATCACTTGCAAGCCTACACAACATCACTTGCAAGCCTACACAACATCACATGCAAGCCTAAACAACATCACATGCAAGCCTACACAACATCACACGCGAGCCTACACAACATCACATGCAAGCCTGCACAACATCACATGCAAGCCTGCACAACATCACATGCAAGCCTGCACAACATCACATGCAAGCCTACACAACATCACATGCAAGTCTGCAAAACATCACATGCAAGCCTGCACAACATCACTTGCAAGCCTACCCAAAATCACATGCAAGCCTACACAACATCACTTGCAAGCCTACACAACATCACATGCAAGCCTACACAACATCACACGCAAGCCTACACAACATCACTTGCAAGCCTACACAACATCACATGCAAGCCTACACAACATCACATGCAAGCCTACACAACATCACATGCAAGCCTACACAACATCACATGCAAGCCTACACAACATCACATGCAAGCCTACACAACATCACATGCAAGCCTACACAACATCACATGCAAGCCTACACAACATCACATGCAAGCCTACACAACATCACTTGCAAGCCTACACAACATTACATGCAAGCCTACACAACATCACACGCAAGCCTACACAAAATCACATGCAAGCCTACACAACATCACTTGCAAGCCTACACAACATCACTTGCAAGCCTACACAACATCACTTGCAAGCCTACACAACATCACTTGCAAGCCTACACAACATCACATGCAAGCCTACACAACATCACATGCAAGCCTGCATAACATCACATGCAAGCCTACACAACATCACATGCACGAAATGTCGTCGATTTCAACCACAGAATTATCGACTGTTTAATTTCAAGCAAGGATTATTAAACTCAAGCCCACATAGTTTGATGTCCTGTCTTTATTTGTTGAATGGACGGATAGTAGAAGAGATAGTGGGGGTGATACAGTGTATCCGTGTTTTAGATTCTACGTGGCGTTATTTACTGTCTGACTTGGCCAGTGAGCAGTTATGGGAGTGGCCAGTCAAACAGCAAGGTTAACTACTGTCATATACACCATACATAGCCGGATATAAGGATATTTACTGTATACCAATGTATGTATTGTCTCAAATACACAACACATCACACAGTAGAACTACAGCTCGACGGATCACATGTTTCGTATTACATTTGAATACATGTCTGGTTTTGCTAATCCTTATCATACATAATAGAATAAAATGGGGAAATCGGCCGAGCACATATGTTGGCTCACATGATTGCAGCCACCTAAAATACTACATAACAGTTACACCACAACTACACGGAGCAATGCCCACACACAACTTAAAGAACTCAAGTGTCCGATTTAAACGTAGCCAAGAGCCGGCCTATTTCTCCATGCAGGACGTCCTAGTTTCACAAATATATGCCAAAACGGTATCCCAAGGGATCAAACAAGGCATATCCGCGACTTGACCTGGTTTACAAATACCATGTATGATGTGCTTTATGCTGAGCATATGCCAAATTCAGTGACGTCACGGTTACCTATGGAAAACCACGTTCGGGTCTCCCTCCTAGCAGGCACAGCAACGTTTATGTATACAACATAGCATTAACGTTGTCAGACAACTTTGAAATACGGTTTATATCGAGTGCGTAGTGCAAAACTATGGTATGTTCCCATACAATTGAGGCAGTTACCATAGTTTTGCACTGAGCTCTCGATATTTGTTTCATATGCGACCGCTATGTCGCAACGAAACTTCATTGTTAATACAACGAAGATGCAAAGATGCATTAACGTTGCATTAACGTTGAAATAACGTTGCATCAACGTTAAAATAACGTTGTATCAACGTTGAAATAACGCTACATCAACGTTTAAATAAACGTTGAAATCCAGTTGTATAAGCTTTTCATCATGCATCCACTATGTTGCAACGAAACTTCAACATTAATACAACGAACACGCAACATGTAGATGTTGCAGGAACATTGAAAATGATAACGAAAGATGAGCATTAATTGTCACAACTAAGCAAATACCTAAAATACAATAGTATATTTTTTTAACTAAGCTAAAGCATATAATAAGAAACAGATGTATGTTTTCAACAAGTTTTATCCTAAAATGGCGATTGTTAATCATTCAAACAAAAATAATGATGTGTGTAATGAAGTATATTATAGGCAACGCAAGAATTTATAATCGACTTATCAAGTCTTTGAGGTTTCTGCTCTGTGTGTAATGACTCGATTCCACACATGTTCTGGGAATGTCAAGATACATGCATTTAAATGTTTTTGAGAGACGTTGGACTGTTTATTGACCAAAAATGTAATACTAAAGTCAAATTAGTTTCGAAATTATCTCTTTTTGCAACTACTACTCTGCAAATAAAAGTACAACTATTAACTTCCTTTTACTTTTGGCAAAATAGTTTATCTTCAAATGCAAGAATGTAAACGAAACACCGAACATTTTATATTTAAAAAAATAATATCCGAGAGAAAGAGATTGGAAAAAATGATACACGTAGCTATTGCGAAGAATAAAGTTGATAAGCACATTAAGAAGTGGGCCTTTTTGTATTTTTTTCTCTATTTTTTTTTTTAATTCTAAGCCCTCCTAATTCTGGATTTTTTCTTCAAAATTTCCCCAAACATAATAATCTCGTAGTATATGCAGTCATATTATATGTACATTTTTACATGTTTTTACTTCGTTGAAATATCAAATTTGTCATTCTGAAAAACTAAAAGTTAAATCACAAGAATTTATTATCGACTACATGTAGTCAGAAATACATTTAAAACTGTTGCTGGTATACTGTCGCCTAGAATTATCCACATTGTGAAATTTAAACCTAGATTTATCCACATTGTGACATTTAAGCCTAGAATTATCCACACCGTGATATTTAAGCCTAAAATTACTCACATTGTGAAATTCAAGCCTAGATTTATCCATATTGTGACATTTAAGAAGGCTTAGTGTCATTCCCAAGTTACCATTGCAAAACCACGCTGAAGAACGAGCTAGGGTTTCGCACCCGGATTCCTTGTATCTCACCTCTGTCTCTAACATTTGCGATAATGCCACAGAGTGGGCCCTGCAAATTACATTGAAGAAGAAGAAGAAGCGCAATATCATTAACAATTCCATGAGAAAGAGCTGTTTGTATTGGAAGCTGTATGTTGTTTAGCATCGTGCTGTGGTGTCACTATTTGCAGCAGAGACTTGGTCTTGTACAAAGTAATCACAACTTTTAAAAAGGCAAATTCTATAGTTACTTTGGTTGAACATTATATAATATATAGCCTTTCGTTAATAGTTTTGCTGGCTTCATCATTAAATGAGGATGTTATATGTCACAAAGATCTTTAATTTTTTGGGCAAATTTATGGTGATGTTAATTCCATTTATTAAGCGGTGTTATCAATGTCCTTTTGAGCCATTTACTTTTATCTTATAAGAATCCAGTTATATAATCTTTCATAATCCTTGTATCAAATATCCAACATAAATTATGTTATATCAGTTCTCTTTAATTTCTGTCCATATTATAAATTAAATTAAATAACCTTTTTATTCCATACTACGAGGGCTGTTCGATATTGTATTGCACGTGAAGCTTGTTCCGCCCGACGGTTTACGGTTGACAAAAATCGATAAATCCATTCATTAGCTTTACATTGGTACACATTTCATATAGGTTTTTGTCTTGTATCGCAATTTAAGAGGAAGTGAAAAGGTGCTACTCGTAGACACTAGGGATAATCATGGCTGACAAAACTTGATTAAAGTAAGCCAAAAATGAGCCTATCTAAAGCGTCGCGCTATGTATAATATAGTGCATGAATTTTAAAAACGAAATTGATAGTGCGTAAATAGATGGTTCAAACTCATATAGACCAGTAAAAATGTAAATAGAAAATAACGTTTGTTGAGGACAGGAACAGCCTTGAAAATGACCCGAATCTTGGTCAAAAGGCGAATATAGCAATGAGGATATTTCATGGACGGACCGGCAATACAAGTTTCCGGTGCCTACGGGTAGACGGATGAATACCATGTCCTACCGTGACAAAGTTTTGAAAAAAATAGAAGTTACTTTTCTAAAATCTGCGACACCAGTAGTTCGCACTTCACGAATTTGCTTAAAACCACTCTCTTTAGTCACTGTACGGGTAATGTTACTGACTTTTTGAAGACAGGAGGTGTGGTAATGTTACAAAATCCTCTTAAATTTCCATTTGTATCTTTTCCATTTCATAAAACTTTACATCATGTTTGCGATGCGAAATTATGCTACTGAAAAAATCATAGTTTAGTAATTTCCTAGTGCGCTATGACTATACCCCCAAAACACACTTTTAATGTATTTCAAATGTGAGTCAAAATATGTATATAATCTCAGGGAGAGTAGTTTTAAAGGAATGCAAAAATACAATTTCAGATATCGGGTTTAGTTTGCGCCCTACCTCGCTCATCAGATTACGAAAACACTCGTTGAATTTGGTCCGGAGTTTCGGGTTATTATACCCCTAACCATTTTGCTTCATTAAATGTAAAATGGATAGGGTTGAAACCCATTATATAATTGACAAAAATTATATATGCCAGATTTTGTATTTGGACATTGTACATATAACAATGTGTAAACAAATTGTATTTTAACACATTTCATAATTTAGATCATCAAATAAAAAATGACATATAATAATATAAACATTTACTAATTTCGTTGTAATTAGAAAAAAACAACATTCAAACACCTAACCCAAACAGAACTGATTATTGGTGTATTTTTGTTACCTAGTGTTGTTTCACCAATGTTTGTGTCAGAATAGATTACTGAAGTTCCTAACAAAATTGAAACCATCTCTGATCACGGGATCCAATCCGCTCAAATATCTTTTTTTCAAATTCTCTTTTTTTTGTAGTATTCATTTTTAGTTAATTATTTTACTACGAATCATTTCTAATCAAGCATGTGTTAATTGATATTTCTTATGCTCTTGTACATTGTATTTCGTCATCTGACCGAGAGTGTCCATAAGTTGAAATTAAATTTAATCAAATTTACCAAGGGAGCTTACTCTTGTTGTTAATCTTGAAGGGTCTCACTAATATGCGCAGCGGAAATCTGAATCGGAAAATTCTGAATCGGAAATTTTAGAATGCAAATCGGAAATACTTTAATTATTGTATGTGATTTTTGTAATTAAGAAATGTTATTAAAAAAACAGCTAACAATTATTACTTACATATATTTCATATTGATGCGTCTGTAGTGTTAAATCAATCAGCTTTACCCGTGTATTGCATTCAACAACTTTGACACGCTAGCATAACTTGGTATAAGTCTAACGCGGTATTGGGACCTGTGCCACTTAAAGTAAACAGGCAGATCAGGTACAACAACATATAAGAATATTGGAAAAGGGTTTATATTTTTCAATGTGTATAGCTTGGCTACTGTGACATGAGCCTGACCTTTATGCAAGAACATATTACAAGATTTTTGCTTTGATTATATCAATTTCTGCAAGCAAATCGTGCAATATCGGTATTTCAGATTTGTGTTTGTATTACATCTTGAGCGTCTTCGTGATACTCCCCGATTATGAAAACATACACTCGGTGTTGTAAACGTAGACAATATATCGACTGTTAAATTATGCTAATCAATAGGTCAGGCTCATCTCAATGTGGCCAAGCTTTACCGTTATTTTAATTTTCTTGATGAATAGAAGTGAGCAGGTAAAATACACATCCGCTCTCCCTAAATTGATGTAATGGTCTGTGATTTCTGTTTATATTGACATTGCAGAATATCGCGTTAGACTTATAGTTGGAAGCATTTAACGATAAACCCGTTATCTTGATTAGATAATTGGATTATGACACCTTTAAATACCAATAAATAGTGTATGGGTTAGAAAGCTAAAGTGATTAAAAAATTAAGACCGTGCAAATATTAAGTAAATTATGTTATATCAGTTCTCTTTAATTTCTGTCCATATTATAAATTAAATTAAATAACCTTTTTATTCCATACTACGAGGGCTGTTCGATATTGTATTGCACGTGAAGCTTGTTCCGCCCGACGGTTTACGGTTGACAAAAATCGATAAATCCATTCATTAGCTTTACATTGGTACACATTTCATATAGGTTTTTGTCTTGTATCGCAATTTAAGAGGAAGTGAAAAGGTGCTACTCGTAGACACTAGGGATAATCATGGCTGACAAAACTTGATTAAAGTAAGCCAAAAATGAGCCTATCTAAAGCGTCGCGCTATGTATAATATAGTGCATGAATTTTAAAAACGAAATTGATAGTGCGTAAATAGATGGTTCAAACTCATATAGACCAGTAAAAATGTAAATAGAAAATAACGTTTGTTGAGGACAAGAACAGCCTTGAAAATGACCCGAATCTTGGTCAAAAGGCGAATATAGCAATGAGGATATTTCATGTACGGACCGGCAATACAAGTTTCCGGTGCCTACGGGTAGACGGATGAATACCATGTCCTACCGTGACAAAGTTTTGAAAAAAATAGAAGTTACTTTTCTAAAATCTGCGACACCAGTAGTTCGCACTTCACGAATTTGCTTAAAACCACTCTCTTTAGTCACTGTACGGGAAATGTAACTGACTTTTTGAAGACAGGAGGTGTGGTAATGTTACAAAATCCTCTTAAATTTCCATTTGTATCTTTTCCATTTCATAAAACTTTACATCATGTTTGCGATGCGAAATTATGCTACTGAAAAAATCATAGTTTAGTAATTTCCTAGTGCGCTATGACTATACCCCCAAAACACACTTTTAATGTATTTCAAATGTGAGTCAAAATATGTATATAATCTTAGGGAGAGTAGTTTTAAAGGAATGCAAAAATACAATTTCAGATATCGGGTTTAGTTTGCGCCCTACCTCGCTCATCAGATTACGAAAACACTCGTTGAATTTGGTCCGGAGTTTCGGGTTATTATACCCCTAACCATTTTGCTTCATTAAATGTAAAATGGATAGGGTTGAAACCCATTATATAATTGACAAAAATTATATATGCCAGATTTTGTATTTGGACATTGTACATATAACAATGTGTAAACAAATTGTATTTTAACACATTTCATAATTTAGATCATCAAATAAAAAATGACATATAATAATATAAACATTTACTAATTTCGTTGTAATTAGAAAAAAACAACATTCAAACACCTAACCCAAACAGAACTGATTATTGGTGTATTTTTGTTACCTAGTGTTGTTTCACCAATGTTTGTGTCAGAATAGATTACTGAAGTTCCTAACAAAATTGAAACCATCTCTGATCACGGGATCCAATCCGCTCAAATATCTTTTTTTCAAATTCTCTTTTTTTTGTAGTATTCATTTTTAGTTAATTATTTTACTACGAATCATTTCTAATCAAGCATGTGTTAATTGATATTTCTTATGCTCTTGTACATTGTATTTCGTCATCTGACCGAGAGTGTCCATAAGTTGAAATTAAATTTAATCAAATTTACCAAGGGAGCTTACTCTTGTTGTTTATCTTGAAGGGTCTCACTAATATGCGCAGCGGAAATCTGAATCGGAAAATTCTGAATCGGAAATTTTAGAATGCAAATCGGAAATACTTTAATTATTGTATGTGATTTTTGTAATTAAGAAATGTAATTAAAAAAACAGCTAACAATTATTACTTACATATATTTCATATTGATGCGTCTGTAGTGTTAAATCAATCAGCTTTACCCGTGTATTGCATTCAACAACTTTGACACGCTAGCATAACTTGGTATAAGTCTAACGCGGTATTGGGACCTGTGCCACTTAAAGTAAACAGGCAGATCAGGTACAACAACATATAAGGATATTGGAAAAGGGTTTATATTTTTCAATGTGTATAGCTTGGCTACTGTGACATGAGCCTGACCTTTATGCAAGAACATATTACAAGATTTTTGCTTTGATTATATCAATTTCTGCAAGCAAATCGTGCAATATCGGTATTTCAGATTTGTGTTTGTATTACATCTTGAGCGTCTTCGTGATACTCCCCGATTATGAAAACATACACTCGGTGTTGTAAACGTAGACAATATATCGACTGTTAAATTATGCTAATCAATAGGTCAGGCTCATCTCAATGTGGCCAAGCTTTACCGTTATTTTAATTTTCTTGATGAATAGAAGTGAGCAGGTAAAATACACATCCGCTCTCCCTAAATTGATGTAATGGTCTGTGATTTCTGTTTATATTGACATTGCAGAATATCGCGTTAGACTTATAGTTGGAAGCATTTAACGATAAACCCGTTATCTTGATTAGATAATTGGATTATGACACCTTTAAATACCAATAAATAGTGTATGGGTTAGAAAGCTAAAGTGATTAAAAAATTAAGACCGTGCAAATATTAAGTAAATTATGTTATATCAGTTCTCTTTAATTTCTGTCCATATTATAAATTAAATTAAATAACCTTTTTATTCCATACTACGAGGGCTGTTCGATATTGTATTGCACGTGAAGCTTGTTCCGCCCGACGGTTTACGGTTGACAAAAATCGATAAATCCATTCATTAGCTTTACATTGGTACACATTTCATATAGGTTTTTGTCTTGTATCGCAATTTAAGAGGAAGTGAAAAGGTGCTACTCGTAGACACTAGGGATAGTTCAAACTCATATAGACCAGTAAAAATGTAAATAGAAAATAACGTTTGTTGAGGACAGGAACAGCCTTGAAAATGACCCGAATCTTGGTCAAAAGGCGAATATAGCAATGAGGATATTTCATGTACGGACCGGCAATACAAGTTTCCGGTGCCTACGGGTAGACGGATGAATACCATGTCCTACCGTGACAAAGTTTTGAAAAAAATAGAAGTTACTTTTCTAAAATCTGCGACACCAGTAGTTCGCACTTCACGAATTTGCTTAAAACCACTCTCTTTAGTCACTGTACGGGTAATGTTACTGACTTTTTGAAGACAGGAGGTGTGGTAATGTTACAAAATCCTCTTAAATTTCCATTTGTATCTTTTCCATTTCATAAAACTTTACATCATGTTTGCGATGCGAAATTATGCTACTGAAAAAATCATAGTTTAGTAATTTCCTAGTGCGCTATGACTATACCCCCAAAACACACTTTTAATGTATTTCAAATGTGAGTCAAAATATGTATATAATCTCAGGGAGAGTAGTTTTAAAGGAATGCAAAAATACAATTTCAGATATCGGGTTTAGTTTGCGCCCTACCTCGCTCATCAGATTACGAAAACACTCGTTGAATTTGGTCCGGAGTTTCGGGTTATTATACCCCTAACCATTTTGCTTCATTAAATGTAAAATGGATAGGGTTGAAACCCATTATATAATTGACAAAAATTATATATGCCAGATTTTGTATTTGGACATTGTACATATAACAATGTGTAAACAAATTGTATTTTAACACATTTCATAATTTAGATCATCAAATAAAAAATGACATATAATAATATAAACATTTACTAATTTCGTTGTAATTAGAAAAAAACAACATTCAAACACCTAACCCAAACAGAACTGATTATTGGTGTATTTTTGTTACCTAGTGTTGTTTCACCAATGTTTGTGTCAGAATAGATTACTGAAGTTCCTAACAAAATTGAAACCATCTCTGATCACGGGATCCAATCCGCTCAAATATCTTTTTTTCAAATTCTCTTTTTTTTGTAGTATTCATTTTTAGTTAATTATTTTACTACGAATCATTTCTAATCAAGCATGTGTTAATTGATATTTCTTATGCTCTTGTACATTGTATTTCGTCATCTGACCGAGAGTGTCCATAAGTTGAAATTAAATTTAATCAAATTTACCAAGGGAGCTTACTCTTGTTGTTTATCTTGAAGGGTCTCACTAATATGCGCAGCGGAAATCTGAATCGGAAAATTCTGAATCGGAAATTTTAGAATGCAAATCGGAAATACTTTAATTATTGTATGTGATTTTTGTAATTAAGAAATGTAATTAAAAAAACAGCTAACAATTATTACTTACATATATTTCATATTGATGCGTCTGTAGTGTTAAATCAATCAGCTTTACCCGTGTATTGCATTCAACAACTTTGACACGCTAGCATAACTTGGTATAAGTCTAACGCGGTATTGGGACCTGTGCCACTTAAAGTAAACAGGCAGATCAGGTACAACAACATATAAGGATATTGGAAAAGGGTTTATATTTTTCAATGTGTATAGCTTGGCTACTGTGACATGAGCCTGACCTTTATGCAAGAACATATTACAAGATTTTTGCTTTGATTATATCAATTTCTGCAAGCAAATCGTGCAATATCGGTATTTCAGATTTGTGTTTGTATTACATCTTGAGCGTCTTCGTGATACTCCCCGATTATGAAAACATACACTCGGTGTTGTAAACGTAGACAATATATCGACTGTTAAATTATGCTAATCAATAGGTCAGGCTCATCTCAATGTGGCCAAGCTTTACCGTTATTTTAATTTTCTTGATGAATAGAAGTGAGCAGGTAAAATACACATCCGCTCTCCCTAAATTGATGTAATGGTCTGTGATTTCTGTTTATATTGACATTGCAGAATATCGCGTTAGACTTATAGTTGGAAGCATTTAACGATAAACCCGTTATCTTGATTAGATAATTGGATTATGACACCTTTAAATACCAATAAATAGTGTATGGGTTAGAAAGCTAAAGTGATTAAAAAATTAAGACCGTGCAAATATTAAGTAAGTAAATTGTTATTAACGTGACATGTGCATATATATTTACAAACAAACATAATAACAATACAAAAATAAAGAAGCACCCGGCCCAATTGGCCTATAAGTCACCATAGCATAGGAGTATTTAAATTTCGAATAAGAACATTAATTTTATTAAATAATAATGATGTAGTTGAGCATAATTTCATATGATATATATAAATAAATATTTTTAAATGTATTGCAAATTACATGTATAATACTCAATATGTAGAGTACTGCAATGACGATGAACGATAAAACAGAGGTAAAGGTAATATTCGATAGAATTAACAGTATGCTGTGGCAAACATTCTGACTTATGAGATGAAATTTGAAAATATAATTATTTTATATATATTTATTTGTGATTAAATATACAATTTATACATGTATTACATTCGATTGACAATTTCCAAAATGACTGGTACATGATATGTAATGATTGTATGACATTTAAAACACTGTAAAGGTGTATGTTATACATAACCCCAAATTAGAAATTGTCCTGTATAATACGGTTCTTATTGTGCATAACAAGCATATATATTATCACCACAATTTTACAGTACACATTTTGTTATAACATGTATAATATACAAAACACAATATTCAGCATAGAAAGAATTAATGTATAAATGATCGTAAATAAAAAGCACATACATTATCAACCGGTTTCAATTCTTAGAGGTAAAATCCCTTACCTAAATTGACACTAAATTGAACGTTCACGTTTAGACATATTTAATTTTACATAATTCTCACACTTGAATTCAGTCTTGAAGATACGGTATGTTCGCAGTTAGAGGTAAAATCCCTTACCTAAATTGACACAAAATTGAACGTTCACGTTTAGACATATTTAATTTTACATAATTCTCACACTTGAATTCAGTCTTGAAGATACGGTATGTTCGCACATTTTGAATATTCAGTGACCATATAACAGAGTAGTGATAAACAAGTAAGGTTCGTGCATGTGATAGACTTATAGTTGACTTATTGTCAAAATGATTAGACAATCCAAGCGTTGTCATAACGTGTTTAATTTCACATGACCAATTGTTACTCAGTTTGTGATAGTCCATGTTAAAAGCTTTCTTGGTGATACGATTATCGTTCATTACGACTAGTCTATTCCACATACGTAACATGTTTCCCCAGCGCCTATACATGCTTGGTAGCCATCCGGTGTCACCAGTCATCGCGAGAACCGGTGTGAATCGATGAACTCCTAGGAAATACCTCATTGCGCGATTTTGAATATTGTCAATTTGTTGATAGTTTTTGAATCCCCATACCGAGGAGCAGTAGTCTATAATCGCTGTAAGCAAGTTGTTCGTGCGTTTAACTTACTTGCCAAGTGCGCAACGTATGATGCATTCGTTCACTCAAGGTCAGGAAAAATGCGTTTTCAAGAGTCACATTTATAGAAGTCCTGATTATAAAATGATTGTAGTTTTAGTGTGTGTATATTGCCTTGTAGATGAAGTTAACTATAGAGAATGGTTTTGATATTTATCTAGAAGATGAAGATGTTATTGACATGTAAGTATTTATTTATATGTATAATTATTTCAGTTCAGAAACTTTGAGTTGAATGTAGATACTAAGGTTCCTACAATCATGTATTTGGATGTTTTGCTTTCTTCCAGTTTCTTGAATTTAGGAACCAGATCATCACCTCAGAAGTTGCATTTGTGAAAAGTATACTGAATTCTTGTTGATTCAATACCCCCAGACATAAACAGCTTAGAATGTAGATTTTGTATTGTTGTATTGTTTGCGCTGTAACCTCGAATCTCATCACTCTTATGATAATCACTTTTACTGTTTTAACATATAAGTACTATTCATTTACTTAAATGGACAGGCTGTTAATACTGATAGGGCTTTTCTATGAACCCATATAAAAAAACAAGTGTATGTTTCTTAGCTACAGTATAAGTGCATATCGAAAATAGGTGTATAGGAGGGGCGTTCAATATACAATGTCCATATCCATTGCATGTTTCTATGGCAATATTTAGGAGAGTTCTATGTTTAACTGTGTAAAAATGTATGGTTCTTCTATATGACTCAGCCATTTCATAGTTGTGTCCAAGGTACATGATCAAACAGTACCAGTATAAGTAATATCATTTATATAAATATCAATATAAAAACATCACACTAATAACATTCATAAACAGTACATGTTACGTATCAGTGGTATTGCATGTGACTAGAGTGATTTATGTTGCATGTGTACAGTCATGTACCAGTGGTATTGCATGTGACTATAGTGATTTATGTTGCATGTGTACAGTCATGAATGTTTGAAATGTAGAACAATGTGATTTTTGCTAGTTTATTGTTGCATGTTTGCATGATTCCGTCTTGAGTTAAAACTATTTCCTTTTCCAGGTATAAAATGCTGAAAATTGATACTAATAATGACAGTGAGTTATATATTTACTAACCATTTCTTTCTGACTTTGTTCTCTCATCTTTACCTTTCTATGTTTGTACAGTTTATTTTTTATATCCCTTTATTTGTTATATGTTCATGTTCTATTCTTTGTTTTTTTTCCAGATAGTTATTTATTTTTCGCTTGATTTAGACTAGTTGCTGTAGTTCTAATGCACAACATTTTTTTTTAAAGCAAAAGTACCGAGGAGTCAATTTGAAAGAGTTAGAGTAGCACATCTATATTCATTGTATGACACATTTTTCTTTTCCCTCGAAGTCAGAGGTCAGTGACCATACTGTCAAAGTGACTTCAAAATGAAGTATCCTATTAAGTGTGTTTGGATAATTGTGATAATTGTGATGACTATTGTATCTATTGTGAGGTAAGTTCATTTCCTTATGATTATTTACGCTAGCTGTTTTTTTAATTAAATTTCTTAATTACAAAAATCACATAATATTATTAACTATATAATTAAATAAATTAAATTTACATTACCAAATCGGAAATTTTCTCATATCTTGGCACGGGCACATGGTGTAATTTTTACATTACTCATTAGGAAAACAGTTATAAGGTTTTTTGCAGGACCGTACAATCGAACAGGGAAGGGATGAAGCCAAACTGATACTTGTATACAGAATTACACACAGTCTGGTCGAAATCCCTGCACATGTGCTCTTCCATCCAACAGCCCTCAACAACAGAGGCCAAACACTTAGGTACTTCTAACCATACTGTCGGACAGACACCTGTGGGGAGCGGTGGCCTAGAGGTAGGGCGCGCGCTTCGGGATCGAGAGGTCCCGTGTTGGATAATCCTCTGGACCACTGGTTAAAATCTCTGAGCAAGACACAGCTCCACTCCACCATGGTGTAAAATGGTACCTGTAAGGGCAGTGTCTATTCCTGGGCGCCGCAGATCGATGTTGGCTGCCACACCACAGGAGAGAAATAGTCTCCACAGGGAGACACAAGTGTAGGTTTCCATATGTAGCCCAATGACCAGGGGAGTTAAAATGTCAAAGGGTGCTTGAGCGGCCTAACAGCTGAAAAGAGCCCTAGAAAATTGGTAACTTAACTTTTTTTAACCTACAGACACTCCTTCTTCCCGTCATCTATCAGACTGTGCAACCAGTTACCGGAAGCCATCGTCATGTCCAAGACCTTGGACAGCTTTAAGGCGGGACTGGTCAGTCTCCACTAGAGGTACTTCAGGATTGTATCTGTTTTTAACTGTTACCTTTGTTCACGTGCCTCACGTTCGCTTGTATATATCACAAGTATGGTCGATGCTCCAGAGTGGGCCCTGTACTATAACGGGAAGAACATTTGAGCTAAATAATACCTGAATACCTGAATATTCGGGCCGACAATTTAGCTAATGCTGTCCTGGCCCCTTTAGTGAAGGTCTTCGTTAATTATCTCATCTCTTGTACATTTAACTATATATCATGTCTCTGGTTAAATTTATATACACTTATGACTCGGTCAGCGGAGCACGGCACGGCACGGTTTTGTTCTCTCTCCTAATTTGTGCAAATTATAACAAGGAAAATACAAATGGAATAAATATTTTTGGATATTGAACTAAATTGTGTGTGTGTGCATTCACTGGATATGTAAATCTGGACTATATTTGTGTCGGAGGTTGGTAATTTATCGAAATATTTTCACATAAACTCCTGTGTATAAATACTATAAGGGACGCCATATTTGATGACAAACTGAATTATTGAACCATTGTTTGGACAACGAAAGTGTTCAACTTTAGACATTCCCTAAACAATCTTTTTCAAAGTATACTGCACACAAAAACGAAGGTAAAAAATGAGTCAAACTAGAAGTAGTGGCAAGAATGATGAGCCCACGCAACAGGGAAACACATCCCTTAGCGATACAGAAATAAGTGAACCTAGAAAAAGCCAACGTAAATCTAAAACATCAACTAAAAGTAAAGAAGAAACCACTGGTAAACAGCAAAAGGAACAATCTGATAATAACAGAGAAATGCAAGAAATAAAATCTGAACTGAAGAATATCAATAAAAAACTTTCTAATGTGATGACAAAAAACGATGGTTCCCTACGAAGCTTAATTAAAGAGGTATTAAGCCAAGTAAAGGACGACCTACTTGAGACCGTTTCAAAACGAATTGAAATATTAGAAGGCAAGCTATTTGATAAGGAAGATGAAAACGACAAATTAAAGAACAAAATACAATTACTTGAACAATCCAATGAAAATCTAAAAGATGAAAAAGATCAACTTAAATCTGACATCGACGAAGCTATGAACAACACCACTCTATCGATCAATAAACTTGAGCAATATACACGGAGAAATTCTATACGCATAGACGGAGTGAAAATGTCATCCGACGAAACCCCTGAAGAAACGACAGAAATAGTTTGCAAAACCCTGAATGAAAAGATGAAAGATCTACAATTAACACTCTGTCGACAAGATATAGATATCGCACACAGAGTAGGCAAGAAACAAGACAACAAACAGCAGATAATCGTAAAATTTCAGTCAAGACTAATGCGTAATCACATATTGTATAACAGAAGAACTCTAAAACATACTGGTGTCGTCATCACTGAGGATCTTACCCAACTCAATTTCCACATCCTATCTTCCGTTCGACTCAAATCACCGGATGAGGTCGAAAACGCCTGGTCAAAAGATGGTAGAATTTTCTACCTAAGCAAAGCGGGTAACAAACATGAAGTCAAGGAAAAGGACTTCAAAACCTGGATTGAAATGAGTTGGCCAGAAAAAAACACTCAGCGTTCTTCCGTAGTTCAACAATAAACTGTGTTCATCATACCCGCTAATAAGATATCAAACTGAAAACCATAGTGTTCGCTTTTTTTCATAAGAAGTATAGAGCTAAAATGACATCGATCAATCCAATACGCACGATGTTTTAACAGACGAGGCGATCAACAAAAGATATTACCGTAACTTTTATCCCGTGCGTAATCAGTAAATACTGAACGCAGAAAATGTGTGTTTATATAAGTACCTACAGTAGTTCATATATTTCGAATAACGATATCATACTATGATGTATAATACTTGTATCACATATCACACTATAGTTATAAAATCTTCATCATGGGTGACAATTCTACATCGTTATAGATAATACAAGGCACGATAATATATATATATGGCAAGCTTGATAAACATTTACCATTGCAATTTTATATACTCGAACATTTATAACTTTTGTAATACTTAATACTTCAAACAACGCATGTCGGTTTTTTTTGCAAACATGACTACCATATTATGTTTCCTTGGGTTTCGTTTTTTCGTCAAGGAGACATATAGGAATGGTACGCATGGGTGCGCCAAAATTTATTGCAAGTACATATAATTACATACGTATAGCTTAGAATATAAATAAAACATAAGCAAATTAAATTATAATCACACAAAAAATAATCACACAAAAATCCTCTATCGTATCCTTCCTATGGGAAGGACACAAACATCGAGGATATATGGCACTCCTCGAATAAATAATTAAAACAAAAACTTAAACCGACATCGCATGACACAATTATTATAATAGTTAGGGGAACTTGACACTACTCTCAACCTCATACGTGTTAGCATAGTCTTTCCAGCTGATATAATTTGATATGTGTAGTCCCGATCGTGTTCTTTCGTGGGCGGGAGGGGTCACGATGACACTCGGGTGAGGTGTTGCCTCGGGTCTGGGGCTTACGCAATCTATTCTCATTGAGCTAGGTGGTGTATGGAGGCCGGGACCAGGTCAAGTTCTCCATACTATATCATGTTTACATTAGTCTTTAACCATTGGTATATTAATGAAACTTGTCTCTGAGTACAATGTCTTTTATTCTACAAAATGCAAATTGTCGTGACATAAGTTAGTCACACGCCTTGTAACCTATGTCAATCGAAAAATGAATTACTTGTCTCGTAATTAAGCGTTGAACAGCGTACCTTGTGATTACATATCAAGCCTATTCTTTCCAATCTATTCCAAGTGGAACTTGTCTTTTGGTATGGTGTTCTACCATAAATACTGTTATTTCTTATCAACATAAATATTTCAACTATTGTATGAACAATGTTAGCATTGATATATCTAAGCATACAGTGTAAGGCATGAAACCTTGGTGGACTGACGAGAAACTGGCACGTCACAAAATGAATTATAGTTATGATTGCTTATATTATCAAACATTTGAAAACTTGATTCAGCCACTCATGTAGATCTACTATATGTTTTATTACGTATGCATCTAGCTTGTTTACTTTTAAGTATTGGAACATGTACAGTAGATCAGCTATGAGTTTATACAACGTATGCTCCTAGCGATTTAACTAGTACATTTTGAATGCTATTTAAACATGTATTGTAATAGGTTAATCACCTATGTTTTTTACGGTATTCAAATATTCATAGTAAATCCACTATTGTCTCTACGACGTATGCACTCATCTTTTCAAATAGCACATTCTGTATGGTATTTAACATGAATAGTAATTAAATTATATGTTTCTACAACATATGCTCCTAGCATTTTAACTAGCACTTGTTACATGATGTTTTAAACATGTGTGGTAAATCAATTATAAGTTTTTACAACGTAAGCTCCTAGTATGTTAACTAGCACATTTGGTATGATATTTAAACATGCATAGTAAATCAACTATATGTTTGTACAACGTAAGCTGCTAGCATGTCAACTGTTACATTTTGTAAGGTATATAAACATGCGTACACATCAACTATATGTTTCTACAACGTATGCTCCTAGCATTTCAACTAGAACATTTTAGTATGATATTTAAACATGTACAGTAAATTAACTATATGCTTTTACAACGTATGCTCCTATCATGTTTACTAGTACATGCGTATGAAATTTAAACAACTACCTGTTTCGACACGGTATGCTCCTAGCATGTACAACGTATGCTCCTAGCATGTCAGCTGGTACATTTTGTATGATAATCAAACATGCATAATAAATCAACTATTTGTTTCTACAACGTATGATCTTAGCATGTCAACTGTTACATTTTGTAAGGTATTTAAACGTACATAGTAATTAAACTATATGTTTTACAACGTATGCTCCTAGCATGTCGACTAGCACATTTAGTACGATATACAAATATGTACAGTAAATCAATTTTTTGTTTATACATTGTTTGCTACTAGCATGTCAACTGTAACATTTTGTATGGTATTTAAAAATGCATAGTATCTAAAATATATGTTTTTACAACTAGCTTGTCGACTAGCACATTAATTTTAGTATGATATACAAACATATACATTAAATCAATTGTTTGTTTATACATTGTATGATCCAAGCATGTCAACTGTTACATTTTGTATAGTATTTTAACATGCATAGTAACTAAAATACATGTCTTTACAACGTATGCTCCTATTTATGTTAACTATCAAAATTTGTAACAAATAATTGTTTTACAACGTATGCTCTAATCATGTTAACTAGTTAATTTTGTATTGAATTTAAACATGTACAGTAAATCAACTATTTGTTTCTACAACGTACGCTCTAAGGATATTAGCTATACATTTTGTATGTTTTTTAAACATGTATAGTTTAACAACACATGCTCCTAGCAAGTTAACTATTTCATTTTGTATGAAATTGAAGTTAATCAATTATATGTACTCCCACAATTTAATTGATTCGCAATAGATATAAATGTAGTTTCTTTTCAATATTGTATATCACACACTGTGTGTGACTTCTCATTTTTTCTCTCACCAACATAAGCTATACATGTAACACGCTATAAAGAAAGTTAAATCCTATCAAATCATTTCTTATTTACAAAGCAATGGCTATTTACCATTTTGATATAATGTGTTTGAGTTTAAAAAACAACAACATTTAATTATCCAACCTAGACACTTTTGATATCATTTCATATAAATGATTTCAGACAGAAACCTTACATATTCTTTGGTCCGTGAGGGCTCAAGTCTCCTATCTCCTTTCTATGCTGCTCTTTCTTACGGGGTATACCGAACAATATATATTCTTGCAGTTAAACCACATGTGTTAAGTAATGGATGTGCATCCACTGATATTGTTTTTCAAATATACTTCGTTGTGTAAATAATGAGTCTCAAGTTTTGCACATTTAATGTCAAGGGTATTGCATCAAAAACAAAAAGAGTCGAATTGTTTGAATGGTTAAAACTGAATAAATATTCAATAAGTTTTTTACAAGAAATACACTGCACACCAAATAACTATAATGAGTGGAAAAGGGAATGGAAGGGTGAAATGTTTATTAGTGGAAACCAGTCAAATAGCGCAGGGATCGGCATATTCGTCAACGAAGATGTTAACTTCGTATTTAAGTCTTATAAAGAATACAGAGAGGGTCGACTTCAAAATTTAAATATAGAGATTGATGGAAATAGTTTACTTTTATTGAATATATACGGACCTAATAGAGATGATGAAGAACTGTTAAATGTTTTAGAAAATATACTTATAGAAAACAGTAATGAAACATTCATTATTGGGGGCGATTTTAACACGATAATTGATGTAAATATTGATAAACAAAATGGTAATAAAAATACACATAAAAAATGTTCAAAGCGAATTCAAGAAATTATGGAAAACAATGATATACATGATGTTTGGAGACTAAAACATCCTAATTCAAAACAATTCACATGGCACTCTAATCATAAACCGCCTATTTTTTGCAGATTAGATTATTTCTTAGTGTCCTCAAATATATTAAACCATGTAACCATTTGTAAAATTAAACACGGCTTCAAATCTGACCATTCAATTGTTACATTCGATATGGACCTCTTCTCAGCAGAACGTGGAAAATGTTTTTTCAAAATAAACAACGCAATACTACTGAATAAAGACTTCCAAACAAACATCAAACAAGCAATAAACGAAATAGCCAACATAAATAAGGAGTCTAACCCAAATACTTTATGGGAACTAGTTAAAGGCACAGTTCGAAACGAATCGATTAAATTCTCAAGTAAATTACAAAAATCAAAAATGGAAAAAGAATCAAGTATACAAAAACAAATTGAAAAACTAGAGCGTGACATCATTTCTAATCCTAATAACGAAAGCCTCCAAACTGAACTGAAACAACAAATAAATCTATTAAATGATATAACTGAAGAAAAGATCAAAGGCATTATATTAAGGTCGCGTGCGGAGTGGGTAGAAGGAGCTGAAAAAAACACGAAATACTTTGCAAACCTAGAACGCAAGAGAGCCGAAGGTAAAACTATTCATCAACTTAAAACTGAAAATGATGTAGTGATAAAAAATTCGAAAGACATTCTATCATATTGTAAAAACTTTTATGCAGACTTATTCAAAGTAAATGAAAACTTAACCCTAGATAATAGTTTTTTTACAAATGAACATACGGTACTTTCTGAGGATGATAAAAATACAACCAGTGGAATAATTTCAGAATATGAAGGATCTATTGCTCTGAAAGAAATGAATAATAACAAAAGTCCTGGTTCAGATGGCCTGTCTGTCGAATTCTATAAGATCTTCTGGAACGATATTAAAACACTCTTAATAAATTCATTAAACTACTCATATGACAGAGGTAAATTAACAGAGCTTCAAACTCAGAGTATTATTACATTAATACCAAAAAAGAACAAGGATCCTTTCTCTATCAATAACTGGAGACCAATATCATTACTAAACGTTGACTACAAAATTGCTACTAAAGTTCTCGCTAACAGAATAAAAAAAGTTATAGATGGTATAGTAAATAAACAACAAACTGGATTCATTAAGGGAAGATATATAGGTGAGAATGTGCGAACTATTATAGAAACTATAGAACAAATGCAACAAAAACAAGAACCTGGTTTAATTTTCTTTTCCGATTTCCAGAAAGCATTTGATAGTTTAGATCATACATTTATGTTCAAATGTCTAAAAGAATTAAATTTTAGCGACTCACTTATACAATGGGTTAAGGTCTTTTACGATAATGCAAAAGGATGTATAACTAATAATGGTCATTTTTCTGATTTCTTTGATATTAAGAATGGAGTACGACAAAGTTGTCCTTTATCACCTTACCTATTTATACTATGTATTGAATTTCTGTCCACATCGATAGAAAAGAACGAAGATATCCAAGGTATTTCTTTAAACAACAACTGTACCAAACAAACCTTATTCGCTGATGATGCTAGCTTTCTACTAAATGGAACTCAAAAATCATTTGAAACTCTAATAACAACCCTTGATGATTTTGGGAATACTTCGGGACTTAAACTTAACAGAAACAAATGTTCAGTAATGCGCATCGGAAACATGAAAAACACAGACACATCCTATGATAACGAATTCAAATGGACTTCATCAGATACCACAACTTTAGGAATTACTTTTAGCAACCAATTAAATACAATGTTTGACTCAAATTTAGCAAACAAGATAACAGAATGCAAACACGTTCTGAAACAATGGAAAAAATGGAACTTAACACTTATAGGAAAAATAACGGTTCTAAAAACTTTTGTCCTTCCAAAATTAATCTATCCTTTAACTGTTTTTCCAAATCCACCGCCAGATTTTGTAAAATCAATTAAATATATATTCTTTGATTTTTTATGGAATCCCAAACCTGACAAAATAGCACGTAAATTAATAATTCAAGAATACAAAGACGGTGGTCTAAAAATGATTGACATTGAATGCTTTTTAGACTCACTAAAGATAAGTTGGATAAAAAGAATAATTGATTCCAATGCTAATTGGAGTTCTCAGTATAAGAATGAACTAGAAAAATATGGAGGACTATTATTATTTAAATGTAATATAACAGAACAAGACTGCAAATGTCTTGATATAAAATCTAAATTTTTAAAAGATATATTAATTTCATGGTCCAAGGTTAATACATTAAACACGGAAATTCAAATATCAAAACAAATCATTTGGAACAATTCGAATATAAAAAAAATAAGTAATAACAAATTATTTTATTACAAACATTGGTTCAGAAAAGGCATTCTCTTTCTTGAACACATTTTTGACTTCAGACATAAAACATTCTATAGCTTCGAGCAAATGAAATTTTTATATGAGATTCCAAATGGCGATTATTTGAAATACTACACTCTCATTAAAAATATACCAAAGGAATGGAAAACACAATTGGATAATTGTAATATGTCATACGATGCACCTAACTACTTAATTGATAAAGTAAATGGGAAAACAAAAATGAATAGATTATCATATAAAACATTAATCAAACAAAAAATACCAAATAAACCAAAATACAAAATCAAATGGAGTACTAATCACCCAATTGAAGATATAGAATGGGAAATAATTCTCACACAACCCTATAACATTACAATAGACACGAAACTAAGAGAATTCCAGTACAAATATCTCATGAACATAATACCAGACAACTCATTCCTACATAAATGTCATCTTGTCCAGTCAAGTCTTTGTGATTTTTGCACCATGCATCCAGATTCAATATATCATATGTTCTGGGAATGTCATATTGTACAAGGTTTTTGGTCGGAAGTAAAGTTATTTTTAGAAGACAAATTTTCAAAAACTATAAATCTTACATTTCAAAACATCTCATTTTGCAACATTATCAACATTAAAGATGAAGATGGACCTATTGCTAACTACATTGTTCTACTTTCCAAATATTTTATATTTAAAAACAAATGCAATAAAAGTGTTCCGCTAATCCGGCAATTTAAAGAATATATTAACTATAGGAAGAAGCTTGAACACACTATAGCTATCTTCAAAGATAAAGTAGAAGTCTGTCATAGAAAATGGCAAAAGATAACTTAATTATATATTTCAAATATGTTGGTATTACCCCACCTATAATTTCTTTCCTTCTCTCTTCAACACTATCCTGCTCTCTTTCTTACTCTTTATACACTATAAATTCTCAAAAAAATCATAACGACATACACAGAATATTACGTTATACTACGTAACCAATCTATATAGTTGTATGTGAATGTAATATTGTATGTATATATGTATTACTATGTATATGTCTTATGGAAATAAAAACGTTAAAGACAAAAAACAAAAAAACAAAAAAAAATTTTATACACACTTGGTTTAAATTTCTTATCATTCCATTTCTCACAGTTCAGCAGCGACTTAAACTGGTTAACTGTATTAGCTGATATAGTCTTTTCACTAAGTTTGTTCCAGTATGGTATGGACCTCTGACTAAATGTGAAAAGCCTTACATTGTGAAGACATAATGTGGGCTCAAACTTCAAGTAATGTCCACGTAACTCCGCCTGTGACAAGTTGAACAGCTTGTCCCATTTCAAATTGTCCAGATTATGAATGGATTTGGAAATTTGTATCATGTCCGCACGATCTCTTCTATACTCAAGTGTTACCAGACCTAACTCGCGTAAACGTTGCTCATAGGAAAGCTGACTAAGTGATGGGATCAATTTAGTCGCTCTTCGTTGTATATCCTCAATTCTCTTTATATCCTTCTTCAAGTGAGGTGACCAAACACTCGAAGCTTATTAAGTGCCCAGCTCAGTATATGGAAGAAGAATAAGAACATCAAGAGCCAACGGGCACAGTAAGAATAAGTGATCCAATTGTTATGGATACTCTCACGTTTCTTTAGGGGCAGTCTTCCGTCAAAGATGATTATGTGCACAATTTTCAATGAATACAATCAATCCTGTAACTGTGGATGTCAACGCCCCTGAATGTCAACCCTGTACTTTTCCAGGAAGAGAAGAGATTTTAAATGTAATCGCTTGTAAATCATGAGCAGAGCATACCGATATCAAATACTGCATCTGTGTCTTGATGTTAATTTCCACTGAAGGCTGAACTTTAAATTGGCTAGACATGCTTGCTGTCTCCTTTGGTCTTCTCTCACTGCAGAAATGTACTTTGTTCATTGTATAGCGTTGCATTATAATTTGTTCACTATAAATTGGCATAATTTATAATTAGAGCTTAAGTTTGTTTTTTATTTCAATAATATATGAGCCTGTATAAACAGGACCTTCTCTATGAATATATATTGAAAAGCTCCTGGTATAAAGTAACAATAAACAATTTACTTTCATTTATGTAGGGTTAACGCATATTGTTTTGTACTGTTACATCTGCAGAGTTCCGAGGGACGGTTGGTGCCCAAGCCCGTCAGGGCAAGGGTACCAACACTCCCGAGGGACTCTGCAGAAGTAATAGCACGAAAAAGCATGCGTAAACGCTATTATAGCATAAAACAACACTTTATTAGTATGTTTTAAAAAGTTATGACATTTTGGCGGGACATTTTGGGCGACGTCGAGAAATCAAACGCGACGTCGCTTAGCAAATTTTACGTCATATTCAAGTTTTTGTAATGAGCGTCGACTTCCGGTATCGGCAAATATCAAGAAAACAGCGACATTGAGGGTTTGTTTACGTTTATTATTTTACTATTATAGAAAATTGATTAGTAGTTACAATTAGAATGTGAATAACAGTTCATATAACGCTGTAAATCGTTTATTTTCGTCGGCTTGGTCCTGAAATGAGCATACTTAAAACTGAACACCAACAGCGCGTGTGCGCGAGAATCTTTACAATAACGTACCTTTTCCCCCCGTTTAAGTATGAGCAAAATCACCGTTTTTATGCTATAATACATATTTATTGATTAAAACAAATTCTAATAATGAGCTTGGAGTACATATACAATATATACTGTATAAGTTTAATGTATATCAATCAACAATAAATACAATATCTATGTGAAAATATGACAATAGACTAAACAACTAGCGGTACGGAATCATGTATTCATCACCTTTGATCACACATGACCAATGGTAGACACGCCTTTTTACTTAGTAGTATAAACAAAAGTATATAATTATCCTTAGGAGATCAACTGTATTGTGATGAAATTCTTTCTAGTAAAATGTTGATACATATCCACATATACACTTGTTAAATGTTATAAGTACACCAACATGTAATGCGTATATCTTTTTTATTATACATGATATCATGTTCATTTTTTTGCATGACTTCATGTGAGAAGTATAGCAGCAATATCCGATAATTCAATGATTGTAATTTGCCCGCTGCGAGCAGTGAATCGTGAATTTTTAAATTATTAATATTTTAAGTGGAGACTATTCATCCTCCACAGACAGTCTGTCTTAATTTTAAGGTCATTTGGATCAAAGGTCAAACTCAACATGACATTTGAACACACAATACTCACTGGTCCACACCATAAGAAATATAGGATCTTAGTTTGTAAAACTTTACAGAGAGGTTGCTAATCATCAGATGTAAGCTCCTTCTATTTTTGAGGTTGATAGGTCAAAGGTCAATGACGTGGTGACCTTAGCTACACTAGGCTATTTACTGTCATGAGACGTGTATGTTTCACAAACCTCTCTTGTACGGTCTGTCATCGTAATTCTTCCGGTTTTGTGTTTTCCTAGTGTGGGTATTGATGGACAATGTGTATGTTACATTTTGAGACTTCGTGCGAAAATCATTGTCGTTGTGCACGTGCATTTTGCATAATTTGACAATTCACAGTTCACTGCTCGCAACGGGCAAATTATAATCATCAAATTATCGGATATTGCTGCTATACTACTCGCATGAAGGCACGCAAAAATAAACATGATAGCATGTATAATAAAAAAGATATATGCATTACATGTTGGTGTACTTATAACATTTAACAAGTGTATACGTAAAATATCTCTTTTAATTTCTCACTCAATCTTAAATTTCCACAGATACCGTCTAAATCTGACAAGATATCATGACACGAGGCTAACTCTCCTAAATTTAGCAACACACATGTAGCCTTACCGCTGAGTAACCTTCTGATTGCTTTTATTACAATATGGAAAGGATTTACCTTCTCCCTCAATAAGTAGTTTACATCATACCTCCAAACCTCAAAAGCACTGTCTCCCTGTTTGTTCTGGCAACAGAAAACAGGAAGTGCGGTCACTCTCTGTCCATACCCACACGGTGAGTCTATGTTAAACTGGTGACCCCCAGGGCGGGGCCAATTTTGACACAAGGGGCATAATTTGGGCAATCTTGGTAGGGGACCATTAGATGATGCTACATACCAAATATCAAAACTCTAGGCATTGAACTTTTAGACAAGAAGATTTTTTATATGTTTTCCCTATATAAGTCTTTCTAAAACTATGACCCCTGGAGCGGGGCCAATTTACACCCCAGGACCATAATTTGAGCAATTATTAAATCCCCCCAATGCTACGTACAACCTGACAAAATTTCATTAAAATTGTCCAAATGGTTTGAGACGAGATGTCGTTTGAAAGTGTGGACGGACGGGCGTACAGACGGCTAGACGGACGACGGATGGTGAGTGAACACAATAATAAACTAACAAAATACCTAAACAAAAATGAATAAAAATAATTAAATCAAACTATGACAGCTGAAATGTATTATCATAAATAAATGAAATGCTATATAACAAACAACAAAGGGAAAATAATTGTAAAATGCACGCCAACAAAGATCGCTATAATAGTTAGCGGATGAAATCGCAAATGTTTAGAATTTCAAGTCATTTGATCACGTGATTCTACACACTGTATACTGCGCGGATATAATGGGTAAGTTTGCACGCCTCTGTGGTTACATGTATTTAGAACATTCTGATATTCAATACTGTTTGCTACAATATTTTGCAATAAATATAATTAGACGCAATACTTCAATCATTAGGTGGGCTTTATACAGGTAAGACATATATTAACTAATTGTGATTGTTGTCTTATTATTTACTATTTATTTGATTTTGTATAAAGTATATTAATATTTAATCTATACTCAGAAAAAGGGATAAATTATTGTAGTAAAACTTGATATTAAACCATGATATGTACATATTTGAAAACCTGAGTTAGAAAGTTCAGTACGATCAAGTTTGGACTCGTATACCTGCTGGAATAGATTTGCTATGAATATATTATACATCGATAACGCTGACTATATAAATTTCCGTGCGAGTTTCGTTCGATTTCAATAAACTTCGAGTTAATTTGGAACATTTTTTCTGCTGTGAAATGTTACTCTAAGTTTGAACTGAACAGTACACATCGGTCCCTGTAGTTGAGTGGTTAGCGAGCAATTCTGCTGGCTAGGGTTTGTGGGTTCGAACTCTGGTAAAAACTTTTTATTAATTTGTAAATGTTTTATTTTATTTTGTGTATTGAGTTAAAACACAAAGACACGAAAATCATGAAAACCATGCTTCAAAAAGCATGTACAGTGATTGAATTGTGTGTGTATTCACTTGGTTCACTTCAATCAGTTCGCAAATGTCTGACAACCAGAACAGTCGATATCTCGGCTCTAAATGTATATAAACCCAACAAATCAATAGCAAACTTAATTATACATGTAGTATAGAAGATACGAAAAGTAAAAAATATATTAAACAAATTTCGAAAGTCAATAACTGGATTCGAACCCTAGACCTCAAGATTGAAATCGCACAGTGTGTTACCGACTGAGACAAGTATACGTTAACTTCTGTAGTAACCTATAGAAGTCAATTTAAACAATTCTTGGTGGTCATCTTGAATATTTCAAAATGCTCAATGACGACAATGTTGTATCATTCAGTTTCTTTGTAGGTACATGTCAAAGGACCATTTTATGCAAAAATATTTTGTGCGTACTATTTTTGGGGGGTTTGCGACTTGCATACCGACTATAGCACTAGAAGTCAATTTAAACAATTCGATATAATACTATCAATCACGTGTATCCCCGTTATAATCAATACGAATACAGCCGAAGTCAAACTTAGACATTCAGTCTTCCATGAAATTATGCTAATGGCGGGTTCGAGGCTCGTGTCAAATTAGCAAAGCTATATTATGTGTTAATAAATGGGTGATTTGATATTTGCCCTGTTATTTGTTCGAGGGCAGTCGTATTGGCCCGAGGCCGCAGGCCGCGGGACAATACGTCTGTCCCGAGGACAAATAACAGGGTTAATATCAAATCACCCATTTATTGGCAATTTTATTAAATGAGTATCAATTATTTTAAAATTTGTCTTTGCATGCAACGTTAGCACATCAAACTAGACCGACATAAAAACTGCGGAAAAACATTTTTTTCAGATTTTTGCATCCAAATATATTCGAACTTGTAGCAAATGATCTAACTAAGAAAATGAATACCCATATGACATGTTTCCGTTCATTAATTTGAGTGAGTAAAATTCGATTCTTCATATTTTCAGCTGAAAATCTATATCACTTTTTGGCCCTGTCTGTTAGCCAATCAGATTGCTTAAAGGGAGGGCCAATATTAATATCACTTTTCGGCCCTGTCTATTAGCCAATCAGATTTTATAACACTTTTTCGGCCCGGGCCGATAACTGATATAGATATTTTGGTCCTGATATAGTGGAAGCATGCGTATTATTAGACTAGGTCAATGCTGTGTTATAGGGCTAATAATTAATAGTCATTTAATAACGATCTATATACAAGCTTTATGCTACAAATACGTTTTATATATAATATCAAGTTTCGACTCGTATAGTAGATTCAATAAGTAATACTAATTAGGGACCTATCTCATTTGAAAGAATAGCGGGCTTCACCGTTAACTCAGGTATACATAGTTACACAATATACAAATGGTTTACCTGACAGACGACTCGATAATTATCACAAACGATTCTCGTTTAATTTTAAAGAGCTGTACCTCTATCGGTAAAGTTTTATGCAATACATAAATGTAACTTATAATGCCTTTGTTAGAATCGGTTAACTGGTTGGTAGTTATGTTTTATGCTACCCCCAATAAATGACTAAAACATACTGGGTGTTTCTACCATAATACGAGAGTCAGTCAAAAATAACTGATCGTTACTAACTTAAGCCTTCAAGGTGTACTTGGAGATATACGTTTTACTAATCCTCGTCAAAGATTACCCCTTGTGGATCTTTTGAAAAAGGCTGTGCTGGTTAATACACTTGGAGCCACTTATAACTGTGCTATTTTTTCATTCCTTATAACTGTTTTGTTTGTGAATATTTTTTAACGAAATTTTGTGTATTTCTATGTTAGTCGACACACAACATAATCCAAGATTCAAATTGAACGGTTCAGGGAACATCGTCCGTTGTACTTTTAAAACAACATTTTAACGAATTGCACGAGAAAATGGTAAAACAGCGGGAAATAAAACTACACATAATCATTTCCATTAAATTTCCGGCCCATAAACACCAAAACACACAAACGAATATGTGTAACTTAATTGACGCCATGATGTCTGTTAATCAAAACTGGCGTCACGATGTTTTACAATATATTTGTTTTAAAAACATCTAATTGGCATTCCGATAAGTAAACTTATGTGTTATGCAATCATGGAACCACGACAGGTATTTGTAGCCATTTTCCACATGACCATCTGTCCATTCATTGTTGCAATTTGACGACGTCATTTTTCTGCAATGACTTGTCGGCATTTAACATTAATGCATACGAGTGGCAAGTTATTCATCGGTAAACTATCACTGGGATTGTCATTCAAATATGACACCAAATACGACAAAGTTTTCTAGCCCAAATGCCTAATAAGACATGTTTTTGGCTGATTGGAAAACTGCGCGTTTTAAGCCGGTGCAGATTTCGTGAATTCGCAATTTTATGCACCACGTAATTAAGTGCTAGCTTTTCTTTAATATTGTGCATCATGAAATGAAATATTATAAACCATGACCACACATCTTATAACCACATACAGTTCACATTTCAACAAGATATAATGGCAAGGTACTGAAATAGTGGGATTTGTCTAAGTGCACAGTTATAAGTGTCTCCAAGCTAATTCGCTAAGCAACCAACGAATATCACTAAGGGGCACGCGTTCGTGCAGCGACATGGAGATTGCGTATGTTGTAAATTCAATGGTTTGCGCATGGTTTTAAAGGTTACATTATTATTACAATTATTAAGTGTATCTTGAAGAATAATTAAGATATCTCAAGTAATAATGAGCACCCGGTGGCTGCACAGACCTAATTATCAGCAACAGTGTATTAGTTGCTGCCTAGCAACCAGTATGTCAACGATACAGTCGGCAGTAAACGGTGTAGACTTATGTAAATAAAGATATTTAAATGTTTTTGTGTACTATAAGTATATTACAGTCCGACCAGGGATACATGGCAGTGACGTTATCTTGTGTTTACAATCAAATGTTTCCTTTATATATCGTCTGCAAAAATGTGGATGATCAGTTTATTTCTTTATCTATAGTCTGCATGAAATTGTGGCCCAGAAGATCAACGGTGCAGTATTAGTAACTAAAACATACAGAGTTCGAACCCCGTCAGCAGAGCTTATTTTAATTTTATTTTTTTGCAATCGCATACAAACTATGTGTACAGAATGCTGCTTGAGTAAAAAAACACCTTTGCATTTCACTCATCTTCAAATAGCTCAATTTAATAGCCAAGAACAAGTTTTAAATTATAGTAGGGAATCTTTGAATAATTAAGAGAAGCCCACAGCTATCCCATACGTGTTCCGGGGGTTTAATTTTTATAATAATAAGGCCAAAAACTTTATTTTCAAAATAAATATCTCATCAACTTATCAAAGGGTAGACTGTAAAGTCACCTAATGTCGACACCTCCCTATTATCGACACTCTCGCCTAATTGGAATTCAATTGCCTTAAACAACGCACATGTCATAGTAAACGATAGAGTTTGTGACGACATCATGAATAATGTCAATAACAACACTTTTGAAGGCCATTAACGAGAGTTTTTCTTGACGGATATATTTTTCAGTAAAATTTACCAAGTTGAGTAAGAAACACTGTTTTTCTCTCAACCCTTTACATCCTCCAAAATCGAGTTTCTATTCTATTTAACATCCTTTTTGTGTCAACATGGCGTTAATGCAGTATTGCATTTGTCTTGTAGATGCATATCACCTTTAGTTCATGAAAATTACGAGGTGTCCATTTTACCCGGAACAATGTAATTATAAGGATTTAGATAGTTCCTGATTTTACATGATATAAATACACAGTTTCCCCAATATCGACACCTAGCCAAAGGCAATTTAACACAGTTAAAAATAGTTGAGTCGCCCCCTACTCTCGCTAATCTTGGGATAACGTTGAGATCTCCCGCATTCCGGAAAGTCGCTTCGGTAATGCAAAAGAGGGAACTCGCTTTGTTTTGCCAGGAACAAATTTGTGGATTTTGAACGTTTTTGAAGAAAAACGAGGTTTGATTGAGCTAAATACTTTATTGTATTGATGTACTAGTATTGGTACTTTTCTTGCTTATGCATTTACCGTTATGTAGAAATTTGCGTAGAATTTGTTGTTTAGGCCTAAACCTTGTTTAATAAGGGCGTATTTGTTTCGCCTAAACACGGTTTGGTTTGAAACCGGTTTATCGAACTATCCGTTTATTTCTCAAAACTATTTTAAAACTAAAACCAGATAAGCTGTTTATTTGTCAAAAACTGAAACCTATATTACAAACTATTGGAACCACACCAGGAGGTGGTTTCGCAGGTTTGAACTATCCGAATATAGCTACACTTTTGAATAAAAAATGGCGGCAGAAAACGCATTGAAGCTGTCACTGCTGCTTTCTGCTCAAAACGATGCTAATGAGCAAATTGAACTTGAAGAATGGATTGGTGATTTGACAAAAAGAGGTGAATTACTTCTTGACTATTTACATTAGAAGATTTTAAATATATGTAGAATACTTATGTGATGTTGGAAGGTCCAATGCCTGATTCGTACTAGAACTACATCGAACCACCAAGTTTTCTTCAGACTGCAGTACATACATTGTCATTGAGAAGATCTAAGTTTTAAACTTTCAAATTGTAATTTATGTGGGTCAGATGGGTGCAATCCATAGACTGATATACAGATATAGGGGGTCCTAAGAGCAAGAGCAGAGCCTACTCGCAACCCAAACTGTACAGATATAAGATGGAGTGATTGGTATCTAGAGATGTGAGGGGCATGATGACCCCCCACAAAAAGTAACTGTGTCCTTGCTGGGCCGTATATTGTAAATGTAACTAAAGTGAATCCAGGGAAAAGCTGCAGCCCGGTGGGGGCTCGAACCCACGACCGCCGTAACACTAGACCGGCAGAGAATACCAAATTGTGAAGTCAGTGAATAGTTACACCGCTAATCAATGCATATGTTTTGTGACTATTGGGGTGCTTCTGTTGGGTTGTTATTGATTAGATAATATAAGTATACACCAATAACAAAATGTATGTGTTTTCAGGTGATCACATCCCAGTGGGGCCTATCTGCTCCCTTGTCCTAGAACGCTATCATAGACATTGTGGCAAGGATGTCCTGAAATCCTTCCTAGCTTCCAGCCAGCAAAGTGCGAAAGAACTTGAAAAAAGAATATACCCAGCAGACATTCCTGTGATCGTGCGAGAATACAGAGAAACCGTATTCGAACACGTTATAGGAGGCATATTATAATTGGACAATCCATCTGTCCGGAATTAGTGTCCACTCCATAACTTTGTCATTCCTTGGTGGATTTTCAAATAAGGCCAAAAAAATTGTTTGTTTAGGGCAACTCGACCCTACCTAGACCCCCCGACCCTAGAGTGTTTTTTTTCAAAAAAATAATCAAAAATGGAAAAAAATGCTTATTTTAGGTACTTTGACCAAAAAAAGACTACCCTTACTAACTTTTTTCAGACGGTTGCCTTAAACAAACATTTTTTCTTTATTTTGGCTAACTTGTTCACCATCATGAGAGAGACGATGTGTCATACACAAGGACCATGCATTGACATTGACCTAATTTTGAATTTAGACTTGTTCAAATGTGCCAAACATACAAGGTCAAACTTTTGGTCAAAGATACAAAAAATGGGGTATTCGTGTCCACTCCGTAACTTTGTCATTTGTTTGTTCATTTTGAAATATGAACTCGGCACAAATGTTCCCCATCGTGCATCATGCACACTACTCAGGTCTGTATCCCCAATGTCAAAGGCCGATTTGTTTGTTCTTCAATTAAAAGAAACTTCGGCCTAAAAAAATTTGTGTGGTTCAGGTGACATAGCTGAAAAAAAAGGGCCGGTAGGTTGGAAAATATTTTTATTTTATTTCATTTTTGAGTCAGCAAAAATCAGGGCCTAAGCTAGGGTGAAATGGCCGAAATTATTGCCAAATGAGCAAATGAGTCCCTATGACCATTGGGGGAAAAATGAATTTTTTTTTTAAATAAAATCGTTAGAGTCGATCGGGTCACCTGAACTACACATATTTTTTTGTTTGGCCTTACAAAGGCTCTTGTTTAATGGGTTCTGGTAATACTGGTGAGCGATAAAGGACCATCATTACAATCTTGTACATGTGCTGTTAATTTTCTACATTGAATAAAATTGAATAAAAAAACACATACGTTACTGTTATTACTTTAATAGGCCCACACAAGATAATAAAGTTATTCCTATTACAATAATAATATTCTTCAGAGCTCTGAACATTAATATGAATGAATTGAAAGTTTTAAAAGAGCTTGGTAAGTTCTGGATAGAGATTACTGCTGCCTACATTAACGCCCAGTTCAGGAAGTTCCTGAAGTCGTTCACTTCTTCATTGTCTTCCATGCCTTCTTCAATGTAGTCGGCAATATCCTTATCAACCTCCTTGCACAGCTGATGCAGAGCGCAACAGCTGAGAACCACATCAATAATACACGAGATGTCTTGCAAGTCAATGAATTTAAGTCTTCTGAACCGCCCTTTCAATCCCCAAAATGCACGCTCGATACACATCCTAGTGGAACTGTGCACGTAGTTGTACTTCCTTTGAGCCTTGCTCAAATTTCCATAGTCTCTGAAGGGGACCATCATCCACGGTTCAAGTCCATATGCGGCATCATCAAGCACATGTGTATTGTTTGGAAACACCTCCTGGCAGTTCTCAGTTATTCTTTCAACTAAAGGCGAGTTCTTTAGGACTCTTGAATCGTGGACCGATCCTGGCCAACCACAGTAAACATCGGTGAACTTTAAAGTGCTGTCACATACAGCTTGCAAAACTACTGAAGAGAACGACTTCCTATTTATGTAGTTTTCAGGAAAGTTTGTTGGTGTGCGGATGGCTATGTAGCTTAGAAGCTTGTAACTGTAAAATACATGTGTTTGAATCGTCTTCATCTGCATTTAAAATATCGAACAGATCCATGTAAAATACATGATCAGCCATGTTTGTTTGCAAAACCTTTTGACAAACCTTCCGTTTGTTTCTGAACATCCAAACTGTACAAACTAGTTCAAGTTTTAATGTTTCAAGAACCAAACTTAAACCGAAAACTGAAACCAGATTTTTCCGAACAAATACGCCCTTAGAGTTTCGCAGTTGTCTTGGACAGTGACAAATTGTGCTATAAATAGATAAGCTGCCGGGCTGAGGTCCCGGCCAAAGTTTGCAGAATTGAGGTTCCGGCCAAAGTTGGCAGAATTGAGGTCCCGGCCAAAGTTTGCAGAATTGAGGTCCCGGCCAAAGTTAGTTCTACTAGTAAAACTCAGATACTCGCGGTATGAATATGCTCCTGTACTGAGTTTCATAGCTCTATTAATAGCTCTCCATAGCAAAGTGTAATTTGCAAACTAAACCACCTATTCTGTATTTAACAGCTAACATGGTCATAGTAACGCTTATTTCATTCATAAACTACCATCATTAAATATACCTTTACACAACCAATATTAGATAAAACGTTTTTCTGACAGCCGCCGTGAATCAATTTCAGTTGACCACATTTTGGTTATCTAATGTAGACGCACGTGTCTGTGACGAAATAATTAATCTGTACAGAGTAGTCGTTCTTGATTATCGTTCCGGATTTTATGTTCCGGATACCGGGTTTTAGCCACTTTTTTCGTCTAATAAAAATTCGCCATATTGTGGTCGTTACTAAAACCCGGAACGGAACACGGAACGGAACAGGAACACGGAACGGAATAGAATACGGAACAGGGATATGGAACACGGAACGGAATAGAATACGGAACAGGATATGGAACACGGAACAGAGCAGGATATGGAACAGGGATATGGAACAAGGAACAGTATTTCTATTCCGTTCCGTATTTGATTCATAGATATAAAACGGACATTGTGATACTTTCAGTTGTTGATATTTCTGTACATTTTGGGCAAATAAATTCTGTTGATTCATTTATAGTTTTGTCGAATTTTACACACTCTGGGTGATATTCATTGGCACAACTGTCACAAAACACATAAATTGTTCTTGTGTCTGGCATGTTACACACACAGAACAATTCAATAGATATAAAGTTTGTCATACTCTTTTGTCTTCTTATGTTTTGAACGATGGGGAATAACGTCAGATTTTTCTTTTCTAAACAGTTGTACAAATGCTCACGCATTAGACGTGGTAAATACATTTGAGTTGCCGGATCCTTTCCATGTGCCAAAGCTGTGGCATTCGCTATGGCATACAGCCCACAGTCATGTCCATTTGTTTGACTTGCAACATTTGAAAACTGTACTTTTAAAATATTTGATTCTACAGAAATTAAACTTGCTACCACCAGTTCTTGTTCATGTGGCATGTTGTTGAAAGCTGAGTCATAAACGGTAATTGTGTTAGCCATGCAATTTATATTGCTAACTGTTAGCCAATGGGATCCCCCGTCACTTAGTGATCTATTAATTATTTGGATAAATAATTTATCATGCCTGTCGAAATCTAACTGATGTGCTAATTGACAGCACTGAAACCCTTCCAAATCTGGAAATTGGTATTGAAGCAAGTTCATAGCACTGTCAATTACCACATCATTTAACCATTCTTTTGACCTTAACATTTTTTGTTCGGTTGTATTTAGATTATGAAAAAGCTTTATCCTGTCAGCATGGACCCATACCTCTTGGCTGTAACGTATGTTTTGTTGCAGTGTTTTCGGAGTGGAAGATGTTATATTATTTATATCAAATGAGAAATCGGTCCGTCTTGAAAGTTCTCTCAACAATTCAGACAATTGCTGGATTTTTTCATCCTCTGTCGTAATGTCTTGATGTTCTATGTTCAGTTCCGGGCTTTCCACGTGCTGTTCCGTGCTTTGCACGTGCTGTTCCGGGCATTCCATGTGCTGTTCCGGGCATTCCAAGTGCTGTTCCGGGCATTCCATGCGCTGTTCCGGGCATTCCACGTGCTGTTCCGGGCTTTCCAAGTGCAGTTCCGGACATTCCATGTGCTGTTCCGGATCTGCTTCTTGTTCCATGTAAAGCTTCTTTGTGGCTTCGTTAGCAGATATATCCCCGGGTCTTGGTCGTTTTCGTCCTGGTTTTTGTCGCTTAGGTTGACGGACCTGTTTTCTAATAACTGCCACGTTTTGTGGCTGCAGATCATTTGTTGACAGAGGCATTCTAAGTCCCAACTTAACCCCTAAGAGGTATATGCATGATTTTTGAACAGGGCATGAACATGACTCATTTGGATGAACTTTCACTACATGCATTGCACTTGAGTCCATGACTGTAAAAGCCCCGAGCCTAGATGAAAATGAAATCATGTCCTTAGCCACCAATTCTTTTGCCCTTAGTACTCTACTATTCGTTGCATGTTCATTTTCTGGTTCGTCAAATGCATGCGGCAAAAATTCTTTATTTTTTATAGAATTGACTATGTCTTTTGGGTGACACACTTAGTTTCTTGACTCAAACTGTTCCAGATCTAATTGAAAATTTTTATATTGCGTTTTTAGGTAAATAACCACTAAATGCCTACGCGGACCAAATTCAGATACAGTCAAATAGTCCGTTAAAAAACTTTAAAGCGACTGGAAATGGGGGTACGTCTTGACAAATCAGCATCAGAATTATGAAATTGGTGTTAAATGCTTTGTATGCATATTTTGTATTCTGGCTTAAATATGAAAGTGAAAGTAAGGTTGGGGCTAACGGACAGTGAGTAAATCCATACATGTGAGAAAATCTGTTCACCGCGTTTGACGAACCAAATTTTTCTTATATGATACATGACCCCCTACTTTTTTTTCATTTTCTTCAAGCTGAATGCTATTTCTATTGATTAAAAGATTTTGCGAGGGCCCCATGGACAAAAAGTTGACATTTTTTTGGCTGACCTAGGTCACTTTACATTGAGTTAAAGAACAACTCTATTTGGTGGTTTGTGACCTAATTTTTATAGTGTAGTTTCCTAGCCCTACCTTTCCACGTCGACACTCTTCAATATGAAATCCCTGGATGAGTTTAAGGGACATCAATAGGCAGTCCAAAGGCACTTCCTTCCAATTCTGAAAATCTTTTAATAAAAAGTTAAACCCTTCTGATTGATTCGTTGTTACCCCATTTAAACTATCGACCCGACATTTACCTGATATTGCCCACATACAAAATAATTCTAATTTTGGTTCAATTTGTTTTTCGAAATATTTGTTGAACTGGGGGTCCCATTTGGCTTTCTTTGTAATTACAAGTGACTTACATATCTTAGCTTCACTAGATCTAAGTATATCATACAGATCATTCACGTAAGTGTTTCTCTCCGTTTTAGGTAGATTGTCTGTCAACCACCGCTGGACATCCTGTCTCAAGTGGCGCCAGCATCCAATTTGAAAAAGGGGAGTGTTTTCGCGCACTGAGTTCTTGGCTACCAGCGACGATGGTTAAGTCTGGATATGTAGAAATATAATGAATGAAATTACCCTCATATGCGAGTTCATGCGTATTATAAATGGCGTCTCGTGTTAGACGCGTTTCTTCCTTTTGTATTGCGCGAACGTTGTGAACCTGTTTTACATTTCTCGGTTTCGAAACAGCATCATGTCCTTCAGTATTTTCGCCTACTAGGTCTTTATAAATTTTGTGCGCTTTTCCAATATCCGGCCGAGCTTGCAAGTCTTTGATTACGGACGGCTTTGTTCTAAAAAAAGGATTTTCGCCCTTTGCATTGCCATGGGGATGCTTAACAGATAAACTTTCGTCCCCAATGTAATCGGGGTTTCCAATGGGAAAATAAACTTCCCTTGTTGTTTGTCAACATTCTGGAAATTTCAGTAATTTGGCAGTGGAAGTGAAACTGGATTAATTTGTGCATCAGTGAGGTTAGTGCTCTTGCAAATATTGGTATTGAACGATAGGAAAGGTATTTATGAAGGCATGTGTGGTGTGCTTTAACTGTATATTGAATTTAAATGCTCTAAATCGGTCACCAAACAGCGACAAAGAATCGTGTCGCAAAAAGCTATGCACATCTAAGAGCCGCTATTTAGCACCCAAGTTTGTGAAACATAGTGTAGCATACCGTGTAGCAATCGCAGGGTATAACATTAGCACTAGGCCAAAGTTTGCAGAATTGAGGTTCCGGCCAAAGGTATTGCAGCGTAACGGTGCGAGGTGTTCCGATTGTTACGTTTGTAAACATAAACCTTTATACCTTCGTGCCTTCTCATGAAAACCGTGCTTAGTTAAATTTAACTCTTGTATATGATCTACGCAGTCATTTTGGTGAAATTAGCCAAATTAGTCATCCAACAAATATCCTACAACAATTGAGGCCATTAGCTGCTGCACCCAAACTCTGGAATGCACTGCCAACAGCGCTCAGAGACAGTAAAACACTACCGTCCTTCAAGAAAGCGCTGAAAACGCACTATTTTAATAGAGCTTATTCATGCTGACTGTGTATGTTCCCATTAACTTGGCGCCCTATCATTGGGCCCAACGACCAACATGTTCCCAGGACTATAAGCCCCATCCACCTATTGGTAGATCCCTACTATTAAGTTTAGTAGGGCCCCGTCTGCTGGGTGAGGTGGAGCCCCGCCTGCTGGGTTAAATAGAGCTCCGTCAACTGTCTTTTATAGATCCCTACTACTAGGTTTAGTAGGGCCCTGTCCACTGGGTTAAGTAGAAGCCCGCCTACTGCGTTAAGTAGAGCCCCGTCTACTGGGTTAGGTAGAGCCCCCGCCAACTGGGTTTAGTAGGTCCTACTTTTATATTTTATGTACATTATATACTGTTTTAACCATGTGTTAGTCATGATTGTACAGCACTTTTGAACGTGTGTATACATGAACAAAGGGCTATATAAATATGGTATAATAATAGTAATAATTATTTTGGACGACAAACCATAACTGTCACCTTGACGACCAGGAACGATACACCTAGTAATTATTCCAACTGATATTTTTCAACTGTTAATTGTTAAATATTTTTGCATCCTGTTTTATGGGAAACAGTTACCAGGATTCTGAGCATCGACAGTTATGATTTTACGAGTTTCGTGATCATTTTTAAATTTCCTTTTTCTTAAAAGTTGAATTAACATTTTTTCTTCCTAAAACGGTGCAAACAATTTTAAAACTTGTATGGGCTAGTGCGCATGCGTCGCTGAAACTGTTAAGGAGCACGGAGATACGAGACAACAGCATACATGTTAATTAATAGATATTGAAATAATGTAATGGCTACCAATGTAATTCTTATGGGACATAGCTTTGTACGCAGATTCCATGATTATTTAGAGCGACGGGATGAGGTCACTTTGGGACTACTTTACAGAGTTATAAATTTACTTGTTATGGGTTCGGTGGACTATGACTCGGACTAAAGCTTGAACAACGCAGGCGGCTTCATTCGGTTGATGACAAATTACTGAATTTTGACTTACTTTTAATTGATATTGGATCAAACGATTTATCACGTCAGTGTTATTCACCAGAACAGTTTGCACTTGACATTGTCAGCTATGCGTCATATTTGATTGAAGGACTTCATGTTCGAAAAGTTGTTATTTTGCAATTGTTGCCCAGGAATAACGTGCCTTATGACAGTTACAATTTTCGTGTTATTCGTGCCAATGTGGCAATTCAAACATTATTAAGAACCACTGAATTGAAACTTTATTATTGGAAGCATAGGGGTAAGTGGAATGGTCAGCTTTCGATGTTTGCAGCTGACGGTGTTCACTTGTCAATTGATATTGGTTACCCCAAATATTTGAGGAGTGTCAGAGACTGCATCATTAGAGTCAGTCGATGGAATTGAAATAGCCTTTCTAGCTCAGGTATAGTTTCACGCAGTTGAATTTATTAATTATATACATAGCTTTCTAACTGTTGATCAGTGTTGTTAACATTGTTTATTGGGTTTCATGTGGATTTTTGTTAGTCCTGAGCTGATTTGCATGTATGTGCAGCTGCTGTATTGAAGAGTCTGTATGTATTTACAGCAGATGTATTGCCTCTCCTAAGGCTGCATGTATTTGCAGCCGTACTATTAATGAGCTGCATGTATTTTGCCGAGGTGAATATAAATTACTGTTTACTGTTGAAATATATCAACTAAATATAGACAATCACGGTTCGAGTGCATCCAATTCACTTTTCCCTATTACTGAGCGATGTTTCCTGTGGAAAATATTATGACATAAAGATATAGAATGGACTTTGTATTAACTTTGATACCTTTAGCAACAAAACTTTTAATAAACCTCAAATTAACCGGCGCGTTGCTATAGTTCAATATTCTAGCCGAATCTCTATAATTTATATAGTATAAAAGATGTACCCCTCAGCATTTACACGCTGCAGACTATTCTAACTCTATTCTCCCACGATTCTTGTAAAGTAATGATTTGTGCACTTTTTGAAAGTTTAAATATAATGCTCATTGTCGTTCTGAGGCCACGAACGTCAGACTGGCTTATTTTCTGGATCAAGCTTGTGCTAATCGGGTCAATGAATTCTATCTCTTTCCAATCAACCCATGGCGATTACTTGGTCGTTACAATAATTTAGAGCAATTAGGCAATTACACGATCTCTAGATGACCGCTGTACATGTGTACAGTTATGTTTGTGACATGCTCTCGGACATGAAAGCATTTTTAAATATAATTAACACGATGAAGTTCTGTTAGACGCGTTTCAAGATATGTCAAGGGAGAATCATTATGTCACTTGAGCAGCACACTTTTAGACGTTGGCTATTGGTTGCAATTCCTCGGAATGAAAAGTCAAGAGAGTGTATTTTGAGACTTGAATCCAGTTGTAAACTTGAATTAATACCACCAGTTAAACTATTTTAATTATTTCTTTGACTTGTAAATATACGGGCATGCTCAGTGAAGTTGTGTTGTTACTGCTTTCTGTGCTCGGCTGGTTAAGTTGAGTGCCCACTTCCCTGTCCGATTTCCACATATCTTTTTAGACCTCAATTTTGTTATGAATAAAGGACTCATATTACTTATCAATTAACAATATTACGTCAATAGCGGTATTGGTTGTGTGTTATAGATCGCCATGGAAAATATGTTTCCAAACCGTATGACTGGGGAGATTTTCTAAGAACTACTGGATACTCGTGTTGTATTGTGTCATAGAAAACATGTTTAACTCATTCAGATGAAACAACAACTCAAGCGGCCTTTACTAATCCTGATAAAGATCATCAATAGAAAGCAATATACATTTTTTGTATTTGTCCATAACATATACATGTTCAGGCATGTAGATGTAGATTAATGTTAGAATCCATTCTCGTAAGCTCAATCTCATTTGATGTTGAGTATCTAATTGGAAAATCTAGCGATTGTGCTGTATTTGATTTTTGAAATGAGTATTCAAGTGTTTCTTCTTTCTTTTGCAGGACTGTGAATATTTTCTAAATTATTTGCTAAGGTGTCGATATTAGGGGATGGGTGTCGAAATTGGGGGAAAATATTTTCTACAGTTATTCTACTGCTGTTAATAAAGTAACAAACTATTGGTCAATACATAGCTGTAGGAGCATCATGTTTAGAAACTCGACCAATGAAAACTTGTGTTACAAAAATCATCAGATTACGAATTGTTAGCGAGCAAACTTCACGCTTTTGTATGTGCCGATGCTTAAGGTGTCGATAAGAGGCGACTTTACTGTATATTTTTCTCGTATATAATACAAGAAAAAAAGTGTAATAGATTATTGGCTATCTCAAATTTTAATCAAATTGTCATTTCTTGTTGATTGATAACTTTCTAAAGATTTGAAGTCAGAATACCTTTGTATCAGCAAAATATTTGATATAAAGAAGTTGCAATGCTTTTATTACTAATTTACTGTAAAAAAAGATATTAATTTAGTGTTTCAATATGTCAATAAACCAAAGCAAAATGAAATAAACTTTTCAATTGACCCATACTTACTGCTCAAAAAACTAAGTGAAACCTCAACAATGCTTGAACACAGCAAATTTCATTAATTCCAACCTTTTAAAATGGGTAGTTTTATTTAAAATTGTGTTAAAAATAATGCACTTATTTTGCGAATGACGAGCATCCGATTTTAGCATATATATATATCTTTATTTAAGTCTCATCTCTGTACACATAAACTATACAATTTACAAAACATATATCACAGTACGAAGCCATTCTAAAAGAATTATAAGAGACTATCAAATCACAATTGCATTAAACATTTACAATATAAATCTATGTAACCATTGTTATTCTAATTATAAAAACTGCCCTAAAATATCTATCAAATAAAACACTGAAAATCAAAATCACACTAATGTGTAAAGTTACGAAACGTTTTAAAATAAATTTATCACCTTCGATCAGATCGAAAATAAACTGAATAACAATTGCTACATAGGATCTGTAAAACAGGAAATATGAATAAATAAATAAGTTACATTATTTACAAAGGTAAAATGATCTACGTTTTAAAATATCAAAGCAGGTTTTGGCACATAACCTAATCAGAGCTGGATGTGTAAATAAAATGACAAGTTTATCAGTATTTGGCAGATTTTCAAATGTATTACAGATTGCTATTGCTTTTGCCAGCATTTTCACCCTAATATCATTATATAAATTACAATCTAAAATAACATGACATTCATCCTCTACGGAATTACAAAATGGACATTTCCTTTCGCTGATTGGCAAGTTTTCGTATCTTCCAGTTTCGAGTCGGATGGGGGCTACACCACATCTAAATTTACTAAATGCTGACCTATGACAAAAAGATAAAATCATGGTACAATAAGGCTCAACAGTAAATGTGTTTTTAAATAAACGGTATGTACGGAGTTTATTTCTACCCCTTCCATTTGTACTCACAGGTGGCAGTATCAGTGTTTGGTCCGCAAACGATTAAATTAAATAAAATAATATAAAAAAATGTCCATACTGAACTAATATACTAACGTTATCAAGGTATAAAGCGTACTATATGTCTATATGCCAAAGATTGTGGAACATTTCATCTCGTTGTTTCAACATAAAATACGGGCGCTTAAGAAAAAATGCTATTCAAGTCATTCAAATAAACTATAAGATATTCATTCTTACCGAAAATCTCGTTCAATTATATCTTATAACGGCGAAACAGCAAAACAGTGTTTCTTTCGTTATTTAACTTCGCTCAAGGTCATTTTATATATGCACTGGTTACCCGCTGCGCTCACAGTATCGTAATAATTGTTGGGAACCAAGCCTATTGTAAGATGCAATGTTCCACAATCTTTGGACATAGACATATACTACGCTTTATACCTTATAGTGTACAGGGAGTTAGATAGACAATCGATATATATATACGGTCCATGTAGTGTATTAGCTCAGTGACGGATTTGTTCTTTTCCAAACACTGATACTGCCACCTATGTTTGTACTAGATACATTTTGTATTGAATGGAGCCAATCAATTTGAAAAAGATTCAACATACTCTCTTCAACTGATTTCTTAAAACTTAATTTAGGAATTGGCAAAGCAATGTCAATATGATCAGTTAAACCAAGTGACGATAACTTGTGCTTAACAGAATAAAACCAGTTTTTACAAGCTGTACCCGCTAGCCTGTTTGCCCAGAGTGCTATGCGCTTATTAAGCCTAGAAACGTCCATATTACCCAATCTACACCAGAAGTTAGAAATACAACTCCACTGTCGGACAGACGAGGGTCTCCATGCCATTTCACCAATGACAGCTGCGTTGGGGGTATATTTACCAACACCAAGAACATACCTCATCGCTCTATTCTGTACGGCATTTATACAGGAAAAGTTGTTATGACCCCATATAGCGGCGCCATAACCTATAACTGGCCAAACTATTGAGTCGTAGAGCTTAGAAAATACATTGTATGGAACACCACCTAGGAGCTTACATTTAGCAATGACAAGGCCTAACGCTCGATTGGCACTCTGGGCAACAGCCTTAGCCGTAATTTCAAAGTCCATGTATTCGTTAAATGATATACCAAGATGTCCGGATACTAGTCAACTTTGGTTATCAAGAAGTCTGGTAGGCCGTGAAAAATAAGTTTGATTGAATTATTTGGTCATTGTTTACTCCAAGCAGTCATCATTTGACAGATATTAAATGAATCACATGTTACTAACTCTAAATGGCGATTAAATTTGTCTGCAGCCCACACGCTCAGATGGCTCAGATTCGTCGGTGTTTTAGACCCTGTTTAACATTCATCAATACCTAAATTAGACCTGTTTCACGCTTGTTGTTGACAGTTTTATTACACCAATTAAATGGGGGATTAAAAGATGTTATCACAACAAACTATCTGTAATTAGACCTCTAATGGGATTAGTGGTGGTCTGCATGATATTCCCTGAGGGCTAAAGTGAGATTATATGGGTCCAAGTTGAAGTGTGAATACGAGAATTTATGAGACTTGTCAGTTTGATGGAAGATGAAATACAAGTTACCCTGATTAATTTCCTTGGATTATAATTTTATCGACAAATTTTATTAGGAGACATTTTGATAAAACTACCCGTAAATGCTGACATAGTCGACTGACAAAAGCTGACATAGTCGACTGACAGCGTGATCCCTGCTATCACTAGTTTTGAACTTAGATCTCCTGAATGAGTCAACAAACACATCCACAGAACTATGCAATGCTTAAAATATACTGAGTACATCTAGAAACGCAACACTGGGGTCACTGTCAACACTTTTTCAAACTGTTTATGATTGACAACCAAACTGTATTTACTTGATAATAGTTTAAAAGTCCATGAACAATGTAATGTACAGTAACATTGTTTTCATAAAGTGCTATCGATGCAATGAAACAGTGCTTGTGTGTATAGTGCGGCTAAAAAGTAACGTAACACAAATGGGTAAAAACCTATTTTTTTTTCAGATTTGCTGTTCTAAGTGAAAAATTCAAATATTGATTAATTATTGATTGATTACATATTGTTGACGTCTAACAAGTTGCTTAGAAGTGTATGAATCAGTTTTGAACTTTGTCTCGAGATGGTGCATGCGGAGTTACTGGTCCTGTCGGAGAGTTATTTCACATGGATGACCTGGACATGGGTGGTTGTAAACGGTGCCAAAGTGCTGGTAAAGTGTCTCAAAATGAAATATTGTCGGTTCATGACAATTTAGCCGAAGTGGAACCTCCTGTTTGACGTCCCCGTAATTGGCATCCACAATCGCCCAATTTCGCACAGGTTCAGACCATCCTGGCATTTTTATTTCCACGCCTAGATTTTTTCTTTTGTGATTTTCTTTCCATTGACAAAACTAATATAATTACAAAGGATTCGAAGCAATTTACACCAAATTTTATCATGCGTAAATGATGCACGAGGAATTCGTGCGTTTGGTGATTTTCTTGACGCACGGGAGTTACATAGCCCGATCAATAAAATTTTGACAATAAACATGTTTCTACGCGATTATACAATATTGTTACACAAAATAAAAACATGTACGAACAATGGAAGTAAGAAAAACTTAAGGATGAAAACGTTGCGTTTCTAGATGTACTGAGCATATATGAATTGGTAAGGACATACTTCTGTATAGTATGATCCTCAATTTTTTTGGGGATATACCCTGCTTATTTATAGACTGTTTACAATATGGTGTCACTGTCAAAAATCGTTGGTCGGATAGTAATAACCATTAAAATGAGTTGACAAAAACTAACAGAGAAAGACTCCCGTGTGTACTTCTTGTGAATTTCATGGGTGTAATTTCTCATAATATAACAGTCATTCAGTTCAGTATAACAAGTATTACAATACATTTACTACAGTTTGTATTTGGGTGGTAATCGGGACGAGTTCGTTATAGGGCCAGATAGTGTAGCATCAAGGGGAGGGAACTACAGACTAGAGTTGACCCTGAATCACTCAAATACATTTAAATGTCTTTATTTACATAGACACCGTTTACTGTCGTCTGTATCGTTGATAAAGAGTAAAACGAAGATGTTGAAATATTTGCACAGAAGAACATTATCAAATAATATATGATATCCAGTGATTTATTTACAATTTAACATGTGTGAGTCCTAGGACTCGCTGGCCTAAACATCTATGAGTCCCAAACCAAAAGTGTGAGTCCTAAGTATTGAGAAAAGTATTGACTTTCTTAGCATCAAAACATAACAGAGCTCTAGCTAGGATTGAAGAAGGGCAGGGTGCTGGGCCCTATAAGGGCACTATCAAGTCGCCCAGTGACGAGTGGGGGAGGTTGCGGGAGGGGGTGGCCCAGGGGTGTTTGGGGGACCTCCCCCTAGAAATTTTGGATTTGTAGACCTACAAGATTGCTTCTCCTGTGTTTTTCTTTCTAAATAAAAGTAAATTTTGTGAGACTGATTATGATGGTGTTTTTATTTAGTAATAATTTATTTGAGCAAGTTTTCCATTAGAAATTAGAATGCTTCATTTTTTACTACGTATCTGTCTATAGCTATGGCTTGATGAATACCAGCCCAGATCAACAGCTTTTCTGTTTATACGCTCACTGCTATATTTGTTGAAATTGTAGATCAGTAAGATGGCTCCTCTTGTTTTCTTACTAAATTTGGTGTGTTAGACAATATGTGTAATAAAATTCATTTAAATCTACACCCCCCAATTATTTGGAGGGGCAAAACAAAACAAATCTATACAGTGACTGTGTGTTTTATTAATTTATATTGATGAGTCAATTAACATTTAACAAGTTCAAAGGTGGCCTTTTAGTACATTATCTGAGTATCTACTTGAAGACTGACCTTGCTGACCTGGGTTAACCTTTAAATATCAGTTACAAAAGCTATAAAATGCTGGCATTTACTCTAGGCCAGTAGGGAGTCATTAATCACCGAAATCTTCTCTCTTATGTGAGGTATTTCTATTGAAATTTAGGGGTTGTATTGCATAACCTTCAAGGCTATGGTCAGACTTCTCCTACATATTTCTTAGATTTTGTGAATGATTCTGAAGTTTAAAAAAAAAATTGAAAGTTTTTCAATTAATTGTCTCCCCCCCCCCATTCCAGTAGCGTAGCTGCCGCTAGGCCATTAGGCCCGGGCCTACACATCATTTCGAGAAAAAATAATATATATAGATTTTATAAGTTTAACTTGAAATTTTATCTCCTACATATACGTCAAAACGCACCAGTACCTTTCAAGGAATAAAAAAATCCGGGGGAGCATGCCCCCGGCCCCCCCTACTTCTTTCATCTTTACCTACGGGCCTACACATTGCTAAGGTCCTAGCTACGCCCCTGCATTCTTTTCTTCTTTTCGTTTTGATGCCATCAAGCACACATGTACGAGTCCTGTCATCAGTAATTGACGTTGCAAACAAATAGATATCAAAAGTTTAAACATAGTTGACTTTAATAATTAAAGATCTAAAGCAACGGAGGCCGTTACGTATTGTTGCAAACGTGTAATAGAGTGTTTCTCACGCTTGTAAAAATTACACGCAACACCGTTCAAAAATTGACAATCAAGAAAAACAAAAGTTCGTCTGCTAATTATGTCTCCAGCTGAGTAGGATGTATCCATAGGTGTGAATGGGGCAATAAACTGGTCTATAATCCAGGACAATCAATGGATCTGTATATTGATGGCTATCAGTGACATAATTAAGTCCGGAAGAGGGGTCAATGCGACAATGAGCGGACTCGCTACTTGTAAATAGCATGCGTCCCGGGAATGCACATATGCTTAAACTTTGCGGCCTCTCTGTATTTTTTTTGCGTCTAGGACGCAGGACGCAGGGGTAAAAAAATCACTGGATACCAACTAATCGTAGGGAAACCAGAAGTTCTATTTAAAGACCGGATTTCCCAGTTATTTATAGATTTGGTTTAACCCAAGTTTTACTAAATTTAGATCAAGTCACGTTTTTCTTTCAAATATTTTTCATTCATGTCATTTGTGTTTGGGATAACGAGCGAGTATGTGATATCTGGTTAATCCTCGTTCCTCTACTGTAGGTAAGTGAACACTTTTATTGTCTGCATTTCCCTGTCTTAGAAGTTAGAATGAGAAGGTTGTCAACTACAACTACAGTCGCCTGTTTCACGGTATTTTACACACAAGTGTAACAAATTAGTAAAAAATTCAAAGTGTTTAATTCCTTATGGCTTGTGAATTTTCCAAACATACCATATCCACAGGTGCAAAGTCTGAAAAATATTTGTGTAATCTCATTTAGTTTTCACAAAATCGCATACAACATACCAAGCTCTCAAGTGTTCTGAGCACATATATGTAAATGGTGTTATATAAGAATTTTTTTATAATTATAGACAAAGTTAAGCTTATAACATTTGTTTTCACTTTAGCCAAAGTTGTTACAGTTTAATCACCAGAAATTTTAAGTATAACATTTAAAATTGATAAATTATTGAATTTTCAGCCGTTTCATATCTTGTGATAAAATTGAATAAACTTAAAACCTTAACTGTTCATGTAAATAGTTTTGGACTTATATCAATAATGTCAGCTTATTTTGACAAATCTGCTATATAAAAAACAGTGCTACAATTTATTTCATTCCTATTCGAAAAATAACCAGGAATTCTTCAATCCAAGGAATTAGATGAAAACGTTGCGGACACTACATATTTTAAAACTGAAGATCACGCATTTTAGATAAGCTTGATTGTCTCTATATATGTATCAGTTATTTTTAAAAAGATCAATTTAAGTTGATGAAGATATGTTCAGACTTATAAATACTGAAGAGGAATAGTAATTATACATTATTTTACATTTTATAACATACAGGAAAGAAGTTTCAAATTAGTTGCACCTTGACCTGAATTACAAAATTGTAAATGTATAAACTACAAACACAAACTGTGCACTTAAAAGATGTTTTACCATAATATCAACATTTTATAGGATTGATATTAATAAAACTTCAGATAAGCAAAGTCACTGTATAAAATTGATTTCAATTATAAGATTAAATAGTTTGTTAGGCTACCACAATGATGCGGACTTTACTATTTTAAAAACAGTCAAAAATGATTTTGTGAACTTATTCATTCCAGTAATTGTTTGTAATGTTTTGTACCTGGTTAATAATTTTTTGTACATTGTATGCAAGACAATATAGTTTATGTCTTCTACAGCATATTTATATGATATGCAAGAAAATAAATGGAGCTGCCATCTATATGTAAATGTACAAACCAATAATTAAATGACATGGATCTTATATGAAACTTACTTTGTGATATTGATACATTTTACATGCCTGTCTCGAAAGACTGCAGAATTGTATCATGGGAGCACCCAAGGTGTATGGGTGATTCAGGTGCCATGAAGATTTTGGCTGTCCACTCTCGTACTTGAACCTTTTTCTTCTAATCAATAGCAAAATTGATGAAAATTAAATAGCTCAATATCAAGGACAAGTTTGAAAACCAGCAAATTCAGTCCAAGTTGCTTTCACTCTAAAATGATTTTGTCCCTAGAATCAATAAACTTTTAATAAGCATTTTTCGACTTGAACACTGAACATACATGTATTTACAGCTATTCTCGCCAAATCGATGGAGATATCAATGAGCGTATTGTATTGGAAAATATTAATACCCAGCAAAAACAGACTTGTCTTGCATGACTTACTGGATAATGTAAAACTGACAAGAATTGCATTTCCAGCTCTTACTTAATAATTGTTATTGTGATCCTCATTCAACTTTGTGAAAAACAGGATATATAAAGTAAATATATAACATCTTGAACCCTTTCATTGGCTCCAATAACCAGCCAATTTGGCCTTGAATATTTGAAAATGGATAAGAGTTTGTAAGTAAGTTTGTATCTGGAGTCTTTTCAATATTGTATTCTCACCAATGATGATGATGAATCATAACTTGCAAATAACAAAAGAAATGGACTAAATGAAATTTATGTTTTGATAGCCATATTAGAAATAACTTATTTACTACCTTAAATTTGATAAGATTATAAATGGTTCTAGAAAAAAATGAATGCAGGGTTATGTACGACAAAGTGTCTACTTTATATCTATGTATACATAATTCATACTTTTTGAAGATATGTGATACTAAATCATAATTAAATATAATTGATACTCATGCCTATGTATTTGTACAGAAACTTTACCTAACATTTAAACAACAGCGAATGTAATATATTAACTTAGATTTATGGAGAAGTTAATAGTAGTAAAAATGTTTTGTTATTTCCAAACTGTTGCGGACACTACATGTATTTTATTGAAACAGCAGAAATATATTATCATTGATAGACTACAAAATACTTCATTGAAGGGCATGAAAATTATCAATAAGGTTCAAATAGTCCCTAGAAACTGTCAAAATCAATTGAAACCTAATTTATTAAAAGAAAATACAAATATATTTTTGTAGAATATGTCTATATTTTGTTGGTTGTTACACTACTGTTATTTTCTAGAAAGCAGTTAACTTACATTTCTTCAACATGAAAAATACTTAAATAATCTGAATTTTTATTTTAAATAGCTTTTTGATCCAAAAGACAACAATACAAGAATGATAACTGCTATTTTAATGGTCGGCGTTGCGGACACTACAGGCGTTGCGGACACTACAAGTGAGGTTTTTTGTTGGCCTGCAAAAATTTGGCGCAGCAAGCTATAACCTTTGGTTTATGTCTTTGTTGACATGAGATCTATTCATATACAGAATTGTACAGGAATAGCTATAGTAGTTTCTGAAATACTATGGCGTTGCGGACACTACAAAAAAAGTGTCTCAAAAACACCTCACATAGAAAATGATTTTTTTTCAAATTTGATCCGTTATGATAACTTTTTGGTTTTTTTTCATACTAAATATTTATTTTTTGAAGTATTTATGAATAAAATGACAAACAATAGTATAAAAGCAATATTCCACACCTAGTTATTTGAAGGTAGGATGCTCAGTTTCAAAAAAGTATAACGTAAGAGTAGTTTGCTGTATTTAACAGTTTTTCTTTATTTTTTGTCAGATTTATATCAAATAAAAAGCAAAATGCAGAAGAGATAATACAGTAATAATTTCGGGTCTTTTTAAGGGGTATGTGATTATTACTTTGTAAGATTTTGATCTCCAAACTTTCTCATTTTTAGAATGTTACAGCATAACGCCTAAAATTGCCATTATATGGGGCATAAATGGCATAATTTACAAACTTACAAGTTGAAGGAGCAAACTTATTTTAACTGTAAAAGTTGGACATTGACCTTACACTGTTTTTAGTACATTATTACCAACATAACAATTCAAGAAGTATTGTTTTTGAGCATATAACATAGTGCAAGCAATGCTGCGTAAAATACTGTGAAACAGCCGCAGTACAAAATCGATATTTTGAGAATTTTGAGAAAACAAGAAAAAAATGTCCAAAAATTACTCTTTAGTTATTACTATATATAGATCTAGATCTACTATAAAGAAACCTGTTAAAACTTCAGTTTGGTCAATATGACGAGTTCTGATTTTCATGAAAATAGGCTCATAAGACGTGCATTACATACATCTATTTGTAAATACAGAGTGATCACTAATACACTTAAGGTTAATTTGAAGATAAAAAAGTGTGTATTTTTCTTCAATGAATTAAGGCGGTGGCTAGATTTAAGGTACCTCCTAGCTTGGACTGTTTAGAATTACGGAAGTTTTTATATCGAGTGCAATTAAACATAGGGGGATCCTAGGGGGGTGGGCGGATCCGGCGTATGCCCCCCTAAAATCGCCAAAGTAACGATTTTTTTTGTGTGAAATAGACTAGTAATATGTAATTGGCATTTAATTCTTTGTGAAAAAAATTTAATGTGATATTTTCGTGCTCTCTACGCTCGCAAAATTAACTTTTATCTATAAAAAAAGGGACACACACCTGTGGAAAGAGTTTTGCATTTGAGAAAAAGAAATTGCGAGTCAAAGTTTGCACCAGTTTCGAAATTGCTATTGCAACACTAATTTTCATTTTAAATAACCCTTACAATTTAAACCCCTTCACATTTAGGTGCATTAGGACAATCTTAAGCGACACATCTATGGCCACAGCGCCTAGCCACTCACACAAGAGTAAGACATAGAACCATACAATACATCCTCATCCCCAAAATTTGATGCTACAAAGACGCCTATATACTCGATCACTCCGCAATGAATGAAACACTGTAGACTTTAAAGACTTAAATTAGCTTGGTTTTGTAGAAAAGCATGACCTATTCACTAGCAAAGAAAGACCACCAGAATGCACAGATTGATCCCTCGTTTCGAAAGTTTTCCTGTGAGACCATGCCTCCCCGGACCCCTACATTTCCAATAAGATTTTAAATATCATTAATTTTGTAAAGTGAGTTTTTGTGAAACTCTGATTCAGTGCAGATAACTTTACATCTCTTTTTTTGCTCGATTCGCTCGCAAATTAACTGGAATCTATAAAAAATATGTCAACACACATTGTTTGGGAATACATTATGCAGCCCTTTTTTAAAATACAAACGTCTTCACGTTAAACATTCAATCTCAAAATTGGGCACTTGTGACACTTCATTAGGATTAATCCGAGGACTGCAATTTTCTGTATTTAACAATAAAACGTGTCCTGTTAAATACGAAATAAGGTATCTCCGAACCCCCAGAATGCACCAGATTGACCCATTGTTAAGAAATTTTTCCCGGGGAAGCATGCCCCAGGTCCTCCCTACTTCAACTGGCTAACTTCCAGTTACCACGTAATAACTAATTTGCCAACTCAGTTGTTATGTATAGATATAACAGAAATACCCTTCCATGAAGGAGGTATTGTTATGTTAATGACGCTCCTATGCCCATGCAGGACTTTACCCAGACCCCAGCAAATTTCTTACGCCCCCTCTAAGGCCAAACAAAAATAGGTGTGGTTAGGGTAACATGCCTCTCAAAAATAGGTAGGGTAGGTAGGGATTTTTTTTTTTTTTTTGGAGGAGGAGGAGGAGTTACAGGTGGCACTAAAATGCCTAGAAACCCTGTTGTTGTTCATTAAAAACAATTGCATCAACTCGGTACTTGATACTAGACCTAAATTAGCCTGGTTTTGTAGAAAAGCATTGACCTATTTACTAGCAAATAAGGTATCTCAGACCACCAGAATGCACAGATTGATCCCTCGTTTCGAAAGTTTTCCCGTGAGACCATGCCTCCCCGGACCCCTACATTTCCAATAAGATTCTAAATATCAATAATTTTGTAAGGCGAGTTTTTGTGAAACTCTGATTCAGTGCAGCTAACTTACATCTTTTTTTGCTCGATAGACAAATCAGTTGTCAGAGATTTGATCAAGGTCATGCCAGCCCTTTTTAAAAAATTGAAATGGTTTAAATGCATTTATTTTGAACAAATAAAATACATCAACATGAATTGCAATCAATGATACATGTATGTTAGATGAGGGGCTGTCTGCTAGGAGATGTTTTTATAATTTCTGACTTTAACCTCCTCAAAGTGAGTTACTCACTAAGTCTAGATTGTTTGACTAACATGTATGTGTGTAAGACTACTTTTAATAAATCTTAAATATTTTAGGATATGGTGGGCCTGATGAACCAGATGGTTATTGGTTTGTAATAAATACGCCACATACCTGATTAAATCGGGTTATATCGACTTAAAACTCAATTAATTAAATATTTTTGAGTTAATAATTGAAGAATACAACTTACAAACGGATTTGTGGAACATTATTTCAAACATTAGTTGTTCTGCCTTCAATAAACATTTTTTAAGAAGACCCACATTTTTCATACAAAAGAAAAGGCGTCTCTGGGCCATATTTACATGATACATCCTCTACTCGACCGTCCCTCCACTCTCACTCACTGAGATAATCCGATTTTAATGATCGTTTCGTCCGTGCGTTTGAGTGGGCATCCCACCTAACTAGAAATTGGTATTCACAACGGTAAGTGTCGCTGGAGTTGACTCGACTGAGTGGGGATTTCTCAAGTGGGCGAAACGGTCACTTGACAGTGACTCCAGCTACACTCAAGTAGGGTTATGTGAATACCGATTTAGCGCTCGAATGTTTGACTAATAGTCTAAGAGGATCTTGCATGAGTGCTCATTGTCATATATAGTTTTGTCCGCTCGTTTAATTAAACTCGTATGTAATTAAAACGAATGTAAGATTCTATTTATCATAAAACCTTAGAGAACGCTCGTTAATGTTCAAAACGCTGATGTGCACTATACATAGGTTTCATTCAAATTTTAGCGTTACACTGCGCGCGACCTCATGCCGACGTTTGTATTATACTGACGTCACGGGTCAATGCAAGGCACGGATTGGCTTACGTTACGTCATCCAGATCCAACCAACCAATCAACGTCAAGCTAATTTAAATGTTAAATGAATGGGCTTGGAGTGCATTACGATATTTCCGACACGGCTTTAATGTACTCCCAGACCGCAGGTTATGTGATAAATAAAGTTATTGTATTTTCAAAATAAATAAATCAACGAAGCCTTTTGAAAGCATGTGTTGTTCAAAATACAACCATAAATACACATTTTGTGATGTACATTAAAAAATGCAATATTTTGTAATCCTAAAGTATGTTTTTGAACAAATAAAGTTAAGTTGCAGTACATGTCTGAAATATGTGGAATTTGAATTAAGAAGTTTTACTGCGATGTTAATAAATAACATGCTGCATTGTTTTCATGTGAATAATATAAGGAACACGGATACGGAAATGCATGTACATTTATATATTGATTTTAATAATTGCATTTTAATCCCGTGAATATAACTAATAGTTTTATTGTCGAGCCCAGCCGTGAGCTCGACATAGTCGCCACTATGGCGGTTGCATGTATGTACGTTAGTTAGTGAGTGAGTTAGTTAGTTAATGTGTCCGTCCGGATCCTTGTCTGTGCTGTATCTCCCTTATGCATTGACACTTTTTAAAATAACTTGGTATAATTGTTAAATACCATGAGGCAGTGTGCAGTGCGCAAGATCCAGGTCTCTAGCTCAAAGGTCAAGGTCACACTAACAGGTCAAAGGTAAAAAATGACCATTATAGACCTTGTCCGGGCTATATCTCACTCATGCATTGACACTTTTTAAAATTCTTGGCATAATTGTTAAAAACCACGAGGCAGTGTGCAGTGCGCAAGATGCAGATCTCTAGCTCAAAGGTCAAGGTCACACTTAGCGGTCAAAAGTAAAAATGACCATTATAGACCTTGTCCGGGCTGTATCTCACTCATGCATTGACACTTTTTAGCTCACCTGTCACATAGTGACAAGGTGAGCTTTTGTGATCACTCTTGGTCCGTCGTCGTCCGTCAACAATTGGCTTGTGTACACTCTAGCAACAGCTTTGATCCAATCTTCAAGAAACTTAATCAAAATGTTGTTCTCCATGAAGTCTAGGCCTAGTTCGAAACTGGGTCATGTGGGGTCATAAACTATGTCATTAGGTCAAATCTTAGAAAAATCTTGTGTACACTCTAGATGTCACCAATTTGTTCCAATCTTCATGAAACTTAGTCAGAATGTTGTTCTCTATGAAATCTAGGCCAAGAATGAAACTGGTTCATGTGGGGTCAAAAACTAGGTCACTAGGTCAAATCTTAGAAAAACCTAGTGTTCACACCAGAGGTCGTTGTTTTGATTCATTCTTCATGAAACTTGGTCAGAATGTTGTTCTCTATGCAATCTAGGACAAGTCCAAAACTGAGTCATGTGAGGGCAAAAACTAGGTCACTAGGTCAAATCTTAGAAAAACCTTGTGTTCACTCCAGAGGTCGTGGTTTTGATCCAATCATCATGAAACTTGATCAGAATGTTGTTCTCAATGAGCTCTATGCCAAGTTTGAAACTGTGTCATGTTGGGTCAAAAACTAGGCCACTAGGTCAAATCTTAGAAAAACCTAGTGTTCACACCAGAGGTCACAATTTTGATCGTATCTTCATGAAACTTGGTCAGAATGTTGTTCTCTATGGAATCTAGACCTAGTTTGAAACTGGGTCATGTGGGGTCAAAAACTAGGTCACTTGATCAACTCTTGGAAAACCCTTGTGTTCACTCCAGAGGTCGTGGTTTTGATCCTATCATCATGAAACTTGGTCAGAATGTTGTTCTTTATGAAATCTATGCCAAGTTTGAAACTGGGTCATGTGGGGTCAAAAACTAGGTCACTAGGTCAAATCTTAGAAAAATATTGTGTTCACTCCAGGGTCACCGTTTTGATCCAATCTTCAGAATGGTCAGAATGTAGGTTGTACTGATACCTAGATCAATGTGCAACAGGTGAGCAACCTAGGGCCTTTCAGGCCCTCTTGTTAAAATAACAAGTATTTCACTCATGTATTGACCAATCTTTCTTATATTTGGCATGAATGTTCTCTTTCTTATATTTGGCATGAATGTTCACCTTCATGAGACAGAGGTTCATGACATACCCAGGGGTTCATATCTCAAAGGTCAAGGTCACAGTTGAAGGTCAAATTGAAGCTTGTCCAGACCATAACTTTGTCGTACATTGACCAATATGTCTTACATTTGGCTTGAATGTTCACCTCGATAAGCTTGAGTGTCATGCTCAACCTTCAAGTTCTTATATCAAAGGTCAAGGTCACAGTTGCAGGTCAAATTTCTAAAGAACCTTGTCTGGAGATTATTTTGTCCTGCATTGACCAATCTTGCTTGAAATTGCCATGAATGTCAACCTCTATTAATCCGAGTGTCCTGAGCAACCCCTGGTTCTTTTCTCAAAGGTCAAGGTCAAAGGTCAAATTGAAGTTTGTAGGAATAATTTATTCTTTATGCATGCTGGCATTAGCTGTAACTTAGCACATTTAAGTCAGTGCATTTTTTTCAATGTGCGCCTATATAGGCTCAACATAATTTGCCCGAGGGCATAAATGTCTAGTTAAAATTAAAAACATGGTCATTTGTAACACAAACATGTATGTTATTTACTATGTTGCAATAACTAATGTGCAAGAATGTCTGTTTATACAGGAAATCTGAATCACAAATTTTGAAAGATTTAATGAATTACTTTGTCACAATGAAGGTTAGAAGTATACATTGAATAGACTAGGCGTGATCTAATGTAGCCGTTGGACATTGAATAGACTAGGCGTGATATAATGTAGCCGTGGGACATTGAATAGACTAGGCGTGATCTAATGTAGCCGTGAGACATTGAATAGACTTGGCGTGATCTAATGTAGCCGTGAGACATTGAATAGACTTGGCGTGATCTAATGTAGCCGTGGGACATTGAATAGACTAGGCGTGATATAAAGTAGCCGTGGGACATTGAATAGACTAGGCGTGATCTAATGTAGCCGTTGGACATTGAATAGACTAGGCGTGATCTAATGTAGCCGTTGGACATTGAATAGACTAGGCGTGATCTAATGTAGCCGTGAGACATTGAATAGACTAGGCGTGATATAATGAAGCCGTGAGACATTGAATAGACTAGGCGTGATCTAATGTAGCCGTGAGACATTGAATAGACTAGGAGTGATATAATGTAGCCGTGGGACATTGAATTGACTAGGCGTGATATAATGTAGCCATGGGACATTGAATAGACTAGGCGTGATCTAATGTAGCCGTGAGACATTGAATAGACTAGGCGTGATATAATGACGCCGTGAGACATTGAATAGACTAGGCGTGATATAATGTAGCCGTGGGACATTGAATATACTAGGCGTGATCTAATGTAGCCGTGAGACATTGAATAGACTAGGCGTGATATAATGTGGCCGTGAGACATTGAATAGACTAGGCGTGATCTAATGTGGCCGTGAGACATTGAATAGACTAGGCGTGATCTAATGTAGCCGTGGGACATTGAATAGACTAGGCGTGATATAATGTAGCCGTGAGACATTGATTAGACTAGGCGTGATCTAATGTAGCCGTGGGACATAGATAGACTAGGCGTGATATAATGTAGCCGTGAGACATTGAATAGACTAGGCGTGATCTAATGTGGCCGTGAGACATTGAATAGACTAGGCGTGATCTAATGTAGCTGTGGGACATTGAATAGACTAGGCGTGATATAATGTAGCCGTGAGACATTGAATAGACTAGGCGTGATTTAATGTAGCCGTGAGACACTGAATAGACTTGGCGTGATCTAATGTAGCCGTGGGACACTGAATAGACTAGGCGTGATCTAATGTAGCCGTGGGACACTGAATAGACTCGGCGTGATATAATGACGCCGTGGGGCATTGAATAGACTAGGCGTGATATAATGAAGCCGTGAGACATTGAATAGACTAGGCGTGATCTAATGAAGCCGTGGGCCATTGAATAGACTATGCGTGATATAATGAAGTCTTGGGACATTGAATAGACTAGGTGTTATTCAATGAAGCCGTGGGACATTGAATAGACTATGCGTGATATAATGAAGCCGTTGGACATTGAATAGACTATGCGTGATATAATGAAGCCGTGGGACATTGAATAGACTAGGCGTGATATAATGAAGCCGTGGGACACTGAATAGACTAGGCATGATCTAATGACATCGTGGGACACTGAATAGACTAGGCATGATCTAATGACATCGTGGGACATTGAATAGACTAGGCATGATCTAATGACATCGTGGGACATTAAATAGACTAGGCGTGATCTAATGACAACGTGGGACATTGAATAGACTAGGCGTGATATAATGACATCGTGGGACACTGAATAGACTAGGCGTGATATAATGACATCGTGGGACATTGAATAGACTAGGCATGGTATAATGACGCCGTGGGACATTGAATAGACTAGACGTGATATAATGACATCGTGGGACACTGAATAGACTAGGCGTGATATAATGACATCGTGGGACATTGAATAGACTAGGCATGGTATAATGACATCGTGGGACATTGAATAGACTAGGCATGATATAATGACGCCGTGGGACATTAAATAGACAAACTCCTACAACAAAATAATCATTAAACATGTTAATTATCTTATACATGTAGCATGTAGGGTTCTAAGTAACATCAGAAAGTTTGTTTTGGTTTTGCATGTCTTCTTTATGACACATTTTCGGTCGTACTCTCAGTGAAATATCATTCTCTTTCAAAGTTACAAATGTTTAACGTGTTAGTGTATACCAATTGGCTAGTACACTAATAGCTTGTGAAGGGGAAACGAAGAATATCCAAAAAAGAAATAATGAAATTGGATATTGAAGGCATTACTCGACTTAACTAGCTGAAAACAGAAAATAGTAACACAACAACTTCACGTAATAATGCCCACACCCAAATCACTATGAAATCAGTGATCCCAAGTGACCGAATGAAACGCAGCCAAGATGAGACCTAGTTCCCGAAGTCCCCAATGCAGGATGACCTAGTTTCACAAATATATGCCATCACGGTGCAGGCCCATAACTACACTGAGGCCAAACATTGTCTTCAACTTAAATCTAATAAAATGTCTGAATAATAAATATTGTTACAAACGGTCGCATGTTATAAACTAGGAGACAGACTGTAACTTGAGGCACTAGATTTAAGCTCTTGTTTGTTATTGGTGTATTCAATACCAAAATAATCGGCACCCAAAGACTATTACAGGTGAGTTCGTTGATTTGAAAAATCCCGTGAAGCATGTTCTTGATCCTTTAATTTACTTCCATTCAAATTGTTTAGGCCTCCCCTTAACAGAAAAACGAAGTCTTCGAGTACGTTCAGATAAACAAAATCCTCGATCACTAACATGGTCGTAACTATGGTGTCGGTTGCGAACGCATCTCCCTTTCAACAAGTAGTCTTTTTAAGAGTGAAATGTATAACTTAGTTTCAGTTTCAGTTTATTAGCATAAGAACATTATGTTTGTCGCCTTAAACAAACAATAGGCGGCATGCAATCAACACAAGTAGAAAAATCTGTCTGGCTTCGCTCGCCGAATGACTTTAATAGTTTATAGAAAATGCAATGCAGAGAGTCAGTTTGTGTAGCATAATCCTCAGATAAAGCATTGTTTTTATTTTTATTGTATTCAAATCCCTTGCCAATTATATTTACTCTATAATTTCGTCGAGAGAACAAGTTTTTGTGTCATGCAGATCGGACTAATAATGCATTTTTCTAACTATGGTGTCCGTTGCGCAGCATCCCCCTTTCGACAAATAGTCTTTATAAATGTGAAATTTATTAATTGAGTAGAAAAATCTGTAGGTTATTGAAAATGTCATGCAGAGATAAACCTCTGATAAAGTATCGTTTTTTTCTACCTCGCTTCGCTCACCAATTATTAACCTATATATCGTTCATAATATAATACAGAGAAGTAGTTTTTTGTGACATGCAGCTTGTGCAAACAATGCCTTTTTTCTGCCTCGCTTCGCTCGCCACATGAATTTACTCCCGTAATAATTTAATCGGGAGAACAAGTTTTTGTGTCATGCAGTTCGGACAAATAATGCATTTTTCTAACTCGCTTAAAGTGCTCGCAAATCTTTTTTTCTCATTTATAATAGTATGTAGAGAACTAATTGTGACATGCAGATCGCAAAACAACGGTTTTTTCTGGCTTGCTTCGCTTAATGCTTTATACATTGAATGCGTCATAAGTTCATGTAGAGAACGACATACAGTTCGAACAAATAATGTGTTTTTTTCTGACTCGCTTCGCTCGCCAAATAACTTCAACATCTATTACGTATTATTAGGGAAAGAGTTTATATGGAAGGAAGCTCAGGCAAATAACTTTGATAGTAAATAATAACGCGAAAGGAAAGAGGCATGCAGCTCGAACAAATAGTGCGTTTTTTTCTAACTCGCTGCGCTTGTCAACTAACTTTAATAATATAATAATATTAAATATAATAACGTGTAGAGAAATATTGTATATGTGTCTTTAGGGTTGTGTGTGGTCATTGCTTCGTGTAGTTTTGTTGTGTTCCGCACTGTTTTCTGTGCTCGGCTAGTTAAGTTGAGGGCTGCCTTCCCAGCCCGATTTCCTAATTTCGTTTATGCATTTCGGACAAATTGATTGGTGCATTTTTCTGGCTCGCTTCGCTTGCAAAATTAAGCATTAACAATATCATGTGCAAAACGAATATGTGTGAGTTTGGACTCTAAGCACCCCATCACATCGTCAAGACTCGATTTCGCAACCCCTGTTGAAAAACTCTAATTACGACAATGTCCTAGACTGCCTCGCCTAAAATTGATGGTTACGGCACTGCAGTGACCCAAGCGACCCAATGAGACATAAATACGACTTGACCTAGTTTACAAACACCATCCACAGTGACCTAACTATAATACTTACTTCCCCAGCAAACTGGACAAGCCAAAACAAACAGTAAAAGGGGATGGAAATCTATGGCAACATAACCTATTCCAAGTGCTTTGGCACAACAGATTTAAATATATTCATAAACAAACAAACTTCGTTATTTGAACTTCTGCAAAGATGTATTCAAATCTTTATAATTTCAGGTTCAGTTATGGGTGTTGATATCCAGACGTACCGGTCACGTGTTGGATGTTTCTCGTCGAGGAGAGGTGCAGGCAACATACCGTCATTTGTTGACTTCAACATATTGGTCAAATGTGTTGGAGTTGCATTTGTAATCCGGGTATTGTTAACATTGTTCGGCATTGAACCAGCTCCAGGAACTATGGGTAAGTAAATAAATTCTAACCAAAGCATTACAAGGACAACACCACTACACACGAACAAGACCACACCACACCACAAGGACAACATCACACCACAAAGATAACAACATACCACAAGGAAAACACCACACTACAAGGACAACGTCACACCACAAGACAACATCACACCACAAGGACATCAACACACCACAAGGACAACATAACACCCCAAGGACATCATCACACTACAAGGACATCATCACACTACAAAGACAACATAACACCCCAAGGACATCATCACACTACAAGGACATCATCACACTACAAAGACAACATAACACCCCAAGGACATCAACACACTACAAGGACAACATAACACCCCAAGGACATCATCACACTACAAGGACATCATCACACCACAAGGACAATATCACACCACAAAGACAACAACACACCACAAGGACAACAACACACCACAAGGACAACATCACACCCAAGGACATCATCACACTACAAGGACATCAACACACCACAAGGACAACATCACACTACAAGGACAACATAACACCCCAAGGACATCATCACACTACAAGGACATCATCACACCACAAGGACAACATCACACTACAAGGACAACATAACACCCCAAGGACATCATCACACTACAAGGACATCAACACACCACAAGGACAACATCACACTACAAGGACAACATAACACCCCAAGGACATCATCACACTACAAGGACATCATCACACCACAAGGACAACGACACACCACAAGGACAACAACACACCACAAGGACAACATCACACTACAAGGACAACATAACACCCCAAGGACATCATCACACTACAAGGACATCATCAGACTACAAGGAAAACATCACACCACAAGGACATCATCACACCACAAGGACACCATCACACCACAAGGACAACATCACACCACAAGGACATCAACACACCACAAGGACAACATCACACCACAAGGACATCATCACACTACAAGGACATCATCACACCACAAGGACATCAACACACCACAAGGACAACATCACACTACAAGGACATCATCACACCACAAGGACATCATCACACTACAAGGACATCATCACACCACAAGGACAACAACACACCACAAGGACAACAACACACCACAAGGACAACATCACACCACAAAGATAACAACATACCACAAGGAAAACACCACACTTCAAGGACAACATCACACCACAAGGACAACACCACACCACATGGACATCAACACACCACAAGGACAACATCACACCACAAGGACAACATCACACCACAAAGATAACAACATACCACAAGGAAAACACCACACTACAAGGACAACGTCACACCACAAGACAACATCACACCACAAGGACATCAACACACCACAAGGACAACAACACGCCACAAGGACAACATCACACCACAAGGACAACAACACTCCGCAAGGACAACAACACTCCACAAGGAAAACAACACACCACAAGGACAACAACACACCACAAGACAACAACACACCACCAGGACAACAACACTCCGCAAGGACAACAACACACCACAAGGACAACAACACACCACAAGGAAAACAACACACCACAAGGACAACAACACACCACAAGACAACAACACACCACAAGGACAACAACACACCACAAGGACAACAACACGCCACAAGGACAACATCACATCACAAGGACAACATCACACCACAAAGATAACAACATACCACAAGGAAAACACCACACTAGAGGGACATTATTTACCACAAGGACAACATCACACCACAAGACAACATCACATCACATGGACAACAACAAACCACAAGGACAACATCACACCACAAAGATAACAACATACCACAAGGAAAACACTACACTACAAGGACATTATCTCACCACAAGGACAACATCACACCACAAGACAGCATCACATCACATGGACAACAACAAACCACAAGGACAACATTACACCACAAGGACAACATCACATAAAAAGGACAACATCACACCGCAAGGACAACACTACATCAAAAGGACAACATCACACCGCAAGGATTACACCACACTTCAAGGACATCATCATACCACAAGAACAACAACACACCACAAGGACAACATTACACCACAAGGACAACATCACATCACAAGGGAAACACCACATCAAAAGGACAACATCACACCAGAAGGAAAAAACCACATCAAAAGGCAACCACACACTACAAGGACAACAACACACCACAAGGACATTATCTCACCACAAGTACAACATCACACTACATGGACATTATCTCACCACAAGGACAGCATCACACCACATGGACAACAACACACCACAAAGACAACATTACACCACAAGGACATAATAACACCACAAGGACAACTACACACCACAAGACAACATCACACCACAAGGACAACTACACACCACAAGACAACATCACACCACAAGGACAACAACATACCACAAAGATAACAACACACCACAAGGACAACATCACACCACATGGACAACATCACACCCCAAGACAAAACCACACCACAAGGACATAATAACACCACAAGGACATAATAACACCACAAGGACAACAACACAACACATGGACATAATAACACCACAAGGACAACAACACACCAAAAGGACAACATTACACCTCAAGGACATACTAACACCACAAGGACAACAACACACCACAAGGACAACAACACACCACACCACAAGGACATAATAACACCACAAGGACATAATAACACCACAAGTACAACAACACACCACATGGACATAATAACACCACAAGGACATAATAACACCACAAGGACAACAACACACCACACCACAAGGACATAATAACACCACTTGGACATAATAACACCAAATGGACATAATAACACACCACATGGACATAATAACACCACAAGGACAACATTACACCTCAAGGACATAATTACACCACGAGGACAACAAGACACCACAAGGACAACATTACACCACAAGGACATAATAACACCACAAGGACAACAACACACCACAAGGACATAATAACACCACAAGGACAACAACACACCAAGGACAACATTACACCACAAGGACATAATAACACCACAAGGACAACAACACACCACAAGGACATCATCACACCACAAGGACATAATAACACCACAAGGACAACAACACACCAGAAGGACAACATTACTACACAAGGACATAATAACACCACAAGGACAACAACACACCACAAGGACAACATTACACCACAAGGACATAATAACACCACAAGGACAACAACACACCACAGGGACATCATCACACCACAAGGACAACAACACACAACAAGGACAACAACACACCACAAGGACATCATCACACCATAAGGACATCATCACACCACAAGGACAACAACACACAACAAGGACAACAACACACCACAAGGACAACAACACACCACAAGGACAACAACACACCACAAGGACATCATCACACCACAAGGAGAACAACACACCACAAGTACAACAACACACCACAAGGACAACAACACACCACAAGGACAACAACACACCACAAGGACAACAACACACCACAAGGACAACAACACACCACAAGGACAACATTACACAACAAGGACAACAACACACGACAAGGAGAACAACACACCACAAGGACAACAACACACCACAAGGACAACAACACACCACAAGGACAACATTACACAACAAGGACAACAACACACCACAAGGACAACAACACACCACAAGGACATCATCACACGACAAGGAGAACAACACACCACAAGGGCAACATCACACCACAAGGACATAATAACACCACAAGGACAACAACACACCACAAGGACATCATCACACGACAAGGAGAACAACACAGCACAAGGACAACAACACACGACAAGGAGAACAACACACCACAAGGACAACAACACACCACAAGGACAACATTACACAACAAGGACAACAACACACCACAAGGACAACAACACACCACAAGGACAACAACACACCACAAGGACAACAACACACCACAAGGACAACAACACACGACAAGGAGAACAACACACCACAAGGGCAACATCACACCACAAGGAAAACAACACACTTCAAAGTAAAGCACATGTCTAACTTTGGTTGTCAACAAAACGACAATTTACCAAACTGTGCTCTTGTTAATTAGGGACTGGAGTGAACATTTTAGTGTCGATGCCTTATATACTATTTTACTTTACTTGTAATGAATTAATGATATGGCAAACTATAAAGTTGCTTGACTTGTATTGAATGAATGATATGACAAACTATAAAGTTGCTTGACTTGTAATGAATTAATGATATGGCAAACTATAAAGTTGCTTGACTTGTAATGAATGAATGATATGACAAACTATTAAATTGCTTGACTTGTAATGAATGAATGATATGGCAAACTATAAAGTTGCCTGACTTGTAATGAATGAATGATATGGCAAACTATAAAGTTGCTCGACTTGTAATGAATGAATGATATGGCAAACTATAAAGTTGCTTGACTTGTAATGAATGAATGGTATGGCAAGCTATAAAGTTGCTTGATTTGTAATGAATGAATGGTATGGCAAGCTATAAAGTTGCTTGACTTGTAATGAATGAATGATATGGCAAACAGTAAAGTTGGATTGTTGTATTATGTTTCAGTATTCAGTATTGGCATAGAGACATCACCGCATTGTGTCCGATGTTTCGCCTCATGTAGTGGTGTAGGTGAGATGGCAGTTACGATAGATGTCTGTCTATTAGTGAAGTTATTAGGAGTTGTGCATTTTATACAGACACTGTTGATAATTGCGGGTATAGAGCAGAACCCCGGCCCTGTTGGTGAGTATATCAGTTGACATATTAAAGTTGTTTTCAACATGTTCAATTTAGAATTTGCAAAACATATTGATCTGGGATGGTATAAAGTCTCTAGTGGCATGCACTAAGTGTTTAAGGTTGTCTCATCTCGTACCATCTCTAGTGGCACTAAGTGTTTAAGGTTGTCTCATCTCGTACCATCTCTAGTGGCACTAAGTGTTTAAGGTTGTCTCATGTCGTACCATCTCTAGTGGCACTAAGTGTTTAAGGTTGTCTCATGGCATACCATCTCTAGTGGCACTAAGTGTTTAAGGTTGTCTCATGTCGTACCATCTCTAGTGGCACTAAGTGTTTAAGGTTGTCTCATGTCGTACCATCTCTAGTGGCACTACATGTAAGTGTTTAAGGTTGTCTCATGGCATACCATCTCTAGTGGCACTAAGTCTTTAAGGTTGTCTTATGTCTCTAGTGGCACTGAGTGTTTAAGGTTGTCTCATGTCGTACCATCTCTAGGGACACTAAGTGTTTAAGGTTGTCTCATGTTGTACCATCTCTAGTGGCACTAAGTGTTTAAGGTTGTCTCATGTCGTACAATCTCATCTCTAGTGGCACTAAGTGTTTAAGGTTGCGTCATGTCGTACCATCTCTAGTGGCACTAAGTGTTTAAGGTTGCCTCATGTTGTACCATCTCTAGTGGCACTAAATGTTTAAGGTTGTCTCATGTCGTACCATCTCTAGTGGCACTAAGTGTTTAAGGTTGTCTCATGTCGTACAATCTCATCTCTAGTGGCACTAAGTGTTTAAGGTTGCCTCATCTCGTACCATCTCTAGTGGCACTAAATGTTTTAGGTTGTCTCATGTCGTACCATCTCTAGTGGCAGTAAGTGTTTAAGGTTGTCTCATGTCGTACAATCTCATCTCTAGTGGCACTAAGTGTTTAAGGTTGCGTCATGTCGTACCATCTCTAGTGGCACTAAGTTTCAGTGTTTCAGGTTGCCTCATGTCATACAATCTCTAGTGGCTATAAGTGTTTAACGTTACCTTGTGTAGTACCATCTCTAGTGGCACTTAGTGTTGAAGGTTACCTCATGTCGTACCATCTCTTGCGGCACTAAGTGTTTAAGGTTGCCTCATGTCGTACCATCTCCAGTGGCACCAAGTGTTTAAGGTTGCCTCATGAAATACCAACTCTAGTGGCACTTAGTGTTTAAGGTTGTCTCATGTCGTACCATCTCTAGTGGCACTAAGTGTTTAAGGTTGTCTCATGTCGTACCATCTCTAACGGCACTAAGTGTTTAAGGTTGCCTTGTGTCGTACCATCTCTAGTGACACTAAGTGTTTAAAGTTGCTTCATGTCGTACCATCTCTAGCGGCACTAAGTGTTTATGGTTGCCTCATGTCGTACCGTCTCTAGTGGCACTAAGTGTTTAAGGTTGCCTCATGTCGTACCATCTCTAGTGGCACTAAGTTTTTAAGGTTGCCTCATGTCATACAATCTCTAGTGGCTCTAAGTGTTTATCGTTACCTTGTGTAGTACCATCTCTAGTGGCACTTAGTGTTGAAGGTTGTCTCATGTCGTACCATCTCTAGCGGCACTAAATGTTTCATGTTGCCTCGTGTCGTACCATCTCTAGTGGCACTAAGTGTTTAAGGTTACCTCGTGTAGTACCATCTCTAGTGGCACTAAGTGTTTAAGGTTGTCTCATGTTGTACCATCTCTAGCGGCACTAAGTGTTTAAGGTTACCTCGTGTAGTACCATCTCTAGTGGCACTAAGTGTTTAAGGTTACCTCGTGTAGTACCATCTCTAGCGGCACAAGTGTTTAAGGTTGCCTCATGTGGTACCATCTCTAGTGGCACCAGGTGTTTAAGGTTGCCTCATGTCGTACCTTCTCTAGTGGCACCAAGTGGTTAATGTTGCCTCATGTCGTACCTTCTCTAGTGGCACCAGGTGGTTAAGGTTGCCTCATGTCGTACCATCTCTAGTGGCACCAGGTGATTAAGGTTGCCTCATGTCGTACCATCTCTAGTGGCACCAGGTGGTTAAGGTTGCCTCATGTCGTACCATCTCTAGTGGCACCAGGTGGTTAAGGTTGCCTCATGTCGTACCTTCTCTTGTGGCACCAGGTGGTTAATGTTGCCTCATTTCGTACCATCTCTAGTGGCACCAAGTGGTTAATGTTGCCTCATGTCGTACCATCTCTAGTGGCACCAAGTGGTTAATGTTGCCTCATGTCGTACCATCTCTAGTGGCACCAAGTGGTTAATGTTGCCTCATGTCGTACCTTCTCTAGTGGCACCAAGTGTTTAAGGTTGCCTCATGTCGTACCATCTCTAGTGGCACTAAGTGTTTAAGGTTGCCTCATGTCGTACCTTCTCTAGTGGCACCAGGTGGTTAAGGTTGCCTCATGTCGTACCTTCTCTAGTGGCACCAAGTGGTTAAGGTTGCCTCATGTCGTACCATCTCTAGTGGCACCAGGTGGTTAAGGTTGCCTCATGTCGTACCATCTCTAGTGGCACCAAGTGGTTAATGTTGCCTCATGTCGTACCATCTCTAGTGGCACCAAGTGGTTAATGTTACCTCATGTCGTACCATCTCTAGTGGCACCAAGTGGTTAATGTTGCCTCATGTCGTACCATCTCTAGTGGCACCAAGTGGTAAATGTTGCCTCATGTCGTACCATCTCTAGTGGCACCAAGTGGTTAATGTTGCCTCATGTCGTACCATCTCTAGTGGCACCAAGTGGTTAATGTTGCCTCATGTCGTACCATCTCTAGTGGCACCAAGTGGTTAATGTTGCCTCATGTCGTACCATCTCTAGTGGCACCAAGTGGTTAATGTTGCCTCATGTCGTACCATCTCTAGTGGCACCAAGTGGTTAAGGTTGCCTCATGTCGTACCATCTCTAGTGGCACCAAGTGGTTAAGGTTGCCTCATGTCGTACCATCTCTAGTGGCACCAAGTGGTTAATGTTGCCTCATGTCGTACTATCTCTAGTGGCACCAAGTGGTTAATGTTGCCTCATGTCGTACCATCTCTAGTGGCACCACGTGGTTAATGTTGCCTCATGTCGTACCATCTCTAGCGGCACCAAGTGTTTAAGGTTGCTTCATGTCGTACCATCTCTAGCGGCACCAAGTGGTTAATGTTGCCTCATGTCGTACCATCTCTAGTGGCACCACGTGGTTAATGTTGCCTCATGTCGTACCATCTCTAGTGGCACCAAGTGTTTAAGGTTGCCTCATGTCGTACCATCTCTAGTGGCACCAAGTGGTTAATGTTGACTCATGTCGTACCATCTCTAGTGGCACCATCTTGTCTCATTAAAGCATAGTCAACATATTTCTCTTTTAGTTAATACGCTTTTATTGATGCAAAATACATGTGTTAATATTCTTTCAATACTAAACTTTGACAAGGTGAATCATATATTTATATTTTAGTTCCACCAACAATTAACCAGGATATCCAACAACAGTATCCCATGATTGGTGCATCATGGGAACTTAATATAGATATTGGCGGGGATGTTCCTGATGCGGTCAAGGTAGAGAAGGATAATATCCAACTCTCAAAAGATGATCGCATCAGGATTTCATCATGTAAAGGTAGTGTCACTATTAGCATCAATGATGTGATAGAGGAAGATTCTGGAGAATACAAAGTTGAGGTGTCCAATGCTGGTGGATCTGTAACATCTACTTTCAACATGGTTGCCAGTAAGTTATCATTACATGTATACTGGTTTCATATAATGTCAATTGTTATTGATGTCCTCTTTAAAGGGTGTTGCTTGTTCAAATCCTTTAAACTATATATTAAACATGACACTCCATAAAGATTCTAAATATACATGTAACATTTACCAATCATTGAAAAAAGCATACATTTATTATGATTAAAACATGCGTTTTGAACAAATCATAAATTTGGCGTTTTATACAACAAACAAATAATTTTGTTCAAAAACATGTAAACAAATATCAATTGAGAAAATGAAAATGTTTCACCACATATTGCAATGTACTTTTATTGAAGGAGGAAGAAGTTCATTCAAGTTCTTTTGTAAGGTGTAGACCAATGAGACGGAGTGTTCACTATACTTAAAGGTGTGTCAATATTGACCAATGAGTGTTCACTGTACTTGAAGGTGTGTCAATATTGACCAATGAGTGTTCACTGTACTTGAAGGTGTGTCAATATTGACCAATGAGTGTTCACTATTCTTAAAGGTGTGTCAATATTGACTAATGAGTGTTCACTATACTTGAAGGTGTGTCAATATTGACCAATGAGTGTTCACTTTTCTTAAAGGTGTGTCAATATTGACTAATGAGTGTTCACTATACTTGAAGGTGTGACAATATTGATCAATGAGTGTTCACTTTTCTTAAAGGTGTGGCTATATTGACCATTGAGTGTTCGCTATACTCGAATGGGTGTAAATATTGATAAAATGTGATTACTTATTTTTCAGAAAAATATAACTTTAGGTACCAGTACCTCCTTGTAGAGATTGGAACACGTGTCCTGGGGACATTATTCGATGTTAAAGTTGGTCATGATTTCAGCAGATACTTAGCAGCAAATACAAACCAAAGTACAGCACTTCAATCATTGATCACACCTAAGAAGGGTAGGAAGCCGACACTAACATCTGAACAGGCAAAGCTACTTCCTCCATTGGATAAGAAACCAAACACATCCAATTTTGATATAACCTTGTTGTCATGTTTACTTAGAAATGTATGTGGTCTCAAAACGCCGTCTGATGATGTATGGACGAAACCTTTAGCTACAGATTTATCCGAGGAAGCAGATATAACAAGACTTCGTCACTGTAGAAATCATGTAGGTATCACTTTATCAGTAACCGTTATAATGCCTTCCTTCTTGTTCATGTAACCAAGGTAAATGTAAGTCTACATTATAGTGATCTAATGTCATTTTCTGTTTATGAGTGACAATCTGTCTGATTCCGGATTTGCCTATCCTGGAACAGCCATGATTTCTGACCAAAATAAAAGTTATTTGATGAACATTTCCTGAGTAAAGTAGAAGATTCAAATAGTCATTATCATTTCTTGTTTGGTTGACTAATGTCTTCCTTCTTGAACATGTACCTCTAAATAGGTTTCAATTTCTGCTAATGATTACAGTATAATGTATTTGTGTTTGGTACCAAGGCATAAAGTAAAAGATTCAAATCGCCAATGTCAATTCATGTTTGGTTTGGTGCTGTAGGTTATGTATTTCATTTTCAGAAGTATGGTTGTTTTCACAAGCAACAACAACCATTTTAAACTTGTTTGGTTGACTAATGTCTTCCTCATTGACCATGTATAGGGATGTACTGAGTGCATGAAATAAAGAGAAATCGTTAAGTTAATTAAATATGTCAGATTATTCTCAAATCCCAGAAACAGAAATCTTAGTTAATCAGTTCTTGACTTAAGCTGATTGATACCCAAACCAGTAAATGTCAGCGAATTTGACAGGGTACCCAACTATAATAGTCATTGTTAGTTGAAATGTGGATTTGTTTGTTGTTTCAGCTATCACATAGTGGTACTGTACTTTTTCCAGCGACAGAATTTACCAATAAATGGAATGAGTTGAAAGACGTAAGTATGTTTATAATATATGCCTGTTTGTTACTGTCACTTACATTAATTAAACAATTTGTACATGTTGTTATACCGTGTATAGTACATACTTTGTCCCGAAAATATATGTATTCTGGTTTGATGTTCTCATACAATTTTCCGGTCATATACTATTCTCATCACATTAATTATATGTGTACACCTGACCGGAAGTGTAATTTATTATATGCATGTATTATTACGATGATGTTTGTAAATTGCTTGTATTAAATGTTCATGGGCAATATTGCTTTGTAATCAACTTTATTCTATTCTACGACACATTTTCAGTCCACCCAACCCTGTTTGAAGTATAAATTAGTATAATTTAGCCACTACCTGTCTTATGCAACAAGCGACCATATTTTTGTTGTCCATGATGCTTATACCTATATCCACGTTTTGGACAGGAAATATTTATGACCAGACCTCTGTGTAATACCTGGTAATGTATCATGACCTCAGGTTACAAATTCTGAGGAATATTGTGAACATTCTGTTTCTTATTTCTAGATTCTGTTAAGACTCAATAAATGCTGTGGTAACGATTGTATCACAGACTTGACAACACAAATTGACGAAGCGAAAGACAAGGATATAGATGATGGGTTGACGGATCGTTTGATTAATGCAATAAAACAGTGGTATGAATATGAACACGATTTGATAGGAGATGTTGCAAGACTTGAAACCATAGCAACCACAACATTGGACATAGTAACAACAGTTAAGAAGGAACAGCAAGGAATGGTGACTGAACAACGAGGAATGAAACGACAATTGGATGAACTTCAGCAGAGCAATAAACGTCAGAATGATGATAAAGAATCAGGTAGGTTTTGTTGCGTCATACATACATTCATACATATGAGCCACAGGTAACTGTACTGTTGAAAAAGAATTTTAAAAAATGAAATTGAAAAAAACTGCTCACGAGGTGAATTATCAAATGATCATACACGGAAAAATACTAGTATTCTGTTTATTTCATGCTTCAAATAGTTTGAATGATGCAAACAATCCACTATATGCCTGGAATGTTTTGCGTGAATTCGTTTTCCCACCATGCGCACGTCGAGTTGCAATCAAATAGTTCTTCTGCAATGGCTTCAATTTCGTCCATTTGTTTTACATTTATGTACATATAATGTTCTGTTATTTGTTAAAGATTAAGAGAGCAAGTGAAAATGCCTATTATTTTATTTTTGGTGGTGGGGAAATTTGTTTAAATTAAAAAAATTAGTCTGTTTGCGTGAAATTATGAACTGTGAAATTATGAACAGTGAAATTATCGGGGAATAATCCACCATTATTCCGCTGTAAACCACTGGTAAGCATGAAATAAAGAAGGCATATGTGCAAGGAAATTGAGAGCCAAATCGAAAGGGTGCAATTTGTTTTTATAGACTAGGGCATTTACGTGAGTTGATCATGTACATAAAGGCTGTGTGGGGGGCAAATACAGCATAATGCATTGCAAACATTTGAAATCATGCTTTACATTTACCTCATAACGATCAAATTCATCGTTTAAACTTTTATTTTTACTCTTGATGGCGCAATTCGAATTACTCTGTAAGGAAGGCCGGTGTGGTTTTTAGAGTGTCCGACTACTAGAGATTTTCCGAATGTATTTTTATAACAAATGAAAATCGTTTTCACAAAATGGAAATCATCCGCAACTTTCGGACAAACATGGTGAAAATAAAAACAATTTGACTAAATAAAATGTGCAGACGATTCGTTTCCCGGCAAATACAGAAGCTCGCATATTTCACCATGGTAAATTTGTTCAAACTGTTGCGTTCTTCAATTCTATCGCATTATTATGTTTATTCAGGACAATAAATACAAAGTATGAAAGTTTTTATCCTCGAAATTTGTATTTTTGGTTTTGTTGGAGTGCACCTTTCGAACCGGCTGGACACAAGGAACTAAACTTTATTGCATAACTTTTTAATGAGTTTATCAATTTCAATGGAATTTTGGATGCGAGTAGTTAAACAATGTTGTGTAAGAATATAATTAGGTATTGAATGTATCGAAACCTAATACATGTTTTTTGATACATTGAAAATCCGTGCTTTTAGGGCAAATATACCTTCTATATAATACCTAAATTTCGAGAATTTTTTTTTCAATTTAATTTTTTTATTACTTCTTTTTCAACGATACTATTACCTGTGATATGAGCCGGTCTCTTGGAAAATCTGCTATTTTGAATACAAAAAGTTTGAGTTCTTTCACAGTTGTCAAAAATAATGCAATTGAAGCAAAATGCAAGATAAATTGTGTTAATATCTTGTGTTCTGAGGAAGTAACGGTAGTTTCGTATTTTCTATTATTCAGAGGTTTTTGTCGGACTTCGCGAACGTCATTCAAGCGCAATTGTAACTGTTACTGTTACGGGTATTTCATAATTACATCATTTGATCAATTATTGTCATTAACAGTTGAAAACAGCATCAAGTTTTAGAATTAATTTTTAGTTTTTAAATTTTGTATCGAAGTTGAAAGTGTATGCATTAAGATATATACTAATACTATTTTATACAAATAACTTATTGTTTTTCTCAATCAGAGTACATTTCCACAATTGGTCCCCATAGAAATGAAGTATGTGATTTCGACGTAACTCTTAAGTAAATTTTAAAGCTAAGATATTGCACTATATGACTAAATTGTTTAAAATAGAATCAATTGATATGTATTTTTTTTATTTTAGAGCCTTTTCAAACCCTCGTTTCATATTTCATATTTTCTTAATGTCAAAATAGCAAGTTTTCCTGGAGAACGGCTCTTATAATTATGTCGTCATGTGACAACTAAGTGAGTTGTTTATTTGAATAAATGCAACTGAAATTGGTCAATGAAGGGATACATTAAGTAATCATGACAACATTTCATTCATTTCTCATTTTAGTAATAATGACAACATTTCATTCATTTCTCCTTTTAGTAATAATGACAACATTTCATTCATTCCTCCTTTTAGTAATAATGACAACATTTCACTCATTTCTTCTTTTAGTAACAATGCCAACATTTCATTCATTTCTTCTTTGTATTAAATGTATTATTTTTTCAATTTAAACAAACATCTTTCAAACGGTCAAATGTCATTACCAAGAAGGGGGGGGGGATGAGTTTGAATAAAAATTGTAATTACGATATTTTCATAGCTATACAAAATAATTGCTACATATCACTCATAAAGTAAGCAGTTGATATACCGTGTCAGAAAATGAATATATCACATGAATTTCCTTGTATCCGGTTAGATAAACCAGTACATGTAAGCTTATACATAACACGTGTAGTATAATGTTTAAATGACGTCACTTTATTCCGAAAATAACGTTATTTTTTGCGTCGTTTATATAGTATTTTTTCCAGTTGAAAGGTGCATTTTTCATTTAACTAGAGTCCTATGATATAAAGAATCCAATACTCCTTGTCAATTGATATAATCTTATATAACTCGTAAAGGAAACATTATTAAGCTCGCCAATGGCTCGCTTAAAGTTACATTATTGTTACCACAACTTTATTCCGATCATCCATTACATACAATCAATTATGGAACCATTAGGCTGTTTCTTAACAAATAACCAATACTCGACGGTAGAATGTTAACTATATCTGTCGAAATAGTAAATTAAATATTGTATTTAGCAAACTTGTATGGTGAAAAATTCTCATTTTGCAAGAGTTGCTCCCCTTAGACTTTAAGTCATGCATTTATTGTTTACAAATTGTCATTTTGTCAACAAACCATATGGATGATATTTTCTTCTATCTTATGGTGTTTTCCACATTTGAAAATCAACCGAAGTGCTTAAATTGCATCATTCTGCAGAGACATTACCAAGTTATAGCTTATTAAAATAGCAGTTACTGTGACTTTAATAAAATTTCCCAAACTCGTTTAATAAAAACTAATATCAATTGACAACTCATGACAACTCATGATAACTCATTATTGATTTTCTATAACTCTTACAATTGTCCGACTCCTCATGGTGAGCTTTTGTGATCACTCTGTGTCCCTCGTCCGTCCGTCGTATAATACAATGTGTAACATGTGTTAGCGTAAGCTTAACAAGATATTTATATACTTTCAGATGTACAGAAAAAGTTGATAGCCATCTATCAACGTGATTGTTGTTTGTTACAAGTTTCTCCATTCATTGAAGATGACAATGAAGAACTCATATGTATGTATCAGAAACCAACACTGCATCATACAGTTAATGATAAAGACCTAAACAAGGACAAAACTGAGACAATTTCATCTTATAAAGAAATATTCTGTAAGAACGATGAAACATTTAAGCGTGTGTATATCACTGGTGATGCTGGTGTAGGTAAAACATCATTGTGTAGGCGTATGTGTTTGTTATGGAGTATGTCAAAGTTGGGTAACTATACCGGAAATGATGAAGATACAAAGAAAGATATAAAGTATTTGGAGAAATTTGAGTTTTTATTTCATGTGTCTTTAGGTGCTACTGATAGGCGAGATATGATTATGATGATTGTTGACCAGTTGTTTTACACGGAATGTGAGGAGGACAAGACATCTATGCATCAATTGATTAAACGTATTCTTAATCAGCAAATTTCTCTAATTGTGTTAGATGGCTTTGATGAATGGACTCCAAAAACGAGCAGTAGGTATGACGCTAAGACGCCTAAAGGAATAGAATCGGAGAAATGTGTATTTCTTACAATGTGTCGGCCGTACAAACTAGAAAATGTGAGACTTTCTGGAAAGGACATTGATCATCAAGTGGAGATGACAGGAATTCACGGAATCTCTGCTGAGAAGTATGTTGAGAAAGTGGTGGAATATATGAACAAGAAAAACAATGATAACAAAAATCCTGAACAATTCTTACAAGAAATTGAGCAATGTGAACTTTATGACCATTTATGTATTCCAATGGTATCTTCTCATCTCATTGTAGTTTGGTGGTTTAACCAAAAACTATCTCTTATTTCAAAATCATTGCTGTATGGTAAAATTCTAGAAATGTTGTTTAAAAGAACAGAGAGAAAAATGGAACTTCCTTCATCAACAGTATGTGAGCATAAACTTCCTGACTGTTTTTCACGTCTTGATTATATACATAAACATGTTTCCTTATTACAGAAAGTATGTTTACTTGCATTCAACTCACTATTTAAACAAGATGTTAATGCATCAACCCTGGTATTTACCAAGAGACAGCTAATGTCATCACCATATTTGTTTACTGAGAATGAAATGGAGTTTGTCTTTAAAGTAGGAATTCTATCAAAGAATAAGGTTATAGGTAGTTTTGAAGACCCCAAACAAAAACTTTCCTTTGTACACAAAAGTTACATAGAATTCTTTGGTGCATTGTATGTTTCATCATTTGACTCTAGCAACAAACTAGAAAGCATTGTTACGGAATGGAAATCTTTAGATGATGTATTGCAATACGGAAACTTTTTCCAGTTTCTTGCCGGGTTATCGTCTCAAAAATTAAGTGTTTTACTTGAAAATATGTATACATTATTACCACATCATTTAAATTTATGGAGGAAATATTCAATCTTCAATTATTATGAATCTACATATTTATACATGAATCAACTTAATTTGCTACAAACTACAATAGTCAGGTGTTTTGTTGAATGCAGCAGATCTAATGATCAAAATTTTCATTTCAAACTTGAAGATTTTATTTTTGATGGAAACTCTGATGATGATATTTTGAGAAGAATTTTACTGTTAAATAGAACATGTGTTAAATATGTACATTCTGTTCAAGGTAAATATTATGATGAATTTGATGGGATAAATAATCTGCAGTGTTTACATGTTGAGAATGTGTTTTCTGAGGATGTTGTAAAGTTCATCAAGTGCATGTTAAATAATCAATCCACTCTACATACTGTTGGTATTGAATGTAGTGACTCACTCACAGTGTTACCAGTAGAACTTCCTGTGAGAAGTCTCCATCAACTTACTTCATTATCTCTATGTGATGTTAGAGTACAACATGAACAATTACATAATCTGGTGACATTTCTCTCTGATAATGTTCACTTTGAACATATAAAATTGTCTACTGTGGTTTGTGATCAACACTGGGGTGATGATAGTAACTGTACATTGTCTCTGAACCTTAAACATCATTCTAAACTCTGTTCATTATGTCTAGACGATGTTAATATATCATGTACATATGTCAACAAGTCCAGTTTAAAGTCTGTCAAATTGTATCCATTATCTGAGAGAATTGTTCATGATTATATTAATGTATTTAAATGTTTGAAGTATTCACAACTTGAACATCTTTATATCTATGGAGGGTTAATAAGTTGCATGTTAGATGATGAAACATTGAGATCATTGACGACTGTTGTAAAATATCTGCCTTGTTTAAAGGTGCTAACACTGTACAATATGAAGTTTCCTTCTGATAGTTTATTACAACTACATTGTGATATGATACCAGTGAAGATAGAGCTGGTGGGTGTCACAATGAGTCGTCAATGGTTTCAATGTTTCATTGAAAGTTGTGTCAACAAGAAATCTGTGATAAAGGTTGAGTTAGATTCGTGTACTATCACATCAGTTGATGGAGACATCCACAGGAAACTGTCAGAGGAGGACTCTGTGGATGATATGTATAATTATCTTACATTGTTGGTTGTGGATGATATGTATAATTATCTTACATCAATACCAACAGTCAATATAACATATAAAGATGATGACAGTTTACACTTTGAAACAACAAGTTGTCAGTAAATGTTTACTTATGTTTCCATAAACATTTCAAGTAAAACTATGAATTTATCACCAAACTATGATTAACAAGTCAGTAAAATCAGCAAATGTTTGCGAACAAAAATGCTTGTAACTTTTTTATTCCTGAAGTGAAACATGTCAAGTTGGTATTCATTTTCTTAATTAGACAATTTCCTACACAATGAGTTCATTTTTAATGTAAAATTCTAAAAAAGTGTTTTTCACATTTTTTGGGATGTTGGTACATGATATAGATTTCTATTCAGAAAATGTGACTTTTTTATTGTTAAGCTAAATAAATAATTTTTACTGCAGATATAATTTATATTTATGTAATAGATCTACAATAATAACCAACTTATATTAAAACGTTCATTGATGAATACAAATAAACATTTTCACCCTAAAAAATAAATGTTTGCATCAGTATTTAAAAATGATCTCATCAAGAAAATGATTATCTACTTGGCATGTTTCCGTTCATGTATAAATAAGTTGCTCATATTTTATTGAACTTGTATATGGTTGACTTCAACATTTACAGAGTTTGTTGATAGAATCACAGGAGTTTCTGACAGAGTGAGATTATATCACTGGTCATTGATAAGCTGTGAATGATACTCAATTTATTTCACTGATAATATTCAATATTTCCAATCTTGGACCCATTATTCACTGTGTTTCTGACAGAGGGAAATCATATATCGCTGACCGTTGATAATCATTATAGCATAAAAACGTTGATTTTGCTCATACTTAAACGGGGAAAAAAGGTAAGTTATTGTAAAGATTCTTGCGCGCACGCGCTGTTGGTGTTCAGTTTTAAGTATGCTCATTTCAGGACCCAGCCGACGAAAATAAATGATTTACAGCGTTATATGAACTGTAATTCACATTCTAATTGTAACTACTAATCAGTTTTCTATAATAGTAAAATAATAAACGTAAACAAACCCCCAATGTCACTGTTTTCCTGGTATTTGCGGAAACCGGAAGTCGACGTTCATAACAAAAACTTGTATGTGACGCAACATTTGCTTAGCGGCGTCGCGTTCGTTTTCCCGACGTCGCCCAAAATTTCCCGCCAAAGTGTCATAATTTTAAAAAACACACTTATAAAGTGTTGTTCTTTACGCTATAATAGTGTTTACGCAAGCTTTTTCGTGCTTTTACATCTGCAGAGTCCCTCGGGAGTGTTGGTGCCCTCGCCCTGACGGGCTTTGGGCACCAACCGTCCCTCGGGACTCTGCATCTATGTAATAGCACGAAAAAACATGCGTTAACCCTACAGTGAATATATTTTATTGATAATATTCAATATTACAATAGTTAGCTTGACTTTGGCTCAAATCCTGGACACATAACTTCCTGTGAGATTGGGCTATTCTGCCACCCACACAATTCTCCCCTATTAGTAATAAAATTATATAAATCAGTACAAAGGCATAAAGTAAATACAATTTTTGTTGTTGATATTTCTTGGTGAACTTTACACGTTGGAAGACACAAACTGTTCTCAGATATATTTCCTGTATTTATTGAAAGTTTATAGTTTACTGTTTTTTATCAATAAGAGTAGTTTATATTTTACAGTTTAATTAATACATTAATACCAATAAATCAAGTCATGTTTGTTTTCTTACAAGACAATGTGAACATTATTGACTGTAGCTATATGTTCTTATATAATCTTATTTACATGACATTGTTTAGGTTATTAAAGTGTTCACAGGATAACAAGAAAGGCGGGCAAATTTGAAACAGTCCTCGTAGGTGGAAAACCAAAGATTAATTATCAGTGTTTTTTTAATATATAAATGACCACATGTGTTTATTTAAGTTAACTCTTTGTGCAATACTTAGTAGACAATCCGGTCAATGTTTGTTAATATCACATTATCCTGGGCGCACTGTACTTTAATGCTCACAGGAGAACAAGAAAGGCAGGAAACTTTGAATAGGCCACAAAGCTGGTAAATTTGTCAGTGTTATTCTGGTATGATAATTGACAATATGTGTTTATTGAAGTAACCACTTTTGTAACAGTAGACAATCCAGTGGCAATATTATGTGAACATTTAGTTATACATGTAAGAAAATCACATTGTTGTAATCTAGTTATACAAACTTATATATGTGGATGATATTACACGTTTAAGAATTAATTCTATTTGACCAAACATGAAATAAAATATAATATGAAACTTGAACATTGTTTTTCATTTTCTGTTCTTACTTTGAGTCGAACAAAAAGGAGAGATTGGATTGTAAAATTGAATTAATCTATTTTTACACTAATAACACACATCAGAAATTTCACATGAGGACCGGAGAAAACCGTCCCTGCAAAGTATGTATGCATTCAAAACTTAATGTGTGCATAATATATTACCCGATGTACAGAATTACCCAACATGAATGTGCTTCAACCTTGTCTTATTTAGAACATGTATGGATAATTTGACTTCAAATAACTAACATTTTGTGGATCAGGCCCCAAGATCACAAAGAATCAACTGATGTGGATCAAATTTGGTCCTTAAAACAATTTCCAGGATCAGGTCATTGTCTCCATACCATATCAGGAATATTATGTTACCAGGCAGGTCGGGATCAGGTTATTGTCTTCCTACCATATCAGGTCTATAATGTTACCAGGCAGGTCGGGGTCAGGTTATTGTCTGCATACCATATCAGGAATATAATGTTACAAGCCAGGTCGGGATCAGGTCATTGTCTTCCTTCCATATCAGCACCCAATTGTATAAACGTTGGATAAAGTTATCTATCAGGTTATTGTATCCGAGCAATATCAGGTCAATAATGTTACTTGGCAGGTCTGGATCAGGTTATTGTATCCGAACAATATCAGGTCAATAATGTTACCTGGCTGAACAGGATAAAGTCACTGTCTCCGTACGAAAATCATGTATATAATGTTACCAGGCAGATTGGGATCAGGTTATTGTCTGCATACCATATCAGGCATGTAATGTTACCAGGTGGGTCGGGAGCAGGTTATTGTCTCCATACCATATCAGGTCAATAATGTTACTTGGCAGGTCTGGATCAGGTTATTGTATCCGAACAATATCAGGTCAATAATGTTACCTGGCAGAACAGGATAAAGTCACTGTCTCCGTACGAAATCATGTCTATAATGTAACCAGGCAGATTGGGATCAGGTTATTGTATCCGAAACATACCAGGTCAATAATGTTACTTGGCAGGTCAGGATCAGGCTATTGTCTCCGTACCATATCAGGTCTATAATGCTACCACACAGGTCGGGATCAGGTCTATAATGCTACCACACAGGTCGGGATCAGGTCATTGTCTCTGTACCATATCAGGTCTATAATGTACCAGGCAGTGCAGGATCCGGTCATTGTCTACATACCATATCAGGTCTATAATGTACCAGGCTGAGTGCAGGATCCGGTCATTGTCTACGTATCATATCAAGTCTATAATGTACCAGGCAGTGCGGGATCAGGTCATTGTCTCCTTACCATATCAGGTCTATAATGTACCAGGCAGTGAGGGATCAGGTCATTGTCTCCGTACCGTTTCAGGTCTATAATGTACCAGGAAGTGCTGGATCAGGTCATTGTCTCCGTAACCTATCAGGAATATTATGTTACTAGGCAGGTCGGGATCAGGTTATTGTCTCTGTAGCAGGAATATAATGATACTTGGCAGGTCAGGATCAGGTTATTCTCTCAATAACATATGAGGAATATTATGCTATCAGGCAGTTCAGGATCAGGTTATTGTCTCCGTTCCATATCATGTCTATAATGTTACCAGGCAGATTGGGATCAGGTTATTGTCTCCCTACCATACCAGAAATATAAGTTTACCAAATAGGGCGTAATCAGGTTATTATCGTCGTAACACATCAGGAATATAATGATACTTGGCAGTCTGGGATCAGGTTATTGTCTCTGTACCATTTGTCCATAATGTTGCCAGGCAGTGCGGGATCAGGTCATTGTCTCCATACCATATCAGGTCTATAATGTACCAAGCAATGCGGGATCAGGTCATTGTCTCCATACCGTATCAGGTCTACAATGTTACCTGGCAGGACGGGATACGGTTATTGTCTCCATACCATGTAAGGTCAATAATGTACAAGGCAGTGCGGGATCATGTTTTTGTGTCCATACAATACCAGGTCTATTATGTACCAGGCAGTGCAGGATCAGGTTATTTTCTCCGTACCATATCAGGTCAATAATGTACAAGGCAGTGCGGGATCAGGTGATTGTCTCCATACAATATAAGCAATATGTTACCAGACAGTACAGGATCAGGTCATTGTCTTTGTACCATATCGGGTCTATAATGCACCAGGCATTGTTGGATCATGTCATTGTCTCCATACAATATCAGGTCTATTATGTACCAGGCAATACGGGATCAGGTCATTGTCTTCGTACCATATCAGGTCAATAATGTACCAATCATTTTGCGGGATCAGGTTGTTGTCTCCGTACCATATCAGGTCTATAATGTACCAGGCAATGCGGGATCAGGTCATTGTCTCCATACCTTATCAGGTCTATAATGTTGCCAGGCAGTACAGGATCAGGTAATTCTCTCCATAACATATCATGTCTATAATGTTACCGGGCAGATTGGGATCAGGTTATTGTCTCCATACAATAGCAGGTATATAATGTACCAGACAGTGCAGGATCAGGTCATTGTCTCCGTTAAATATCAGGAATAATTATGTTACCAGGCAGTTTGGGATCAGGTTATTGTCTCTGTACCATGTCAGGTAAATTATTTTACCTTGCCGGTCAGGATCAGGTCATTGTCTCTGTACGGTATCATGTGTATAATGCACCTGCAGTGCGGGATCAGGTCATTGTCTCCATACCGTATCATGTCTATAATGTTCCAGGCAGTGCGGGATCAGGTCATTGCTCCTTACAATATCATGTCTACAATATATCAGGCAGTGCGGGATCAGGTCATTGTCTCCTTACAATATCATGTCTACAATATATCAGGCAGTGTGGGATCAGGTCATTGTTTCCATACCATGTCAGGTCTATAATATACCAGGCAGTGCGTGATCTGGTCATTGTCTCCTTACCATATCATGTCTATAATATACCAGGCAGGTCAGGATCAGGTCATTGTCTCCATACAATAGCAGGTCTATAATGTTAACAGGCAGGTCGGGACCCAGTCTTTGTCTCCATACCATACCATACGGCCCTGCGTGGACAGTCGATAATAAAATCTCGAGTATGTCCCCGTACCCTAACGCCTAAATACTATCCCCGAGGAATTGGTTCCTAAAAAAATTCCCAACCTTTCCACGGCAGTGGGGGAAAGCTGGAAGATAAAAACATGTACGGTCGTTGCCCCGGCGTTCCGTTGGCCATCCCCGTGGTGGGGCCGTGGATGCAACTGATTGGTGTATTACATAGGCCATGCATGGTTATATCTAAAACAGTACTTAGTGTTCACAGGTACAGATTTTTTTTAATCTTGCAAATTGTTGCACTCTTGCGTTTTAGAAAATTTATTTGAACTTACAAAATAGACCATTTAAGTGTGCCTTTGTGAAGATTTTATTTTTTCAATTTTGAATTGAAATCATTTTTAATGTTTTTCTTTGAAAACCAGATAGGCTTAATAGACATGTACAACCAAAGTGGAAAGTGCAAAAAGAAAGTGGAAAACGGAGAAAAACTGTCGGGTTGGTGTCAAAAGTTTATTCATTCTAAATAAGGCCAAACAAAATAATAAATGAATCACTCAGTGTCGCTCAATGAGAATGAACCTCCAACTTTTCTGTTGCTGAGACTCTATAGAATGCCTTTACATTTTTTCAGAAGTTGCTGTATGTCAAATACAGTAGAAACTCCCTAATCCGAACTCCCTCCGGACTGCCCAAAAATTTCGGATTGGAGAGGATTTCGGATTAGAGAGGTTTTTATTATTTCAGTGTCTAACTGTTACCAAAATAATCTACTAGTATATATATTGAAAACTACAGGAGCTGTAGTATACATGTATTCCTATATATTATTGGGCTGTATTTCCTTGGCCATAATAAATAAGTTACAATAAGATTATACTAAAATAAGTTTGTAATCAAATTATTTATTTCTTAATAAAAACTTAATATAAACTTTCAAAATCAATTGCGTTTTCCTAATTACATTGCGTTATACCCACTGTTTCATCATAACCACTTACAATTCAAGCTGAGTCCATGTATAGAAAATGACATGTTAGTTGTGTAAAGGTGTTAAAAGTCATGTACATTGTACCATACTTTTCAATTATATTGCTAGATATAAAGGGGTCATTCTGCATCAATAGACAATAGGTTGTTTACAAAGTGTCACCTTTTATGGTACAAACAGAAACAATGGAGTGTATTGTCACCAGTCAGTTATGGTGCACTCTGTTGAAATATTTGACAATTTAATATACAGTCCGATACATGTATATTTTTGAATTTCGGATTACGGAGTTCAATTTATGAACAAAATACCAATTCCGGACTGAAAGCTTAGTTCGGATTAGAGAGGATTTCGGATTGCAGAGTTTTTTCATGAAGCATTGTATAAGAATATAGAAGGAAAAAAATTGGGACCTTGAAAAATTTTCGGATTGTGGAGGATTTCGGATTAGAGAGGTTTCGGATCAGGTAGTTTTTACTGTATGTCACTCTCCCTTATGTTATTGATGACGAGAGTCCAGTTTCCAGATTTCGCTATGTATAGGCCCGTGAAAAAAGTGATTGCCATATCTGAAAACTTCACAAAATTCCATTTTCGCAGTACGTTATACTAGTATATAGCACCAGCAATTGAAATATAAAAACAAATGGAGTTTCAACATTTTGTTACGGACGGGCTGGCAGATCAGCAGATGCCGGGACATAAAACATAATATTATATGGTATTAACTTATTATGATATTCATGTATCACATTTCCATGTATTCAATTGTTAAAAGTGCTATTCAAAGATATGATTAAAACAAAAAAACATCATGTACTTACAACGATTTAACATGTAAACATTTAAATGCATAAACTTTAATACAGTTGTGTATGCATTATTTAAGAGATGATAAACATTTATTTAAACTTAAATTGTCTAAACATATCTCGTAAACCAAGATTAGATCCGTTTAAGGTGATTCACCAATTTTGAAATGGACAGTAGTTAAAAAGTCACATTTACTTGGCAAGCGTCTTGAGAACGTCTGCAAACCGAAAGCAAATAGTGCAAAAAAAGATTATAGTTGATTTTCAAGCATCTTGAAGATGTTTTTTGCATACATTTCTGAAGACTATAAACAAGTTCAAACTGTAAGTATCTTTACTAATGCACGCTTTAAAAATATCGCAAATCCGAGGCTATATACAACGGATGAAAACGTTGATTCAATGTGTTACTTCCCCGGTTGGTGTTTTCCAAAATGATTGTCGTAAATGTGTTCTTCATAAATATGAGAGGTTTTATATACTTTGTACAGAAAACCCCAGCACTAGCAAATCACCTTAAAATAGTAAAAGCGGTTATCCGTAAACGCGGTTCGAGAATTTCGTGCAACGCAGGTACACTTATTGACATCTCCTGTGCTATAAAACCAATAGTTTTAGAGAGAATTTCTTTAACATAAGCGTACTATCGAGTTACACTTATACTTAAATTAAAAGATGGACACTGAAAGATGGAGAAATATTATGATAGCAATAACAATTACACAGCCTCTCTGATTTTGTAGAATATCATGACTATGCATTTACCTAAAAGGAACTTATGTTACAGTGGCCACCGAACCAACTACTAGATATGCGCAACAAACTACAGTATTGACACTGTTTGATTACGATATCAAAGGGTATACAGATATGGGAAACATACTGATGTCCCTTGCAAAATATCAAAGCTACATGCCTCATCGTGTTCTTAATATATGTTCAGTGGTTAAGATAAATACCTCATTTTTAGAACGTGCACAGCAAATTGAACGCAGTTTACATTATTATAATTTTATACAAGCTATTGGCAGTAATGATAAAACCCCTGGTCGTTTATCCACTTTCCACTCTCCATTTTCCACTCTCCGCTTTGGTTGTACATGCCTAATATTATCAAAATTGTAGTGTTACATACACTTAACCAATGTTCTAACTGCACCGATAGTATAATAGTACTTCTTATATGATAGAAATACACGTAGGCCTACACTAATTTAACATTGAATATAAAAAGATATATCATATTGCATTTATTTTATTCTATCAAAATGCCAATTATCAAGTGGAATATCAAAATTATAATGTTTAATCATGATAGGGGTCAAATCAAAAGTAACAAAGTTGTCAATAACGACTGTATCTTCCATTGGCTCGCGCTACTGCCTGACACCGCTGTTGAATTGATAGAATACAGTATCCAAAGAACCCATGAAATAATCCATTCCATTCTGCGATGATTTTAACGTGTATGTTGCAGTTTTTAGGTCGGTTTTGATACACCTTCTTTACAAGTTCAGCCTACTCAGTCCAAATCGGATTCAGGTCTGCTGACTTCGATCGATGTATAGTTCGATTCTTTTATCCTCTTGATGGCGACAAGTCCAACTTAGACGTGCTCTACGATGTTAAACGGTTAGTGACAGTCCACAAAATGGTCTGCGTAAACATATTCCACCAAGACAATCTGCATGTAAACGTATACGTTACGTTTCTGAACTTAATGGACGACCATGAAGTCCAACGTATGCTTGTGCTGTTTCAACTGCGGCGCATCTCCTGTTGAACAGCTTAATAAGAATGATAAATCTATCTTGTCTCGCATTATGCCTTTCTGTTGGGCTGCCTATTGGGACCATTCGCACTTCCGGGTCGTCTGAATTTGGCCATCAGACTTGTAATAGATCATTTTTGTACGTTTATTATTCCTACGACCTGCAAACAACGATGGACTGACAAGCACGAGACTACAAAGTTTGTATAATACAGAATATCAGTCGTGTTTCATAAAAAGGGGTCATAATAATGCACGATAATTTATGTACCTCAGAATGTGGTGGTCCTCTCTGAACAAGACCCACATCTCTTGCCCTATCGTGAATCGACATACGAGGCATTGTGTTTTTTCTAACGGACAAACGTCTGAAAAGTAATTCACCACGTGTAATCAATTTCCCGCCAAACACTGTGTAGCACGTGCACGACAAGTGATTTTGTACCATAATGCTTTCATGCAAAACAGTCACGTGGTCGAGTTGTCAAAACATCGCAATATTGAAAACGCCATCATTTTAGTCGTGAATTCAAAATTTCGTGTAATTCGACATAGCAGTTGTTGAGATATTCAAATTTAAAATCGGTGTAGTAAGAACATTGGTCAAGTGTATATTAATCAGTTATAACCATAAGAAAATTTACTTTCTTCAAATTCATGTCAAATTTTTAATCTGTTAATTCAAACTCTGTAGTGACATTGATCAAGAGACATAGACACCTTGATCCAGATGATCCAGACGCTGTAAAATATACGTCATCTGGATGATCAGATCAAGTGTAATCTGGACCTGGGTACTGTTTTATCAACGGACTTACGGAAATGGTAAACTTACGGTCATATTTAAATTCTGTACATTTCTTTTGCTTCAGTGAATTGGGGGGCATATATTGTTTGTAGACATTCATTGAAGCCACAATAAGGTTCCGGAACGACATATTTTCTATATATAGAAAACACAAATCTTTGTTACTGATTTGAAGACTGATAAATAATTAACACATCAAGCTATTAAAACACGCTCTTACTGTCATATATGTGAAATAATCTTCCCTTGAAGATTGGCATAACGAGCCCGGTTTGTTTACAAATGCGGCGTTTAACAGCATCTCTGTCACTTTCCGGAGACTACCGAGAAATTTTCGCCAGTTTCTGATAACCAATAAATGGAAAGCACACCTATTGATAACGTAGGGTGAACTTCTCCGATAATTATTAGATTTATATTTTCATGTACAGTAGAATCTACAATGAAATAATAATTGTTTACTTGTAAGTATATAAATATGCATGTTCAATATGTATACACGAATGTTGTGAGTTATTTAATTTTCATAAACACGTGTCAATCATTATGAAGATCAAAGAGGTGGCCTTTTCTTTTAATATCAATATAAAACGCACAAACATGATCATATGAATGGAAAATTAAAATATATGTTACATCCACATGCCCTCAAATTTTCCTATGCATATGTATTTAATTGTAGCTAGCTACATTTTGTTAATTGTCTGATACAACATAATCTGTAATAAAATATAAAAAAACTAGATGTTTTTGTTTGTCCTTATAATTTTTAAATCCAATAATCACTCCATAGGGAGTATACGTATAATGAAACTGAAGTATATAACTCTATTTAATGAAAATTTTCGGCCACACGGCCTTCATCAGTCAACGATAACACAGACGTTATTTTTACATCTTTTTCCATTGAAATATGTAAAAAAATAACGTCTGTGTTATCGTTGACTGATTTTCTCAAAATATGATTTTGTAGATACGATGTTTTCATTCTAAGCCACCGATATGTTATATATCAGAACAGAACAGAACATTTTATTTATAGACTTGAGCTATACAGCAAATCATCATACATAATATAAATGCATAAACATAATAAACGTGAAAGAAAATAAGAGTTTATATTGAACAAGTATAAGAGTCATTGAGAAATCAATAGGATAGTATTATAATTATGCAAAGCATAGATTTGGAGGTTGAACACAAAATGTGAAAACACACATACTTGCACAAACAAAAACACATAAAAACAATAATGTTATGTAAAAGCAATATTGCCAATTAAGGATTTTCTAGTATCTGACGCTTCCAAAATATAATGTCCTAGATTATTTAAAATATACTTACTAATATTTAACCTAGTGACCTAGTTTTCGACCCCACCTAGCCCAGTTTTGAACTTGGCCTAGATCGCATAGGGAACAACATTCTGACTAATAGTCATAAAAATTGGATCAAAACTGTGACCTCTGCCTGGAGTGAACACAATGATTTTATTATATTTGACCTAATGACCTAGTTTATGACCCCACATGACCCAGTTTTTAACATGGCCTAGATTTCATGGGGAACAACATTCTGACTAACTTGGCATGTTTCAATCTACTAATCTAGTACCCACGGATTACATGTGCTTTGTGTAAGAAATACAGCATTGTATTGAGTAATCCAGCTATATATATTAAACAAACAACCTGGCAAAAGAATTGGTAAAAGTTCAAAATTATCAAAATACTGATTACTGCAGTCAATATACTGAACTAGATAATTTTGTCATAAATATCATTATAGTGTTTTATTCTAAAAATACTGAAATTAGATTAGTATTTAGACTGAAAATGTTTACCCCGCAAAAGCAGTGCAAAGAAAGAAATAAATTAATATGGAGAATTGTATGGGGATCATTTTGATCAATGAGTATGTAAACATAATTATTAAACAAGTGCAAATAGAGTGGTTGAGACTAATTATCGAAGATATTTGGAGTCAAAAAAATGTTAGACTTAGACTTGATTTACGCTTATATAACTTGTGGTCATGGTGACCTGCCCACACACCCAGTACTCTAATCTATCCCAGAGGCCCGCAGAATCCGATCCAGACGAGTCGAGATACAGATTTTAAATTGTCTGTTGATGTGCAATAAATATTGTTTTCACACCATGCAAAACTATTTGGTTCTACGATAACAGGGTTCCCACAAATATTCTAAGACAAAATTCCCTGACTTTTCCCTGACCAGACAGCAGTTTTCCCTGACTTTTTTAGCGATTGGGCCTTTTTGTTAGAGCAAAATAGCACAATAGAAACAGTGAATGGAGGTTATATTTGCTTTATATGGAACCAAAACGTTTCAGATAGCACTTTTAGTGCTGTTGTTTGACACACAGTAATAATAATTCAAGATTTTTCCGAGCGAACATAGCGTGCAAGGATTTTTCCTAGTTTTAGGTATTTTCGTCATATCAAATGACACTCAATGAGATCTAAAAACTAAGAATTCCCTGACTTTTGATCAATTTCCAAATTTCCCTGATTAATTTCAAAATTCCCTGACTTTTCCCTGACCTTGAAAAAATTATGTTTTTACCAGACTTTTCCCTGACCGTGGGAACCCTGGATAAAGCGTATACATGAAGGTTATGACAAACGGCTACATAATTCAGACTCATCATCAAAGATTGCTGGACATAACTAATATCTTAGTTCTAGAATGTAGACAATATCTCCAAATCAGTGCAGTTTCTTTCTCAGTATTTTGGAACATGACCCATACCCTTGGGATTGGGAATTTTAGCGGCATTTGGTCCAAATTGGGAAAAGTACAATTTTAATTCCGAAGCCAAAAAGCTGAAAGGTGAACAATAACTTAAATTTTATGTTTAAGTTGCTGTACAAGTCGTAATTAAATGTTATTCATGCTCCAGCTCAGTTGTGCTGGCTTTTTACAGGAAAATTGTCAAGTGCTCCCCAATTTCTTTTTTAACTCTGAATTGGGAAAGTTTGGCTTGAAATTGGGGAAAAAAGATATGTTTTTCAATAGGGAACATAGCCCATATTCTGCTATAAAATCACCCGAAAAAAGTGTTACCTGAAAAAGGGTATTCAGGGTAATCCGTATGTCTGCTGACAGGTCTTTCTCTCAGTAAGTTGCAGTGACTTTCCTCATCACATGCCGTCATGGCATTAAATACTAGTAAATGCCGACAGCAGGAAACGCTGCTGAAGCTGGAGCACAGAAGTTTCAGTCATGTTTTCTTCACATTATCACAAGCAGGATAAAGTACCTGAAACATAAAATTTAAGATGAATTGTACACCAGGTGAGGTGAGGTAAATATTTCACAAACCTTGTACCTGTGATTTATGTATATAAATATAAAGACGTACAATACTGACATGTTTATAAGAACAATTGCCTAAGTACCATTCATAGGTGGATCCAAGGGTGGCGGACCCAGCATACGCCCTCCCCCCTAAATCGCCAAAGTATCAGTATATAGATATAACCAAAATACGCTTCCATGAAAGAAGTGTTGTAATGTTAAAGACGCTCCTACGCCCACGCAGGACTATGCCCTGGACCCCAGCAAATCCTGCATCTGCCAATGCCAGTAAGTATTGAACTGTATGATAAGAATGCAACCATTGGCTTATAACTGCTAATACTGGCAGAACTCTAAATCCAAATGACCAAGAACACAACAGTTTGATGACTATATCTCAAATACTGTCAAATACTGATTATGTGAGCAACAATTAAGCTAATTCTCATCATGTCCATGGATTAAACTAGATGGAACCAAACTTTTGAATATTTGGAAATTGAATCAATATTCGAATCCAAATTCAATACTCTAAAATTCGTATAAAATAGCTTTCTATAATTTCCACTGAAAATTGATACTTAATTATTCTCGCGACAATAATTTATTGATACATTTTAATTATTCTTGCGACAACAGTATGACATGTCAAAAAACTAGCTGTGCACCAAATGTCAGAATGCTGTAAGTCAATGAACCAAAATTATTTAATTTATTTTAATTTAAAAGTGTTTACAATAGAATAATTTAGATAATATACAACACATTACAATAATTTAGGATCATTATTATCATTTAATATCATTAATTTAAAACACATAGATATACCTGTATATATCCATCTAATTCTGAGACTTCAAAAATAAAGCTTTATTTTAGAAATGTACATCACCCATGACAAAAGTGTGCAATTACCATAATTTATTTATGTCAATGACAGGCAATAAACAATACAGATCCCCTGTAAGCAGGATCAAGATAAGACCCTAATCAGTGAACACAGCAGGGGTACCAATATACAATCAGTATGCAATCAGTACACTTTCATGATTTGTCATCTTTATATATAAACTTGAATGTGATCAGTAGGCCTAATATTCTGTAAAATTTTGACACTAGTTAATAAACATTTAGAATTAATAATATCATCCACATAATTAATAATATTAAATTATAAAATGCTTATTTTATTTAAAGAAACAAGCTAAACCATGGCATGAATATATTAACAATGTGATTATAAATTGTTTTACCGGTATTTAATTTGTTACAATCTATATTTTAATGCAAATTTTATAATGTGAATTATTATTAAAAACCAACTGAAAGGAAACAATAAAGAAATAGAACTTTTCTTCATTCTTCATAAACCTAGGCTTCACTTTGTGACTATTCAAATCTGGTAGTATCAACAAAATATTTTTTTATCTCTGTTAAAATATGACTTAATATTGTTTCAGGTAAAAGCTCATAATACATAAAATTCCAGACCATATGCACAACTATATCTGATACTATATAACATAAATTTAATCATAAATTATGAAACAGCAAACATTCACCATCAGCTAAATCACAGGCATTTATAAGATATTATAGCAGTTTTGACATCCCAATTAATCAGTCACTTTTTTTACAGTGAATAGATTGAATCAAGGCAGGGATAGCGCTGACAGAACAGGGTTTAATCCTGCGGTCAGACAATTACATTTCCAGTTACAAAGCCTGTGGCATGCCCCACCCCACCCAATTTATTGCAGAATTTGAATATTATTTTTAATACGGTAATGATGTGTTATATTGACCGGTCAATATGCGATAAAATTAATATTGAGTAAATGAGCGGCTGGCGTCACATTGAAATAAGAAGGGAATATGCAAATAAGGCATAATATAGGCTTCTATCAAACATAGAGGCTCACAGGGAAGACTGGGCTTGCCCAACTGTGTTGCCTCTTTAAATAAAGTCGTCATTATTATTATTATTATTATCATCATTATATTATTATTATTATTATCATACTGATCTGATAGTGTCATGTATATATTGGACATTCTAAATGCATGTACATGTAATTATGTATGATCTCCTGTGTACAGATTGCATAGCCCCCAGGCATGACTAATCAAGCACTCCATGGGCGTCAAACGTCTTCAACATTGGGGGGGGCCAAACATTTGGCAACTTAGGGTAAAAAAATTTTTTTGCTCGCTTCGCTCGCAAAGTAACTGCACCATCTCAAAATATGACAATACCCATTCTTTACACAAAAATACACTAGTACATAAATTGTACTATTAGACGTATACACCCCTCCAGGATGTGTATAATAACTGTGAGTTTATGGTTCTATGGTTATTTGGTTTAGTAATTACGTAGTATTTGGAAGTTAATCAGTTCAAGTATACGGGGGGAGGGTCCGAGGCCACCCTCCGGGAAAATTTTCTGAGCAATGGATCAATCTGGTGCATTCTAGGCGTTCAGAGATACCTTATTTGGTATTAAAAAAGGACCTAAATACAGGGAATTTAAGTTCTTACATTACAGTGCTTGCACAAAATTTTAATTGCTCGATTTTGAGATTGAGGCTTAATGTGAAAACGTTTGTTTCAAAGGCTTTATATATAATTGACAACCTCTCAAAGTCGTATAGGAGGGTAGGGGGGCGTTTAGAGTACAATTTATGTGACAAGTGTATTTTTTGCAAACGATGGGTATTGACATATTTTCATAAAAGGAAGTTGTTTTGCGAGCGGAGCGAGCAAAAAAAATTTAAAACGTTTTCACCAAGAACTGAAGGCAAATTGCCAACAACGAGATATATTAGGTCGTAAATTATACTTTTAGTCTGAATTATTGGGGGGGGGGCAAACGATATGTTGGCCCCCCCCTCTCCAGACATTGGGGGGCCTGGCCCCCCCTGGCCCCCCAGCTCCTACGCCCATGCACTCAGCAGGACATACTGCTCAGGCCAAGGTGTGATTTGTGCAACTGATAAAAACAGTGTTTAGGTTGATTAAAGATGGTCAATCAGAGATAACATAATGATGTTAATTGATTAATTATTATCACCATTTAATCCCATTAAATTAGAACAGGATGATTGAAATATAAAGCTTGACTTGAAAAACATGAAATATAACATGTTATGATGTATACATTTGATTTCGTTTCAGTGAGTGAGAAAAAATACCTTAATATTTTCAATATGCATCCATATCATTTAAATTAGTAGATGATTTAAATAAAGTGGTACAATTTTATGTTGGACACTCAGGTTATAAAGTGTAGGAAATCGCATCATACATTATAAATTTCTTCTCATTCATGTTTGTATGCACTAGGATTTCTTTATTTAAATTAATGTATGAATGATAAAAATGAATGATGATCGATATAATTGACATACTAACTTAAACTATTCATCTAAGATCTGATCAGTAGCACTAGACCAACAATAATTATTTTAAAGTCTGATTTTAAAGTTTAAGATACAGGAAAATGCACTAATTCAAACTTAGAAAAAAGTTCACAGGGAGGGGTCTATTATGCCCTCCCATGCCCAACACATATCAGCCTCCCCATCTCTGCCTCCTCTAGATACAATACACCCTGATATAAATTAAATACTATATTTAGTTATGCACTTAAGTAAATTGAAACCCTTGCCCCTGACCCTGGAGAATGGTGGGGATTTTTACTTTGCTTTTTCAAACCCAGGGCCATGCCAGAAGGTAACCCCCCCCCCCCCAACACACACAAATTGCTCCACCATAAACCAGCGAAATTCATCATACCTTAGTGATGTAACATCAGTTACAAATCATAATTGATCATTGTGGTTAGAATTGGTAGGCACTTCTGATGCATTAACAATCAGTAACTGAGTTATCTGATGATTGATTATTGATGAATCACTATATGTCAAAACTTTATACAATTTTGCACCAGTCAATATTTTGCTCGTCTGGTGGAGGTGTAACCGACAGGGAGTTTGACATTTTTGTTTTTTTATGTCTAAATCCCAAGCCTTGAGACAGCTGCTTACTCCCAGTCGAAACACTTAATCACATAGTAATTCCCCAGTCTTCAACGACTTGAAACTGGACCAAAGTCTATTCCCCAGGACTTGGAGTCAATAAAGTTATCACATTTTCCCTTGCTGTGAAGATTTGTCTGCCCAATTCCTCTGTATCCCCGCCAGGCATTATATTGACAGACGGGTACAATATATCATTTATGGTATCATGAACCCCAACCAGCCATAGGACTGATTCAATATATGCATGTATGGATATACTTCAATGACAAGTAGCCTATAACCAGCCATCTAGGCATGAGCCTCAATCAACAAGCCCCCAACTCAGGCACATAGCCACATTACCAAAATAGTAGCACATGACGTATATAAATTTACATTTTGAAAAGCTAGTAAACCTCACAATATTGATCTACGTACTGGTTCTACAAACAGACAGACAAATCGAGGGGTGCCCGCAAGACTGTAGTAACTACGACGTAAGTATGATTAAAGAAGGACTAACTACAGTCTTGCGGACACCCCTCGAAATATGACTTTCGGTCGGGGATTTTTTTTGAAAGAGTTTGACATCACTTATAACCCTCAGTCATATTATTGAGATACTTCCCCTTGCAAAATAACTTTTTTCCCCAAAAAGTCTTCTTTTTCAAATTTATCGTGGAACAAAACAAAATTAGACTACATAGACATTTAAATTTCCTGCTCAAAGTCAAAATGAATAGATTAGTTCACCCAAATGGATTAAGTAGACGAAACTGTCAAAATACTAACTTACCTTTCACATGTTTCAGTCATAAACATAGGTCCATCCGACTTCAATTCGTCATCTCAACTCTCAGCTCAATTGTTGAACACACGTGTGGACGAGTCAATTAATTTAAACATGTTGTTCAAGTTCACTCAAGTTTGTTTTAAATCACCCGTGGTCAGTAAATCGCCGAACCCATTGTAGAAATATATTTTGCGTATTTGAAAAGTCAATACATTTACAAGATTATATAATTTTAAAACTTCCTGTCTAAATAAGAAGATAAATTTATGATACATAACCGGAGGTCTAAGTAGCCAACCCCCTATCAATAATGGTCTCGCCTAATAGCGTGTTAATTTACACAGACCGGTGTATGTACAGCTGGATGACACACCCCGCTGAGAGGCTGCGTGTATACTGTGTACAAGCTACACGTTATTTAAAGTTTAAATAAACCGACTGGCTGTGCGCGACATTTCTGTTTGTATTGTTCTACGAGGAGGACATAAACAGCTGAACTGGCAGTACAGCACAAGGTAGGTTTATTTTAATTCAGTACATTTGTTCAGTTTAATAGACATGCCCGCTGTCTACTATTCCACAGAACTTTACTAGTTCCATTTACGAGTAAGATTAGAGATCCATCAACTTTGTATGATTATAAATAATACGTTTATCCACAGTGACATGTCCACCTAGATAGATACAATATGTATACAGTAAACATGTAGATCTATCTCGTTCTATATACATGTGTCTGCACTGTGTTTCAATACTTTGAAGTTCCATACAGTAGACTAATATTACAGCATAGAACTGTGTTTTAACTTTAAAATGTACTAGATCTGTTTTTACATGTTTTAACGGAATTATAATCCAGAATATACCAGCAGGTAAAGATCTAGATCTCTAGTAGATCTACTCAGACACCTACAGAAATGTCATAGGTGGCTCAATGGGGAGGGGGGAGTTCTTGTGTGTCGGAAGTAGTCTAGGTATACAGCTATGCAATTAAAAAATAATTTGTCATTAATCTCGGTGAAAAAGAATAACATGCAAATTGTTCGTGCTTGCTTCGATCGCAAAACAAACTTTGATCAATGATACTATGTTATCATGTACATGTTGAAAACATTTTGCATTTGAGAAAGAAATCGATGGCTTAGAATTAGAAGGTCGTAACTACCAAATCGATATTTATAGAAAACACGTAAAAACTGTCTGACATTTACTCTTTACTTATGGTAAAACAAACTTTTACCAATTCTAAGCCATCGAAATAAGAGTTAAAGTTTACAGCGGTGTAGCTTGGCTAAAATTAAGGTGTAGGCTAGTCAAACAATCTCGACTTACACATGTACAATCCTTCCTTGTGGAGATAAAAGTCAGAAATTAAAAAAATCTCGGATTCTCCTGGCAGAGAGCCTCTTGTCTAGCCGATCTAGGTTTAGGCTAGCTTCTAGGAGGGTGCAGGGGTACTTGCTCCCCGGAAACTTTTTGAGAAATAGGGTCTGTCTGCTACATTCTAGAACATTTGAGAAAGCTCTAAGCTTCAAAGAAAAATCAGTAAATCTTACATTGAAGATTAACATGATGCATTTCTAGCTTTGTCAGGCAATATACGAGTACTTACCCCCACTTGCTCTAAGGCCTCGATTTATACCATTTATCTCATTGTTGGCTTTTTTATTTTTTCACCTCGTTCAAAATTTTAGTGTAGGCCTAGGCCTACTGAGCCTATAGGAAGCTACGCCACTGGTTTGCACCAGTTTCGATAATGCTCTAAGACTTGAACTTATTTCCATACATGTTAAATAGTCCCTTACCCTAGTTCTGGGTAACATAACTAAATGATCTTTTATTGACTGACGTCGATCTTTATTGGATGAATTGGAATAATCAGTGAAATGGAATAATCATCATCTAAGAAGCTTGGACTATCCCTTACCCCTTCTCATTTAGGTTAAATCTCAGAATTCGTTCAATTGTGGAAGAAAAAGTAAGATGATTTGTAAAGCAAAAATTCCGATTCAGTAGCGATCTAAGTTAACTAACTTTTTTATATTACTCTTTTCAGTTAGTAATATGATAATGGTAGAATCAAGAATGAAAGTGAACTAACTAGTACTACGTCATGGCATCCAAATGGTTTCTAAAAAAAATTTCAGGGGTTTCCGGGGACCCACCAGTGCACTGTGGCCCCCAGCTAATTTCTTATGCCCCCCCAACCGGAAATCCTGGATCCGCCCATGACTGGGTTAGTAAATAATCATTCCATTTCATTTAAAAGTTTGATGTCAGTAGATAAATGTACAATTGATTCGTTAGTAAGGACCATGAGATATAACAAAAAGAACTAATTCAATATTTGTTTCTCAGTCTGGGTCGTATCCAGAGGTGGTGTTCCTGGGGTGGACTGAGATACATGTGGAAGGCACGAGAGGGACTCCCGGCGAAGATTTTTTCAATGTTTGAATTAAATTTGTGCAATTTTCTGCACTTCAAGCTTTAAAATCTGACCAAAATAATTTAAGTTGTACTACTCAAAATTAGATTTGGTGTGTGGGATTATTTTGCAATTTTGATGAAAAAAATTCCTGGTCTCCATCATAATCGTGTACATGTATAGGATGGCACATTCATGAACATATTGCTACATCTGGAATATTTTCATTGAATATAGTTTTGAAATTTGATGTCTAAATGCTGATTAGCTCAGCCTCATTTCAATATTCAAGCGCTGCATTCAAGCTTCTGTGATTCCGGAATGTGGTCCTTTATTTGATATTTTAGGCCTTAAAGAGGCATTCCCTATAATTAGCATATTTTCTCTACTATCACATTAAATGAGCTAAATGTACAAAGCACTATCAATTATCATAATTTGTTAAAATAAAGTATGTGCAAATATGTCTCTTTAATGTCAAAAATATATATAAATCACCAATAATAATTTATCGCTTCCAGCCATTTATTATTATATGGTCAAAGAGAAACAACTCGTGACTATTTTGGCTTGTTAGGGAAATATGTTTTCATTTTTTCTTGGTAATTGGTGGGAGCTTTATGTTGAAAATTTGAGGAGTTAAAGCAATAATGATTGTCATTTAATGAATAATATTCCTGAATCGATTTAAACGATCAAAGTTATAGGGAATGCCGCTTTAAACAATAATAATTATATGATAATAGAAATTGGTCAAACGTGTTTTGGTTCCCATCAATATGGTATGAATGTTGTGCAAAATTATATAGGGAATAATGGAATGTTACTTCCTTTCCCAGAAGCTCAGTCAAAGGAGTAAACATATAATTATATATATTTAAAAAAAATCAATATATTACTGTCTTATTCTAGGTTTTAAAAACCATCTTCAGCCAACTGGGGAGGGGGGGGGTACTAGTGCCCAGTGCCTGGATCCTTGCCTGATAATATTCTTATAAAACATATAATACAACATTGATGAATGTTTGCTTTTAGAAAACAGAAGCTACTGTAACATGTATACACTAATTTTAACAACTGTTATTTTCGATTCAAAGATGTCAAAATTAACCGCCATAACATTCCATTTTCTGAATACCTAAATGCAGCAAGTATAAGCACTACACTACAGGACCACTAGCTTTTTAATCATTTAAGTGTATTATTGATGCTAGAATTTAATCCTGACACACCTTTAATAATCGACCGGGGTGAATGTTTGTTTATGCGGTTGTGACAGAGATCTTTGAATCAACTTTAAGAAACATGTTTTCTCAATATGGTTTTTTTCATCAGTCCATAGCAATGAAATTATGCCGGGGGGGGGGGGGGGGGTCGGGGGGATACAGGGGAAAATAGACAGACAAATCTTCTCGACAGGTGGGAGTCTCCTTATGGTCTCCAGAGTCCTGGGGAATAGGTTCCAAGACCCGTGAATTACTACATGATTATTTGTCCCATCCTTTAAGCATAATTGTTTCCAGGGTGGGGATTTAGACATCGAAAATGTCTAATTCACCATTATAGGTAAATAACCACTAAATGCCTACGCGGACCAAATTCAGATACAGTCAAATAGTCCGTTAAAAAACTTTAAAGCGACTGGAAATGGGGGTATGTGTTGACAAATCAGCAGCAGAATCATGAAATTGGTGTTAAATGCTTTGTATGCATGTATGTGATGTAGTGAAATGGTTTTATTCAGAAATATTTTGTATTCTGGCTTAAATATGAAAGTGAAAGTAAGGTTGGGGCTAACTGACAGTGACTGACAGTGAGTAAATCCGTACATATGAGAAAATCTGTTCACCGTGTTTGACGAACCAAATTTTTCTTATATGATACATGACCCCCTGTTTTTTTTTCATTTTCTTCAAGCTGGATGCTATTTCTATTGATTAAAAGATTTTGAGAGGGCCCATGGACAAAAAGTTGACATTTTTTTTGGCTGACCTAGGTCACTTTACATTGAGTTAAAGAACAACTCTATTTGGTGGTTTGTGACCTAAAGACATGCAAAATTCCTTTAAAATCATGTTTTCATTTTTTTGCATTTAAATGAATGGAAATGCACTCAAGATGGGGTTTTAACCATTTTTATCTGTGTAAAATGTCTAAGAAAGTGAAAATTTAGATTTTTATCATGAAAAATCCAGAAAAGTTCAGATTTATTTTTTCTTAAATTGACATTTTTATGTGAATGTTGCCCTTATTTTAGTACCAGACAAGGATAATTGTGATTAAATATGAAGAATAGACATATTATTAGGCATCTAAAGCAAAATTGGGGTTCAGAATACCATTTAAGCACAAATACAACCCCATTTCATGTCACTATTCATACCATTTGACAGGCGCTGACCAAATTTCTCCTTAAAGGCGCATATGCGGGTTTGTATTTTTTTCTGGAATTCATGCCCAATTTGTCTAGAATTGATTGTTTTGTGCTGCATATATATAGTAGCATTGAAAAAAGTGCAAATAACACTTAAACAACATAAAAAGGGTTGTCTTAAGGTAAATAACCACTAAATGCCTACGCGGACCAAATTCAGATACAGTCAAATAGTCCGTTAAAAAACTTTAAAGCGACTGGAAATGGGGGTATGTGTTGACAAATCAGCAGCAGAATCATGAAATTGGTGTTAAATGCTTTGTATGCATGTATGTGATGTAGTGAAATGGTTTTATTCAGAAATATTTTGTATTCTGGCTTAAATATGAAAGTGAAAGTAAGGTTGGGGCTAACTGACAGTGAGTAAATCCGTACATATGAGAAAATCTGTTCACCGTGTTTGACGAACCAAATTTTTCTTATATGATACATGACCCCCTGTTTTTTTTTCATTTTCTTCAAGCTGGATGCTATTTCTATTGATTAAAAGATTTTGAGAGGGCCCATGGACAAAAAGTTGACATTTTTTTTGGCTGACCTAGGTCACTTTACATTGAGTTAAAGAACAACTCTATTTGGTGGTTTGTGACCTAAAGACATGCAAAATTCCTTTAAAATCATGTTTTCATTTTTTTGCATTTAAATGAATGGAAATGCACTCAAGATGGGGTTTTAACCATTTTTATCTGTGTAAAATGTCTAAGAAAGTGAAAATTTAGATTTTTATCATGAAAAATCCAGAAAAGTTCAGATTTATTTTTTCTTAAATTGACATTTTTATGTGAATGTTGCCCTTATTTTAGTACCAGACAAGGATAATTGTGATTAAATATGAAGAATAGACATATTATTAGGCATCTAAAGCAAAATTGGGGTTCAGAATACCATTTTAGCACAAATACAACCCCATTTCATGTCACTATTCATACCATTTGACAGGCGCTGACCAAATTTCTCCTTAAAGGCGCATATGCGGGTTTGTATTTTTTTCTGGAATTCATGCCCAATTTGTCTAGAATTGATTGTTTTGTGCTGCATATATATAGTAGCATTGAAAAAAGTGCAAATAACACTTAAACAACATAAAAAGGGTTGTCTTAAGGTAAATAACCACTAAATGCCTACGCGGACCAAATTCAGATACAGTCAAATAGTCCGTTAAAAAACTTTAAAGCGACTGGAAATGGGGGTATGTGTTGACAAATCAGCAGCAGAATCATGAAATTGGTGTTAAATGCTTTGTATGCATGTATGTGATGTAGTGAAATGGTTTTATTCAGAAATATTTTGTATTCTGGCTTAAATATGAAAGTGAAAGTAAGGTTGGGGCTAACTGACAGTGAGTAAATCCGTACATATGAGAAAATCTGTTCACCGCGTTTGACGAACCAAATTTTTCTTATATGATACATGACCCCCTGTTTTTTTTTCATTTTCTTCAAGCTGGATGCTATTTCTATTGATTAAAAGATTTTGAGAGGGCCCCATGGACAAAAAGTTGACATTTTTTTTTGCTGACCTAGGTCACTTTACATTGAGTTAAAGAACAACTCTATTTGGTGGTTTGTGACCTAAAGTATATTTCTGCAATCTATGTGTCATATTACAGTAGTGGATATTTTTAGTTATCTTTGAAATCAATAATTATTCCCTATGAAATCACCAGGTCTTTTCATTAAAACCACAAAATGTTATCCCTTTGAATTAAATGATTTTACAGTACCGGTATATGCTTATTTCTATTGTTTTTTAAGTAAGCTGAATGGAGTCAACATCCTGTAGAACATGAACTTGGGCGACACCACTAATGAAAAATCATACATGAAGCCATATATGACAGATATTTAGACAGGAATTGATGGAAAATGTCAAGAATTAAGTCACCCTGGATTACTAATTGATGAAACAAAAGATGTTGCTGTTGTGAATGAGATGATTGTTTATATCAGGTACATAAATATGCTTAGTTTTCTCTCTTATAAATAAATGTTATAACGTTGGATGTCAAGAATTGTCATATGTTTCATGTACATAGAGATACATCTGAATCACCATTGTTTCTACTGAATAGCTTGCCAAACATAATTACATATATATTACAAGTATAAGCAGAAACAAGTAACTTCTATCACCATGCCACCTCTTACTCATCTATAGCTAAGGGATAAGGGACACATTTATATCTAGATAATATAGATATGCATTCAGTCATAAATAATTTATGTCAGTCAGTACATATGATACCACATTTTTGTTGAGCCCGTTTGTGGTGAGAGAGTCTTAGTCGCCACTTTTGTTGTATGTCCATCCTGCGTACTTGCATCCATCTGATTGTGTCCAGACAATAACTTTGTCATGATCAGGGATTTCACAGATCTATGCATGTTTTCTGCGTCCCTAACACAGCTTTGCTGCTTGGGAAACCCATTTCTGAATTGCTGTACATCCTTGGACCCCCAAAAGGAATCCTTCAAATAGACATTTTTCGTTTCTACTAGAACACTTCTTTCTGCCATTTATTGCACTTGTGGTTCATTGAGCAATCTGTATTGTCTGTACGCTATAATAAGTTAGTAGCATCTTATTATAATCATTGCTGAAAGTTACATTCCGTTAGTCAGTTTGAAATTGATGTAACGATTAATTAAAATAAATGTGATATTGCTTTCTTTGATACTGTAACAGCTTTTTACACTGCGCATGCGCTAGGCGCGGAAGACAAATTTCTACCTGTAGACAAAAAATAATTGTTTTCAGGCATTCTTTCGACTAAATGAAAAAAATTTCTATCTTACTTAATATATTACTTTGTTACATTGGTTGTTGTGTGTATGGGATAAGTACTTTGTCCATTTTTCCACTAATTTGGCAAATTTCCATGTCGATCTTGTATCCGAAATATTACTTCCGGTTGTAGCATCCGAAATTCTAGTACTTTTTATTAATGTAAACACATTGGTACAGGTAATTCTTTTTATACTCAAACCTTTTAAACCTTTACTTTTCATGTATTAACTTGCTCATTTGTGTTTGTGTACCATTTGTGCCCGTGGGTAGCACACGGGACGAAGATTATAACACGCATCTGTGACTAACCATTATTGTGTTGTGACTTGTGTATCGTTTTCACATTCAATTCTCGAGCACCAAATGCACTACCTGTATCAAACCATTACATAAAATGAACAAAAAAGCAGATAATCGCTTTTCTATGCGATGGCTATGTATAAGTGTGCTATATGTGCTATTTGTCCGCTTTGCCTCAGAATCAAGCAGTTACATAAACCATGTTCATGATGTGAAATGGTGCAATTATGTGGAAGTCAAAAATGTTCGTAATGACTGTCCAGTCCTTTTACAACCAAGTATGAACCAGGTTGATTACAATGTATGTATCTATCATTGGCTGTACCTCCAGCGTAAACCATATCGTAACAAAAAGGTGGTGGTCTCCTCCCAAAATAAAAATGTTCACTTAATAATCAAGTTACTTTTGGGAAACCAGGTAGAACTAAACCCTGGACCCAAGACTCCACGATGGCCCTGTGGAACATGTAATAAAAATGTGACATGGAAATCTAGGGCAATGGAATGTGACTCCTGTAAAACATGGTATCACACAGACTGTCAAGGTGGTATGTCGGACACCATGTACAATATCATGGACAATAGTAATTTATCCTGGAACTGTCTTAAATGTGGATTACCAAATTTCTCCAGCTCATTCTTTAGCCAGAGCACATTCACATCAGTAAATTCATTCTCAACTCTCAGCAGCCAGGACAGCCCAGGCAAACCTTTTGCCACATCCTCCCCAAAACCAAGCCTACAAACCCAAGTTAGAACTGGGAAAAATATGAAAACAAAAGAAAACCATCCTCTAAAAACTATCTGTCTAAATTTTCAATCAATAAAAAACAAAAAACCAGAACTTGACGCTCTTTTAGACTCTTTATGCCCTGATATCATAATTGGAACTGAAACCTGGCTTGATCCCTCAATCGCATCCTCTGAGTACTTTGACACAAATATTTTTTCTGTATTTCGTAAAGATAGACCCCCTAACAGTAAGGGCCAAAGCCATGGTGGTGTCCTGATTGCTATCAAAAATGACTACCAGTCAGTTGAAAATAAAGAGTTGCAGACTGATTGTGAATCTGTTTGGGTGGATGCAACAATGCATGACAGTAGAAAGTTGATAATTGGCTCCTTTTACAGGCCCCATCCGGACGACAATACCTCCCTACAACTTTTAAATGAATCCATTAACAGAATCAACACCAATTCTAAATCAATCCTCCTGGTTGGCGGAGATTTTAATTTAGGTAATATTGACTGGAGCTCATATAGCACTATACCTGGTAAACCAAACATCAAACAACATCAAGAACTGCTAGACATTATTGCAGATCATTCCCTTACCCAATTAGTCGAAAAACCAACCAGAAAAGATAAAACTTTAGACCTACTTTTGACAAATTACCCTTCAGTTATTAATAATATCGAGACCATCCCCCCTATTGGAGAAGCTGACCATGACATTGTTATGTGCGAATGTAGAACCTCCCTACGTAGATGTAAACCGAACCCCCGACCTATTCTAAAATACTCCAAAGCAAACTGGGACAATATTAATGACGATCTTATCAAAGCCCATGCTGAAATATTACAAAAAGAACAAAATTGTACTAATATCGATGAGTTATGGAACATTTTTAAAGAAAGCCTACAAAGATCAATTTCAAAAAACATACCATCAAAGCTATGCAAATCTAAAAATAAGTTTCCCTGGATAACAAATGAACTGAGAAAGAAAATGAACAACTATAAACATAAACTTATGAAACGTAACAAAAAACATAGTAAAACTAACCATCTAAGAAATCTAAAATCTGAAATCCAAAAAGAACAAAGAAAAGCATACTGGAACTATATAGAAAATATGATATTTAATATTCCAATCCCTGATGAGGGTACTAATAAAGCCAATTTTTGCCAAAGCGTTTGATAAAGTACCACATAAACATCTTCTCTACAAACTTAATTATTATGGCATAAATAACAATGTCATTGACTGGATTTCAGACTTTTTAGGAGATAGGACTCAGACTGTTGCCCTAGACGGTATAATGTCAGAAAAAGTACCAGTTACTTCAGGTGTACCCCAGGGCACAGTCATGGGTCCAATCCTATTCCTTATCTATATCAATGACTTTGCAGACTACATTCAACATAGCACACTCAGACTTTTTGCCGATGATAGCATTATATACAAAGAAATCAAAAGTAATAATGATGCCAAACTTCTTCAGTCCGACCTGGAGGCTGCTGGCAGGTGGGAACAGGACTGGCTTATGCATTTCCATCCCGATAAATGTAACATCCTCACTGTAACAAAGAAAAAGTCCCCAATAAATTTCCAATACAAACTGCACAACCACATTCTTGAAAAAGTTGAATCCGCTAAATATTTAGGCATAACATTACAAAGCAACCTAAAATGGGACAAACATATAAATTCTATCACCAACAAAGCTAATCAATCCCTTGGCTTCTTACGTAGAAATCTAAAAATAAACTCATCAAAGGTCAAAGAACACGCTTATAAAGCCATTGTGAGACCAAAATTAGAATATTCCTCTTCTGTCTGGGACCCACATACCAAATGCCAAATAAACCAAATTGAAAAAGTGCAAAGAAGGGCTGCCAGGTTTACAACCAATCGCTTCCATAATACCAGCTCAGTAACAAGCATGATTAACAACTTAAACTGGCCATCCTTAGAAATTAGAAGAACCAGAGCTCGCCTAATAATGTTTTATAAAATTATCCATCATACTGTTGCTATATACCCAGAAAATAATTTGTTAATTCCATCTGACCCCCGAACACGATACAGTAATGGGTATGGCTACAAACATGTCAGTACATCACATGATCAATACAAGTATTCTTTCTATCCCAGAACAATTAGCCAGTGGAATATGTTGCCCTTAATTGCACAACAAGCAGACACAGTTGATGTTTTTAAGACCATTGTCACTGTGCCCGTCTTGGTGTCCACATATGCCAAGTAAATCTACAACCAATGTACAAAGTTTTAACATAAATTCTTGATTAGAAAATCAATCTTTTATCCTGCACATGTATTATAATAATTATTATGTGTATTATACACTTGCATTCAAAATTGTTTTTAAACTTTAACTAGCGCCTGCACATAATCTTCAGAGTTTTGAAGGAGTGCAGTCTATATAAGAAGAAGAAGAAGAAGAATGGACTTTAAATGCGTACCTGTGTATCGCTAGCTTAGAATGAGAAGGTCGTAAGTGCCACTTACAACCTTGTAAGACTTATGCATATATTTGAAATCTACATCATAAGGTGCTAAGCTGCTTTTTATGAATGATTTTAGGACAATTTGAACTTGTCATGTTGACCAAACTGAAGTTGAATAGGCTTGTTTTACCATTCATAAATAAAGAGTAATTTTCAGACAGTTTTTCTTGTTTACTCAAAATATTGATTTTGCTGTTACGATCTTCTAAGCCGGTGATATGATGAAATCATCAAAATTTCTCAGGGACTCTCAGTTACAAGTCTTAAGGGTCCTGGCACCCTCCTATGAAAATTCCTATAGAAAACCCTGCATGAATCGATGTGATCAATCTTGCTTAAATCTGGCATGAATGTTCACCTCCATGAGGAGGCTTGCCATTTCCTAACCCCAGGTTCCTATCTCAAAGGCCACAGCCTCGGTTGAAGGTCAATTTGAAGTATGTCCAGACCATACCAAAGTCATGTATTGACCAATCTTTCTTTCACTTCTGAATGTCATGCCCAACCTCTGGGTCCTATTTCAAAGGTCAAGGTAACAGTTGGAGGTAAAATTTCAAATTGAAGCTTGTTCGGACCATAAATTTGTCATGCATTGATCAATTTTGCTTAAGATTGACATGAATATTAACCTCTATTAATCAAGAGGGTCATTAGCAAACCTAGGTTCCTTTCTCAAAGGTCAATATCACAGTTTGAGGTCAAATGTCAAATTGAAGTTTGTACTGATCATTTTTTCTTTTTGCATCGTGTGATTAAATGTAAATTCACTAAATTGGCACATTTTGAGACAGAGTTAGCTTTTGTGATCACTCTTTGTCTGCGGTCTTTCCCTCAACTATGTTCTTATGTAGACAACAGAGGTCATGGTTATGGTATGTTCTTTATGAAACTGGGTGACTATGTTCATCTGAACGAAATCTAGGTCAAGTTTGATATAGATAATCGGGGTTAAAAATGATGTCACTAGGTCAAATTATAGGGTACACTAGAGGTCACAAATATGGCCTTATCTGACATTGTTGGTTATCTGATGTAAATAACAAGCTTGCTGTATGGTTAAGACATTATAAAAACCATGTTCATATAATATTAATAGAGGCTGCATTTTCTGAAATTGTAGATTTTTAAATTGTTTCCTTGGTCACCATAGACATATATGACAGGTGACACACAGACCATATGACTGGTGAGGGATCTAGGGCCCTTTTTGGCCCTCTGGTTTTATGCTTTATGTCTCAGTTTGTGATCAAATCAGCTACAGATGCTAACTTACAGTAAACAAACCAAAGCATAATTTATCACTAACATGGAAAACATTGTAAATCTTGCCAAGATGTGTAAAAATGTATGACTGCATGACCATATAATGAAAATTGGTTTGTCAATTTAGATGTTATCCACAAAAAATAAAAACATTTTACATACATAATTATGCATAGTTTTTCAAAAAATGTTGTATGATTCTGCCTTGAAATTACTCGTCATGTTTATTTGTTTTCCAGAAATTGAGTCAGCGCTGAAACTAGTGGAAGTGACAGATGTTAAATAGTTATCCCATGAGAAGGCTACCTGCACACTCATGAAGTGTCTGTCAATTGTTTACACAATAATAAACAAGAAGTTTCAGAAAGGAATGATATAAGGGCTGCTGGGTAATGGTCAAGTTTACAAAGGACCTTCATACATCAATCTCTACACATGATGTCATATCATAGTACGTCCTGCCACATCTGTCTGAACTGTCAGTAGCTATATACTACCCGGTAGGTAACATTCGCTACACAAAGCAAACTTATAATGTATTACATGCCATAAAATGGTGTCAACGGAAATCGCAACATGCAATTTTGAAATCCTTAACCTAGTTAACTTTTGGATGAAATCAGTTGAACCAGTTAAATGGGCACCATATCTATATAAAATAAAACAATGCACCTTTTCGTGGTGACCATTTTGAGATGCTTTGAGCAGCCGTACTCATATATCTGTGTTTATTATACCCCCGCAAACAAAGTTTGAAGGGGGTATACTGGAGTCAACATGTTGGGCTGTCGGTCTGTCGTTAAGTTAGCATCGTGTCCGCTCTGTAACTTTGTCATTTCTTACTGGATTTTAAAATTGCTTGGTACAAATGTTCACCACATCAAGACGGTGTGTCATGCGCAAGACCCAGGTCCCTATCTCAAAGGTCAAGATCACACTTACAGGTCAAAGGTTATATAGTCATGCAAACCGTGTCCGCTCTGTAACTTTGTCATTTCTTACTGGATTTTAAATTTGCTTGGTACAAATGTTCACCACATCAAGACGGTGTGTCATGCGCAAGACCCAGGTCCCTATCTCAAAGGTCAAGGTCACACTTACAGGTCAAAGGTTATATAGTCATGCAAATCGTGTCCGCTCTGTAACTTTGTCATTTCTTACTGGATTTTAAAATTGCTTGGTACAAAGTCATGAAATTTCAAACAGTTGATGCATATGATGTGTTATAGTGTGTTACTTATTTTTTTCTTCATCAATTTTCACATTAGCCTTCAATCATGGTGTTTTTCAATCTGTATAGCAGCAGATTTCCATCAAACGTGTTGTTTAAACTATAATTTTAAATAATATTCCTGTGTCAAGGCGGTGCTGCGGGGTATGATTCATCACTCCTGTGATTGCTCTAGTTAAACCTACCTGGGTCGGCAGTGCCTGTATTTTAACACTTTTATCCAACTCTTTTAATAAGTTCAATATGAAAATACACTCATGTAAGATCCTCGAGGCTCTATTACTATAAGGACGTGTAGGATTGTGTATTGTTTCGAACAAACAGCATTTTTTAGCTCGACTATTTAAAGAATACTCGAGCTATTGTATTCTTCCAATGTGTTTAAATGTCACATTATCTGCATAAAGTGATAAAGAAACACTACCGGTATATGACGTAAGGTTGAAACAGGAAGTGCTATAAGCAATAGCCATGGTGACTAGAATTTTGATGTTTATCCAACACAAAGCGTCTACATTGCTCACTTAAACCTTGCTAAGTGTTTTGAAAAAGTCCTTGAAAATACAAATTCACCCTTGAAATAACCTTGAAAAGTCCTTGAAATTAGGTGTCAGAATTTTGTATGAACCATCTACATTTAAGCTCACTTTTTAGCTGGTATCTCTGTAACGAATGAAGGGAATGGTTTGGAACTTCACACAATTGTTCATTGTGAATATCTTAGCTTCTAGGGACAGATCCCATAACTGTGATTGAGTTAAGCATCTAAATTGGTGTTATTTCAAGTTAAGTTCATTGATATTAGTTATCTGATTATTAGAACTGTTTCAATGTTGGAGTGAATAATGTATTATTTTAAATGTACTGTTGTTGTTTAAGATCAAGACCAAAGGGATGGTGTTAAAAAAAGGGGAAGTAGAATTATTTGTAAGTATAGGCTTGTTACATTTTTTGTCAATAAATCCCCCTTATTTAAATGAAATGTATAGAGGATATTTGTATTTTTCCGTGTATGACCGGCTGATAATTCACTGAGTGAGCAGCTGATGTAAAGTAGTTCGTTTGAACTGTGAAATTATGTACTGAAATTATCGGGGAATAATCCACCGTTATTCTGCCGTAAACCACCGATAAACATGAAATAAAGCTTGGCAAATTTGACACTTTGATCCTGATCCTATAATTAACATAATTTCACAGTCAGTCAATATCTTGCCTATATTCATAACCCTGGTTGTATTTGTTGTCATAATCACCAAGATACCCAAGATATAAAACAAACATTTAAATATGGATATTGTGCGATTTTCTTGCTGATATATACAAACCACGGTAACCTTGTAATATATTAATGCAAAAAGGTCAATATCAGGTTAAATTTGCCAAGCTATACTGACTGTAGTGTTTCCTTGTTTAAGCTGTAACAGATGCTTTGTATAATGTATGTGAAATTAATCCAACTTGTATGTTGGCCAAATAATGTGTACTGTGAGTGCCTGTACAAAAAAGATATTTGTCTTGGAGGAAATATGGTCTGAGAGATAAATGTACTTGACTTGAATCCCAGTTTTCATAAAGTTCTTACACTTTCATTCAAATTAGCATCATTGATTTTACTCACTTGTGGAAAGGTTGCCAGTTAATAGAAGTAGGGTATATTTGTTCCTGATTAGCATAAGTATTGAAACTGGTTATTCATACAGTATGTAGCTGACATATTGAAATTAACAGACAGATATCCATTTTAAACAGATGTCTGGATAAGCAATTTGCCTCATCATATACATTGATACGATTTTTCACCATAATTTGCCTAAAGTCTGAAAGCGTCTTTGTATTAATGTATTAACCGTTATTTATTTTTTCATTTACAGATTTTACAAGCAGCAAGATGATAGTGTTGTCTTTAAATAGTGAAATGAAGAGACATATTTGGGGGGAAATATTAGAATCTGCCAACAATCTTCGGACAGTTATATTATACATGTTTCTCATGTTTGTTTTAATAACCGGGGACCTATTAAATCTATTACAAAAGTTGAAGCTGACATGGTTGGATATAATTCTTGTTCACTGTGGTGTGAAACCTTCTGAAGTCCAGCAAGTTAATATGGATGGTATCCAGAGTTGTTAACATGTAACATAAACGACATAAACGACATACTAGAACTTATCATGTTCCTACTTTTGGATAGTATAATTTATATATACTGTCAAAGAAACATTTTGATCCTCATCTAGATAATTAAAATTAGTCCCCTTGCGTATTAATATAACAATTCTTCAATACCTGCCTAAATGTGGATAACTAATTGCTTAGTTTTTTAGCTCTAGTTTTTAACTTTTTTGTATTGTGACCGCTCACCGTCCGTCGTTCGTCCACACTTACAAACAACATCTCCTCTCAAACTGTTTGGCCGATGGCCAATTTTCATGAAATTTTGCCAGATTGTACGTGGCATTGGGGGATTTAATAATTGCTCAAATTATGGCCCTAAGGTCAAAATTGGCCTCGCCCTTGGTGGTCACATTTTAAATAGACTTATATAGGGAAAACATATAAAAAAATCTTCTTGTCGGAAACTACAATGCCTTGTGCTTTGATATTTAGTATGTAGGATCATCTAATGGTCCCCTTCCAAGATCGCTCAAATTATGCCCCTGGGGTCAAAAGTGGCCTGCCCCGGGGGTCTCTGTTTTACATAGACTTATATAGGGAAAACATATAAAAATCTTCTTGTCGAAAACTGCAATGCCTAGAGCTTTGTTATTTGGTATGTAGTATCATCTAGTGGTCCCCTACCAAGCTTGCTCAAATTATGCCCCTGAGGTCAAAATTGGCCTGGTCCTGGGGGTCACCGTTTTACATAGACTTATATAGGGAAAACATATAAAAATCTTCTTGTCTAAAACTACACTGCCTAGAGCTTTGTTAATTGGTATGTAGCATCATTGATAGGGATCAAAATGTTTGTTCAAATTATTCCCTTGGGTAAAAACTGTGCAGAGTTTCATTTATAATCAGGTGAGCGATATAGGGCCATGTTGTATATAGCGAATATTTATATGATTATACCTAAAACAATTGTCCGTCTGGGGCGTAGCTAGGACCTTAGCAATGTGTAGGCCCGTAGGCAAAGATGAAAGAAGTAGGGGGTCGGGGGCATGCTCCCCTGGATTTTTTTTTTATTCCATGAAAGGTACTGGTGCGTTTTGACGTATATTTAGGAGATCAAATTTCAAGTTAAACTTTAAAAATATATTTAAAAAAAATTCTCGAAATGATGTGTAGGCCCGGGCCTAATGGCCTAGCGGCAGCTACGCTACTGTCCGTTAACGGAACAATTTCTTCATACCTGGCTGTGGGTAACTAGTTGTTTAGTTGATAGTACAATTCGTTTATACTATCAAAGAAACATTTTGATCCCTATCAAGATATTTGAAATTGGTCCGCTAGCGGAACATATTGTATATAGAGAATATTTAAATGATTTTACTTAATTTTTGTCCGTTAACGGAACAATTTCTTCATACCTGACTGTGGATAACTAGCTGTTTAGTTAATAGAACAATTCGTTTATACTACCAAAGAAACATTTTGATCCCTATCAAGATATTTGAAATTGGTCCGCTAGCGGAACATATTGTATATAGAGAATATTTAAATGATTTTACTTAATTTTTGTCCGTTAACGGAACAATTTCTTCATACCTGACTGTTGATAACTAGTTGTTTAGTTGATACTATCAAAGAAACATTTTGATCCCCATGAAGATATTTGAAATTGGTCCGCTAGCGGAACATATTGTATATAGAGAATATTTATTTGATTACACCTAAATTTTTTGTCCGTTAACGGAACAATTTCTTCATACCTGACTGTGGATAACTAGTTGTTTAGTTAAAAGTATTATATGTGTATACTATCAAAGAAACATTTTAATCCCCGTCAAGATATTTGAAATTGGTCCGTTAGCGGAACATATTATATATATAGAATATTTATATGATTTTACCTCAAATTTTTGTCCGTTAACGGAACAATTTCTTCATACCTGACTGTGGATAACTAGTTGTTTACTAATAGTATAATAAGTGTATACTATCAAAGAAACATTTTGATCCCCATGAAGATATTTGAAATTGGTCCGCTAGCGGAACATATTGTATATTGAGAATATTTATTTGTTTTTACCTAAATTTTGTGTCCGTTAACGGAACAATTTCTTCATACCTGACTGTGGATAACTAGTTGTTTAGTTGATAGTATAATACATTTATACTGTCAAAGAAACAATTTGATCCCCATCAAGATATTTTAAATTGGTCTGCTAGTGGAGCATAGTTTTCATTGTATTTATTTGATTATACCTAAATTTTTTGTCCGTTAACGGAACAATATCTTCATACCTGACTGTGGATAACTAGTTGTTTAGTTAATAGTATAATACGTGTTTACTATCAAAGAAACATTTTGATCCCCATGGAGATATTTGAAATTGGTCCGCTAGCGGAACATTTTTTATATAGAGAATATTTATATGATTTTGCTTAATTTTTGTCCGTTAACGGAACAATTTCTTCATACCTGACTGTGGATAACTAGTTGTTAAGTTAATAGTACAATTCGTTTATACTATCAAAAAACAATTTGATCCCCTTCAAGATATTTGAAATTGGTCCGCTAGCGGAACATATTGTATATAGAGAAATTTTTTTTGATTACACCTAAATTTTTTGTCCGTTAACGGAACAATTTCTTCATACCTGACTGTGGATAACTAGTTGTTTAGTTGATAGTATAATACATTTATACTATCAAAGAACTATTTTGCTCCCCATCAAGATATTTGAAATTGGTCCGCTAGCGGAACATAGTTTTCATTGTATTTATTTGGTTATACCTAAAAAATGTGTCCGTTAACGGAACAATATCTTCATACCTGACTGTGGATAACTAGTTGTTAAGTTGATAAACTATTCGTTTATACTATCAAAGAAACATTTTGATCCCCATGAAGATATTTGAAATTGGTCCGCTAGCGGAACATTTTGTACATCGAAAATATTTATATGATTTTACCTCAAATTTTTGTCCGTTAACGGAACATTTTAAAGTATTTTCAATGATTTATTGTACCGTTGACGGTACAAATGATCTATTTGATTGAAATAAAACATGAAAATTTACACTTTTGTTTCGACTTTTGTTTTTTTCATGCATATTTCACCTGTTTTTTTCAAGTTTTTAGGGTGAAAATGGCCATTCTAAATAGGATTTTGTGGACAATCCCTTTTTATATTGGACAGGCTTATTTGTAGATTGCATATCATGTAGTTAATGTGCTTGTCTATATAATTCCATGATTAAATTAAGTGATATATATTCATTCACACTTCTACACTAATCCTTTAATTGGATTATACCTAACAATTCAATTAGGTGTCAGTCGTGATTAGAATACAATACCCCACGTAATATACAATACAATATAGGCCTACAACAGGGTACCGGCAGATACCGGTGTACCGGGTTTTGTGCGTATACTTCCGATCATTGACAAACTCTTCGGAATCGTTCGAAAAATTTAAACGTAAACACTATTGAGTATTTTGTACGGAGGACAAAATACTAAATAGCGTTTTCAGTTGATTATTTCTCATAGAAGGAACAGCAACTCGAGGTCAGATATGGGTCCCTCCTACACTTTTTTTAGTATAATTTAATATCTCAATATTTCAATATTCTTTGTAGATAGAAAATACTACCATTTTAAACCTTATTGGGACTTTAACTGAACCTTGAGTAGTATTGCAGCTCCATTTATCACGCTTTATAGTTGTAAAAGAATTACAAAACATTAAAATTTGACCGTAAGTTTAAGATTTGCGTAAATGCTTTGATAAAACAGTGGAGATTACACAACAGGGGGCACATTTTTTTGCCCTCGCTTTCGGAATTTGTAATATACAGGGTTATTGTCACAAAATATCGATCCATAGCCATATCGATTGGTAATATTTTAAGGATTTTAACATTTAAGTGATGTAAAAATGGTCACTCCGTGGCCAACTGGGGGGACCCGGGCCTGTACTACCTTTCAAAAATGTATAATCTAAGTCATTTAGGGTGCTTAACTCATGAAAATAGCATTTAACTTACGTGCACCATTTCCGATACCGCGCCACAAACCATGCCTTGAGAAATTGAAATGTCCTTGAATTTATGCACCAGTCAGTTGCAACCACAACCCCCTACCCCAGGGATGGAGGTCAATAGACAGGGAAACGATCATGTTCTTACCTTCCCACTTACCCTGCACTGACGGGAAATATCGCAGATTCTTTGTCTGAACAACTACTCTGGGAACAATATTTAGTACCGGAGATTTATTTCAACGTTAATGCAACCTTATTTCAACATTAATGCAACCTTATTTCAACGTTAATGCAACCTTATTTCAATGTTAATGCAACCTTATAATCAAGTAGTTCTTCTGCAATGGCTTCAATTTCGTCTATGTTTTACATTTATTTACAGACAGTGTTCTCTTATTTGTTACAGATCATTGAGAGAACAAGTGCAATTGCTTCATTTTTTTTCTTTTTGGCGGCGGAAAATTCTTTTTAAAAAGTAGCCCGTTTGAGTGAAAAAATCGCAAGTGAAATTATCGACAGTGAAATTATCGAGCAATAATCCACCGTTATTTTGGGGTAAACCACCAATAAGCATGAAACAAGTCAACATAAACTAGTCAATTATTCCAAGTAAATCAACGCAAAATGTAACGTTTGCAGAACTTTTGACGCTCAGTATATAATCACCTTTTGTTCCAGGGTCCTGTATAGTCAGATTTACTCCAGGGGTTCCTCAACCTGATCAATATAGCTGTACCACCAAGATACGGTACCTGAAGAAAGTACTGCCTAGTTAGAGTAATGTCAGAGTATGTTCTGCCTAGTTAGAGTAATGTCAGAGCATGTTCTGCCTAGTTAGAGTAATGTCAGGGTATGTTCTGCCTAGTTAGAGTAATGTCAGAGTATGTTCTGCCTAGTTAGAGTAATGTCAGAGTATGTTCTGCCTAGTTAGAGTAATGTCAGAGTATGTTCTGCCTAGTTAGAGTAATGTCAGAGTATGTTCTGCCTAGTTAGGGTAATGTCAGGGTATGTTCTGCCTAGTTAGAGTAATGTCAGAGTATGTTCTGCCTAGTTAGAGTAATGTCAGAGTATGTTCTGTATAGTTAGAGTAATGTCAGAGTATGTTCTGCCTAGTTAGGGTAATGTCAGAGTATGTTCTGCCTAGTTAGAGTAATGTCAGAGTATGTTCTGCCTAGTTAGAGTAATGTCAGAGTATGTTCTACCTAGTTAGAGTAATGTCAGAGTATGTTCTGCCTAGTTAGAGTAATGTCAGAGTATGTTCTGCCTAGTTAGGGTAATGTCAGAGTATGTTCTGCCTAGTTAGAGTAATGTCAGAGTATGTTCTGCCTAGTTAGAGTAATGTCAGAGTATGTTCTGCCTAGTTAGAGTAATGTCAGAGTATGTTCTGCCTAGTAAGAACAATGTGGTAGTGGTGTTTAATTGTATGTGTACATAAAATATTACACCCATTGTCTGAATAGTTAATTTAAGTGAATAATTTAAGTTCTTCACTGAAGCATCGGCAGGTACTCATACATGCAAAGTACCAGCTACTCGTCTCATTATTGGACCCGGTAAATGTTTTAATAGTAGATAAGGATACCAATTTAGAATTATTAGAATGTATGTTCAATTGGGACACATTGGCTGTTAATAACCGAAATACCCGAATGGTTGTGTTTGACGTTTGATGTGTATAATTGGACTATAACTCTAACGCGATATTCTGCAATGTCAATATAAACATAAAAATCACTGATCATTACATCGATTTAGGGAGAGTAGAAGTTTATTTTACCTGCTCAGTTTTATTCACCTAGATATTAAAATGACGGTACACATTGAACAGATAATCCCTTTTCCAATATCCTTATGTTGTTTTATCTGATTTACCTGTTTACTTTATGTGGCACAAGTCCCAATACCGCCTTAGAGTTATATAGATAAACCATGTTTTTTAGCCGTGACGGAAGGTTACACTTCTTAGTCACGGTATGTGAATATACCTGGTTACAATCTCTTTGGGCCATGGATTGGTTACTGTCATTGATCACATATATTGCTTAAGCCTTAAAACATACCCTATATCTATCCTTGAGGACAAATCAACCTTCCTACATAAATTATTCACGGCTCAAAAACATGGTTTATCTATACCTTGGACTGCAAAACAAACACATGAAAATAAGCTTACTCTACATGTCACACATGTCCCGTTTTGTGATAAGCACTATAAGATTACCTCAGCATATCCAGTCACTGTATAAGCTCTACCAGATACCAGACCATTTGGAAACTGACCTTGTGGTACTCCGTGTCCCTGAAAATAATATCCGAGCAAAGAGTGATATTTTTCAGTTAGGATATTGTGACTGTGACGTCATCGTTTATGTGTTCCAAAAAGATTAAAACCACTCCATAAACAGGTAGAGTTTAGTTTGGTATTGAACTGTTGGTAAAAGCTTTTATACTGGGTTCATACCGCGCATAAAAAGAAACGTAACGCCAACAGCACTCGACGTCAAATTTCGGGTGACTTCATTATGACGTCATAAGTGTCACGTCATGATGTTCCATTTCATTTTTTACATTCTAACTTGACACGTGTATGGCGGGGAAAAGACGTCACGCAAAATTTTTTAGGTTTATGCTAGTAGTGGGGTATTTCCATAATTTAAGTTTTGAAGCATAAAATAAAAAAAGAATATTATCATTTTACAGCGTATGCTCATTTGGTAATTCACCTCGTGAAAATATTACGTCAGCTACTCACTTAGTCAAACGATCATACATCGTAAAATACAAATATCCTGTATTTAAATGCATGTGTCTAGTGGGATACGTTATTTGATATAAGTCGATGACAATTATCTATTTTGAGAGATATATTGATCCAAAATGATGCTATTGGCGGTATATATCTGAGACAACCCGACGAATAAAAAATACGCGTGACGATATACTATTTCTTAACAGTGGAGGGGAGGGAACACTTACCTCCATTTGACCATAATCACGTTGAGGTCGTAATCGAGTACAGCACGAAATTTTAGCTTTTGAGAAACAGCGGCTCGGTCATAAAAAAAACGCAAAATATAATAATGTTTTGCATAACTGACTACAAATAAGTTACAAAAATGACTTTGAATGATAGCAACATTCCATGTTTTTATCAGCGGCAATGACCCTAGACCTGTTGTCACTTGATACGTCAAATACACGGTATGTTGGTTGGAGATGATACCATAGGCTCATTGTGATCGAAATATGTCAATTTTATCCGACAGAAATATATTTAATGAAACTACAGCTTTAAGTATTTGACATGCACGAGTATGTTCACCATCATTCAGTCTTTGCAATTAACTTAAGCGTACATTTCTGATTTAGCTGCATATCTAATTGTGTATTTTATATCACAGACCTATTGTAAACCTAGTGTCAGTGAAAATTTAGTCGAAAATTAAATACCATAATTTTGTTGCTTGAATAGACGTTTTACCATTGATGACGGTGTGATCATTCATTCGTAACGGACGGCATCGTATATAGGCACAACTGAACATAAACATTTAAACAGCCAGCCCGCTTAGCTCAGTCGGTAGAGCGCGAGAATAGTAGTCACTACTGATTTCGGGGTTGTGGGTTCGAATCCCGGACTGGCAAACTAAAATTACTAATAGTCTTTCGGATGAGACTTAAAACCGAGGTCCCATGTATGGTGCTATACACTGGCATGTAGAAGAACCAGGGATGTTTCTGGAATTGGACATCTTCTGTATCATGCACTATTCCCCAAAAACTAAAAGTACTAAACCTCTTCTGGGAGCCTCGCCCATATGGATTGTCCGGTGGCGAGGATAAATAAGACCATTAAAATAAACATTTTGGATACACCAACTGACAGTGTTAGTGAAAAGTTCTTTCAAATTAACAATTAAAAAATGTTGAATTTAAAATTCATTTGCAGAACATTGACGCTCAGTATAGCTTGGCTATTTTGACGTGAGCCTGACCTTTATGCAAGAATATATTACAAGGTTCTTGCTTTGAATATATCAATTTCCGCAAGCAAATCGTGTGATATCGGTATTTCAAATTTGTGTGTGTATTACATCTCGAGCGTCTTCGTGATACTCCCCGATTATGAAAACATACATTCGGTGTTGTAAACGTAGACAATATATCGACTGTTAAATTATGCTAATCAAAAGGTCAAGCTCATGTCAATGTGGCCAAGCTATATATACTGTGTAAACCTCAACTAACTCTAAAATAATATTTTTATTTATTTAACATCAGTTTTTATGTTGGACCCGTCATGGAGTGTCTTCGGAGATCATTATTTCTTAAACGCGTCGTGAATTACGGGTTTTTACTGTTCTTTATTTAAGCAATATACTTATTGTTGACCTTGTAATATTTATGTAATTATGTTTCCATGTTCATATTGTATGTATATTTGTATACTCATAGGCATAATGCCTAATGTATTTCGAAATAAACTGTAAAACTGTATTAAATGAGTCTTTATCGAGCTTAATAATTTTTGTTTTTGTTTTGAGTTTAAAGTCCCATAAAGTCTCAGAAATAGCAATATTTTATTAACTTATAAGACCGTGAAACATTGACAGGTTATAGAGCTCCCTAAATGGTATAGAATCAGCATACATTTGATCTATGTTGATTTTCATCCTTAGAATAATCATCTCCGCAAGTCGCCAATTTGTAAACAAAGGAGTATTTTGTCCACCAGACAAAATACTCCTTTGTTTACAGTTTGAAATCGACGGGTCGTTCCAAAGACAGTTCGTAAATATTCGTAATAGATCGTGGACACATATATTGATGACCAATTTATGCAAGTACATTTTGTATTATGCATGTAACTGAAAGTCAAATACCGATATCCTTCGGTACTAGTAATCGCCGGTATCCTATTACACTTTATTGTATAGGGTAATCGAGTGTAATATTTCACGAGTGAATTAAAGGGTAAATTGTTTTCATTAGGTTATAATAGAACGTATTGAGATAGAATTAAAGTGTTGATGTAATGATGTTTAGACCTTCCGTCCACTAGACCCCGGCGCTAAGCGGAAGGGATGCTGGTTCAACATGCTCGTTTCGGGAACCCTTCGGGATCGTTTATCAATAAACATAGGCGGTACTTTGTGATTGAGGTTGTTCAGGAAGTATTCGCGAATCGGTATACGAATTGTTGCGGTATACGCGCAATATGCATGCTGAAGCATATGCAAAAGAGCCGATTGTATCGTTACTGAATGTCGACAGTTCAAGAGTAAGTGCGGTATGTGTCCAGATTGTGCGGAAAGGTTGCAGTTACATTGAGGAATATGCCGAAGGGTTTACGAATCGATGTCGATAGATTGCCAAATGGTAACCGATGTATATAAAGACGATGCCGAACTACTATCTGAACCTCTTCCACTGTCATTCGGGATATACGCTGATGAATCGGCATCACTTCTTCCCCGACCAACTGGACAGTGCCTTTGGTAACGTTTCGCCTTTCTGCATGTGATCTTAACATGATCGGCGTAGCTTCTGTGTGTAGAACTCATCCCTTCGGCGTTTTCGGGGAGCTTATGGCCTTCGGAAACCATTTGGGATGGCTAAATGATTACGAAGTCTCACAGAAGGCGTCCCGAAGATGTGGAATGATGCGGAAAGGTTCCATAACATCGCGAGGACATGCCGAACCATCCCGGTCTGGTGAATTTCTGCTTCGGGACGGCAGGTCTTAGACATTTTGGGTTAAAATTTACAGTATAACGACGTAGCCGAACCAAAACCCCGTAACTCAATTTTGGCGAGAAAACTTTTTTGCAGCATCCGCATCTGCTAGACGTTCCGCGCATTTCTGTCTTGTCGCCATATAAGTAATGCGATTGGCTATTTAAATGGCGACAAGACAGAAATGGGCGGGACGTCTAGCAGATGCGGATGCTGCAAAAACAGTTTTCGCGCCAAAATTGAGTTACGGTGTTGGTTCGGCACCGTCGATAAATATTTCATGAATATTTTAATTTCTGTCAATCCTGTTTAATAAACTGCCGGGAAGAAGCATTTGATTTAACAGATATTTAACTTATGAAAAAGTGTAATATACAAGTAGTACATAGTTAAATAGAAAACTAACACCATGTTTGTGAATAAGTAATACAAACCAACCCACAAAATCTTAGTTATAATGAAATCTACTCTATTAAAGGGAATATACAGTATTTTAAACCAGCGATACCGAAATTTTCTATAGTTCCAAAATGATACCGGCGGACACCGGGATTTAGTACTCGCCGATGTATTTGAATAACTTCACGCTCGCGTACACACGGTACTTGACGAAAAGAAGCTCGGTGTGTATAAAAATAAACAAAGATAAGATAAGATAATCTTTATTTAACGTCGGTAATGTTTAAACATATTAACATAAGCTTGAAGCTTGTATCCGACATAAACATTGACTATCCAATAACATACAAACAAACAATCTATAAAATAAACTAAGATTAAACATATTAAAGACAGTATCACATTCAAATATTCATAATAATATAGATAGGTAAAAATATATAAATACTCCAGGAAAGACGTGGGTACAAACTAAAACTAAGACATGTATATTAAAGAATGAAACACAAGTTGAGCAGATTAATAGAAACAATGGAAACCAAATCTAGATAAACAGCAAGATTATTGGAACAAAAGTACATAAAAAACAGTCACAAAAATTAAAATTAAAAACTGTATTTATAAAAAGGTCATGACTAAAATAAATAGCAAAGAAAGAAGACATGTTCAATGGAATAGGCATTAAGTGGTTAAAATAGAAGTACAGAATGGCATACAAAATGGCATACATAATGACATAAAAGAATTCAATAGATAATCCATGCAGTTTTATGTATACAGCAACATGATACACGTCGCAGACGGTACATGTACATGCAAAGTTAGGCAAATAAACGAACATAAAACGAAACATAAAACGTATACAACCAGTGTCAATCAAGTGGATGCAATACATCCTAAAAATTAATTAAAAGGGGGGAAAATAAGAAACTGAGAGGAAACGTGAAGCAAAAGCCGACGATTAAGATAGTGCTAAGAAGGCGTATCACCTCATATCAGATATGAAATGAACAGATTGACACTGCTTGTATACGGGTAATATCAACAGTAGATGAAGCAATAATAAGTACATACGAGCTAGTCATCTGAATGAAAGGCCAGCATTTTCCATATTGTGTAAGTCAACTTATTGTTGCACAGTAATCAATATGTATAAAAACATAATAAATTTTCGATAAGTCACTCATTTTGTGTACAAAATATGACTGATTTTGAGCGTTAATGGGACTTTAAGAAAGTTAATGTTGATCCCAGTACATTTTGTGTAACCTCTGTTTGTCTTCGTATAACTTGTGTTAACGTATATACTGACAAGGGGTATAACGTAAAGCATGGAGATTGGTGGTTTAAGTAAGACTTTCCATGGAGATTGGTGCCAATGACCGATAATTTGATGTTTTTTGTCACTTGACGGACACATTTCCACCAAAGTAAGTTCATTGTCTTGTTTTATATGCGGCGTGTATGCGATAACCACCTAGCCATAAGTTTAAGCCACCTATTGGCGGTCTGTTTTAGTCCGTCAGTGCAGCAATAAAAGCCTGAAAGAAGGGATGGTGACATCGGGTATCCGTAGTCCGCATCTATTTTTATTAATTCCGAGGTATCCGGGGCATTCTGGCTGGTTTTATTGTGTTTGCCAGGTACTTCATGCATGTTTGTATGGTTAAATACTGTTTCTGCTTATTTAGGAGGCTCCATGTGTATATGTTTAACGTTTAAGACGATTTCATGGATATTCGTCAATTTTAAGACCCTCTCCATGGAGACTTGTTATTACTTTGTAAACAATATGTGATGGTATTATAATCATGGAAGTAATCTATTTTGTACCAATTTCAGGGCTACTGTCTTACAGAGGGTCTTGACTTGGCGAGTAACATATTATTGGAACCAAATAGTATACAGTGGCAACACCACCTGGCTGCAATAATTGTTGTGATTTTCTTATTTGTACTTCGAAGATATGCATATAATAATAAAGGATGATTTTTTTTATAATTGTGTGCTCTGTTTTTTATGCACCAGTCAAATCAAACCCTGACTCCCCAACCCCGGGTTATAGACACGAGTTTTTAACTTTTGGTGTCCCCTCACTAGTGAATGAGAGCAGGACTTTTGCTCCGCACCTAAATGCGTAGACCGGGAATATGTTTCACCGATAAGGGCGGTATTTTTACCCTTTTTAAGGTTCTCGGGCAGGGATTTTACCATAGTTTAAAAAGTCAACCCCTCCTTCCCCCATGCTAAGGGTTTCAATGGACTGGTGCATTGTGTATCTGTAATGATATTCAGTTGAACTGACAAAAGGCCTAGTAGTTGCCGTCTTCTCTACTAGATGGATATTATCTTTTTCGGAAATGTGTGCTACAGGCAACATCAATTTGGTAGATTGTGGTTTCAATTATACATGTATTTGAAACACCCACCGTTTTCTGCATCGCATTTATGATATACTAGTAGAAGATTTGGAATCAGTTTTCGGATCAGTATTCTTTCAAGCACTTACGTACAATTCACAAGGAACCAACAACTTCTCAACATGTGGAGTAAAACCAGCATTGACAAATTGAAGCAACTAGGAATCAAACCAATATTGGTGGCTACAAACACTGCGCGTTAACCATTGCATCAGTTTATAAGTGGCATGTCAATGTTCAAAACATCACAATGAAACCTCACTTATTCGACCACTCTTATTTATTTTAAAACATACTTATCATCGCTGTTTATATATTAATAAAGGCTTATCATACTTGAAACTGTCATATTTTAGAGTTGGTTGTATTATAAATCATGAGTACAAAATGTAATCATTGGAACTGACTTCGAACTGGAGGTTTTAATTTTAAGGTGGTCTTTAAGTGAAGTTTTATTGTTTGCTACATTCATAAGAGTGAAATTCAATATTCGCTCTCATCTCTATTATGCATTCATCTTGTTAAATGCATTGTACCTTTGACACTTATTTCAAATTGGTCATTTGTTTTTGCTTAAGAGGCAGCAAGTAGAGAACACAGTATGGTGTTACCATGTATATGGGCGCACTGCCCTTCAGACATTGGTTCTTTAACGTACCTGGTGTACAGCACTGATACATGCGAGACTACCTCAGGGTTACCTTCCAAATAGATCATGTCTAGTTGGGTGGGAAACACGGAAAAGCGTTCCATGAATAACCAAGTTCACCGGCCGAGGTTCGAACCAGGGACCTTTTGATCAGCAGTCAAGCGGGCTATCCGCTCGACCACAGTGCCACCCTAGTAAATACTTTGTATACTACATTTGTATTTATAAAGGGGTCATTGCCGAGAGGTCATAGTAGACCGATGGTCACTTTTTGTGCAACCAATATAGTAATAATTACGTAAATTTGTTTGATATTTTTATTTACAAATTGTAGTTTTAAAGGCTCATTAGCGCAGATGATCAATGTTATAAAGGCAGTTTGATCTGATTTTCAATGCTTTGTGAACCAAAATGTTCAAGGCAGTATCTTAACATATTCAGCAAGCATTGTTGAACACTAACATTAATTTTAAAGTAAACAAAAACAAAGAATACAACCAAAATCTGTGCTATTGGATCTTTCCAACAAAACAAAATAGACATATTATTTCATGTTCTTTTATTATTTTATAGAATCATAACCTTGAACATGTATTAAAATTACGTGAATAAAGTGTTTTCATGAGTCTTTACTCTATATTTATTTTCTGGCTTTTCACTGGGGTTCTTCGTGCCGATACAAATGACAAGGTGATGCTGAAGTTAATCGTTTTTTTTTTGATGACGAATATCTAAATGGTGACGGCGAATTTAATTTGCGACACAAAGCTTTTTAGTTACACTTTCATTAGGCAAAGATATTTCATTAAAATTTATCTTTCGTTTTCTTTTCTGCCACTTCCTCCTTGAATGAAGTAACGTCTTTTTGGTACGCATTCTTCAAACCAGGAGTCTTAAGAATAAATAGAAACTATATTTTCAATCAATGAAGATAACACACTATGGTGCAAAACATTTTAGAACAGAACACTAACATTGATTTAATTCTCCACAGTTTGGGTCTTAAAGTTGACGAATCTCCATGAAATCGTCTTAAACGTTAAAAATATGCACATGGAGCCTCCTAAATAAGCAGAAACAGTATTTTAACCATAAAATCATGCATGAAGTACCTAGCAAACACAATAAAACCAGCCAGAATGCCCCGGATACCTCAGAATTAATAAAAATAGATGCGGACTACGGACACCCGATGTCACCATCCCTTTTTTCAGGCTTTTATCGCTGCACTGACGGACTAAAACAGACCGCCGATAGGTGGCTTTAACTTATGGCTAGGTGGTTATCGCATACACGCCGCATATAAAACAAGACAATGAACTTACTTTGGTGGAAATGTGTCCGTCAAGTGACAAAGAACTTCAAAATATCTGCCATTGGCACCAATCTCCATGGAAAGTCTTACTTAAACCACCAATCTCCATGCTTTAGGTTATACCCCTTGATCAGGGTACAAATATATAAAAATAATTCACCGAAGTAAGATTCTGAGGTGCTTTTTCAGTATTGTTGACGTCACGTGATTAGATCTATTTTTAGAAGTATAGTCGATGAGGTACTTTTTAGTGTCATGTATATCATATTTACATGTACATTTTGAAGTATTATTAAAAATAAATTTTATTGAGATGGTTATTTTAAACTTATATGCTGGTTTTGAAAGTATGATAAGAGTGTCATCAGTTTTTTGTTTTCTTCTGTATTGTTTCTTCGTTGCATTAGTTTCGAAGGGCTTGGATGGATATTTATTTATTTATATTGATATAACTTGTGTTTATATTGATCATACGGACATATTATATTTACATATTTTTTATTTTCTCTTCAGGTCGGGTTCATGGGAAGGTATATCACCGGGTATCAAATCCTAGCTGGGGTATGGTTGCATGTTGGATAATGAGTTCTGGTAATACTATATTAAACAATAAAACTTGGTTATGACGAGCATCGGTAATACGAGCACCCGGCTTATTTCAAGCAAATTTCAAAGTTCCGGCGAATTTACTAAAAATTTGTTGTATACTTATATCACACCGCTATATAGATCTTCCGGTTTATTTCGATCATTTGGCTTGCCCCGATTAGTCCTCGAGATAGCGAGGCTTTACTTTACAATATATGTACAATACACTCGGTATTTAACATAAAGCCCCTTCGGTACTTTACTCAATGTGTTCCTTAAGATCGGGAATTACACATCTGTGAAATTCAATATATGATCGTTTAAAATTCTTAAGTACACATAAAATCGACAAAGTCATTGGCACACAATCCTAACCAGAGTAGTTAGAGTTATTTGATGTGATATGAAGACATGATTCCCCGGCACATTTGATGTGATATGACGACATGATCATCCGACACATTGTTGTCTAACTGGACAGCAGTTAGAGGTATTTGATGTGATATGATGACATGATTTCCCGGCACATTTGATGTGATATGATGACATGATCATCCGGCACATTGTTGTTTAACTGGACTGTAGTTAGAGGTATTTGATGTGATATGATGACATGATTTCCCGGCACATTGTTGTTTAACTGGACTGTAGTTAGAGGTATTTGATGTGATATGATGACATGATCATCCGGCACATTGTTGTTTAACTGGACAGTAGTTAGAGGTATTTGATGTGATATGATGACATGATTCCCAGCACATTGTTGTTTAACGGGACTGTAGTTAGAGGAATTTGATGTGATATGATGACATGATTTCCCGGCACATTGTTGTTTAACTGGACTGTAGTTAGAGGTATTTGATGTGATATGATGACATGATTTCCCGGCACATTGTTGTTTAACGGGACTGTAGTTAGAGGTATTTGATGTGACATGATGACATGATTTCCCGGCACATTGTTGTTTAACTGGACTGTAGTTAGAGGTATTTGATGTGATATGATGACATGATTTCCCGGCACATTGTTGTTTAACTGGACTGTAGTTAGAGGTATTTGATGTGATATGATGACATGATCATCCGGCACATTGTTGTTTAACTGGACAGTAGTTAGAGGTATTTGATGTGATATGATGACATGATTCCCAGCACATTGTTGTTTAACGGGACTGTAGTTAGAGGAATTTGATGTGATATGATGACATGATTTCCCGGCACATTGTTGTTTAACTGGACTGTAGTTAGAGGTATTTGATGTGATATGATGACATGATTTCCCGGCACATTGTTGTTTAACGGGACTGTAGTTAGAGGTATTTGATGTGACATGATGACATGATTTCCCGGCACATTGTTGTTTAACTGGACAGTAGTTAGAGGTATTTGATGTGATATGATGACATGATTTCCCGGCACATTGTTGTTTAACTGGACTGTAGTAAGAGGTATTTGATGTGATATGATGACATGATTTCCCGGCACATTGTTGTTTAACTGGACAGTAGTTAGAGGTATTTGATGTGATATGATGACATGATTTCCCGGCACATTGTTGTTTAACTGGACTGTAGTTAGAGGTATTTGATGTGATATGATGACATGATCATCAGGCACATTGTTGTTTAACTGGACAGTAGTTAGAGGTATTTGATGTGATATGATGACATGATTTCGCGGCACATTGTTGTTTAACTGGACTGTAGTAAGAGTTATTTGCTGTGATATGATGACATGATTTCCCGGCACATTGTTGTTTAACTGGACTGTAGTTAGAGGTATTTGATGTGATATGATGACAAGATCATCCGGCACATTGTTGTTTAACTGGACAGTAGTTAGAGGTATTTGATGTGATATGATGACATGATCATCCGGCACATTGTTGTTAAACTGGACAGTAGTTAGAGGTATTTGATGTGATATAATGACATGATTTCCCGACGCATTGTTGTTTATTATTAACAAATAAAACATGGCTTTGTGGGCAATATGGAAGTTTACGGAATGGGCAGTCTGAGCTAGAATGGTATATGGGTAGAAGCAAGTAAACAGTTTTATGTTATTATAATATGCCGACAGCGATTAAATTTAAGAAAAAGGGCACTTGATCATTTCTGAAACGCTTTTCTGTGTTTCCCATCCAATAAGAGATGAACTGGTTACAAACCCATACGTAGTCTCGCGTGTGTCAGTGCTATACACCGGGCACGTTAAAGAACCAAGGTGTCTCTTCGGAAAGAGCTAGGGCATCGCGCCCGGATACCTTGTATCACACCACTGTCTCTTCCACCTGCTGTCCCTTCAGCAAAATCACAGGACTCCATTAGACATAAGTGCTTGCACATTCATGGGTTATACTTGACCGAGAGGTTTAAATAATTATAATGTCTGATTTAAACTAGATATGATATTTATCATTGATATTGATATTCTATTCTATTCTATTCTATTCTATTCTATTCTTGATGCTTTCAGGATGCCATACTCGGAATTTTCGAAAGTGTTCACAAACCTAGAAATGTATCACCTTATACCGGAATGTTGGAATTTCGAAACCAAATTAAAACATCGGTTACCATGGAAATCGGTAGAAGCACACAGACAATGGCGTCGCGGATATAATGCTGGCGGTTGTCTTAACTCACGTTACTAGAAAACAATACATCTCATTGGTCAATATTTGAACTAAGCTCTCATTGGTCAATATTTGCACTAAGCTCTCATTGGTCAATATTTGCACTAAGCTCTCATTGGTCAATATTTGCACTAAGCTCTCATTGGTCAATATTTGCACTAAGCTCTCATTGGTCAATATTTGCACTAAGCTCTCATCGGTCAATATTTGCACTAAGCTCTCATCGGTCAATATTTGCACTAAGCTCTCGTTGGTCAATATTTGCACTAAGCTCTCATCGGTCAATATTTGCACTAAGCTCTCGTTGGCCAATAGTTGCACTAAGCTCTCATCGGTCAATATTTGCACTAAGCTCTCATCGGTAAATATTTGCACTAAGCTCTCATTGGTCAATATTTGCACTAAGCTCTCGTTGGCCAATAGTTGCACTAAGCTCTCATTGGTCAATATTTGCACTAAGCTCTCGTTGGCCAATAGTTGCACTAAGCTCTCATAGGTCAATATTTGCACTAAGCTCTCATCGGTCAATATTTGCACTAAGCTCTCATCGGTCAATATTTGCACTAAGCTCTCATAGGTCAATATTTGCACTAAGCTCTCATCGGTCAATATTTGCACTAAGCTCTCATCGGTTAATATTTGCACTAAGCTCTCATAGGTCAATAGTTGCACTAAGCTCTCATAGGTCAATATTTGCACTAAGCTCTCATAGGTCAATATTTGCACTAAGCTCTCATAGGTCAATAGTTGCACTAAGCTCTCTTATAACGGCCTCGTTCGTACAGGTTAGTAGGGAGGGGGACTCTATAACTTATTAGGGAGTATCTTATAGCTACTGAATCGCACGTGCGTGTCATGTTCATATAACTGTACGAGATTTTAAATTTCAATTAATTTCTAAAATTCCAATTACAAACATGTATTTAAAAAAATGCAATCATCCAATTAAATGTGTAAATGTCAAAATAAGTCGTTTGAGAGTTTTGAAGGTTCAATAGAGGATATATCACGAGTTGTCTAATGATATAAATTATATTATATGAGTTCTAAAAAGTTAATTAAGTTCGCCAGATTGAACCTAAATCATGCCTATATAGATTCCTGATATCAAATAACGAACAAATATGCATTTTTTATTTTGATGACACCATTTGAACTTTATACTACACATGTGTCGTATAAGAATTCCTGAACTCGATATACTATCCCGGAAACAAGGAACGTCATGTGATTTAATGGAATTCATTATGATTAACTAGTTGGATCTAACTACTTGTAATTTCTCTGAATACAAAATGTGAAATATCGTTGTGTATTTAATATTGCACTATGTAAACATACATTTTATCGATAAAAAGGATTTTCAAACTTTATGATATGGTATTGACAAGTTTACATGATTTTGTTGTTGTTGTCATTTTAGGCAGAAAAGCTATTAGATGCTGAAACAGTGTATGTACTTAGACGGAGGTTTATGTTATTCTGTAATAAGGTATGTATATACATGTATATAGTCGTAGATTGATCAACTCAATACATCTCTTTATTGACGACTAATTAATATATATTTATGCATGGTGTTGTTTTTTCGGGTACATGAAGGGTAACCCCATTTATTCCCGGCTTCTATGGTAATATACTTATTCAGTGACTTACAGTCAAGTTAGGATATGGCGACAGTGACGTCATAATTTATGTGTACTCAAAAGATTAAAACCATTGCTTAAATAGGTAGAGTTTAGTTTGGTATTGAATTGTTAGTATAATCCTTTATACTTGTTTTTACACCGTACTAGTCGATTGTTCCACTGCGTCACTGGATTTTTATCCTAACTGGACTGTATGTTACAGTATAATAGACGGGTATGGTCTAAGATATTTACTTATTCACTGACTTATGTTACAGTATAATAGACGGGTATGGTCTGAGATATTTACTTATTCACTGACTTATGTTACAGTATAATAGACGGGTATGGTCTAAGATATTTACTTATTCACTGACTTATATTCCAGTATGATAGACTGGCATGGTCTAAGATATTTACTTATTCACTGACTTATGTTACAGTATAATAGACGTGTATGGTCTAAGATATTTACTTATTCACTGACTTATGTTACAGTATAATAGACGGAGACGGTCTAAGATATTCACTTATTCACTGACTTATGTTACAGTATAATAGACGTGTATGGTCTAAGATATTTACTTATTCACTGACTTATGTTACAGTATAATAGACGGAGACGGTCTAAGATATTCACTTATTCACAGACTAATGTTGCAGTTTAATAGACGGAGACGGTCTAAGATATTTACTTATTCACTGACTTATGTTACAGTATAATAGACGGAGACGGTCTAAGATATTCACTTATTCACTGACTTATGTTACAGTATAATAGACGTGTATGGTCTAAGATATTTACTTATTCACTGACTTATGTTACAGTATAATAGACGGAGACGGTCTAAGATATTCACTTATTCACTGACTTAAGTTACAGTATAATAGACGGAGACGGTCTAAGATATTCACTTATTCACTGACTTATGTTACAGTATAATAGAAGGAGACGGTCTAAGATATTCACTTATTCACTGACTTATGTTACAGTATAATAGACGGAGACGGTCTAAGATATTCACTTATTCACTGACTTATGTTACAGTATAAAAGAAGGAGACGGTCTAAGATATTCACTTATTCACTGACTTATGTTACAGTATAATAGACGGAGACGGTCTAAGATATTTACTTATTCACTGACTTATGTTACAGTATAATAGACGGAGACGGTCTAAGATATTCACTTATTCACTGACTTATGTTACAGTATAATAGACGGATACGGTCTAAGATATTCACTTATTCACTGACTTATGTTACAGTATAATAGACGGAGACGGTCTAAGATATTTACTTATTCACTGACTTATGTTACAGTATAATAGAAGGAGACGGTCTAAGATATTTACTTATTCATTGACTTATGTTACAGTATAATAGACGGACACGGTCTAAGATATTTACTTATTCACTGACTTATGTTACAGTATAATAGACGGAGACGGTCTAAGATATTCACTTATTCACTGACTTATGTTACAGTATAATAGACGGAGACAGTCTAAGATATTCACTTATTCACTGACTTATGTTACAGTATAATAGAAGGAGACGGTCTAAGATATTCACTTATTCACTGACTTATATTACAGTATAATAGACGGAGACGGTCTAAGATATTTACTTATTCACTGACTTATGTTACAGTATAATAGACGGAGACGGTCTAAGATATTCACTTATTCACTGACTTATGTTACAGTATAATAGACGGATACGGTCTAAGATATTCACTTATTCACTGACTTATGTTACAGTATAAAGAAGGAGACGGTCTAAGAAATTTACTTATTCACTGACTTATGTTACAGTATAATAGACGGAGACGGTCTAAGATATTTACTTATTCACTGACTTATGTTACAGTATAATAGAAGGAGACGGTCTAAGATATTTACTTATTCATTGACTTATGTTACAGTATAATAGACGGACACGGTCTAAGATATTTACTTATTCACTGACTTATGTTACAGTATAATAGACGGAGACGGTCTAAGATATTCACTTATTCACTGACTTATGTTACAGTTTAATAGACGGAGACGGTCTAAGATATTCACTTATTCACTGACTTATGTTACAGTTTAATAGACGGAGACGGTCTAAGATATTTACTTATTCACTGACTTATGTTGCAGTTTAATAGACGGAGACGGTCTAAGATATTTACTTATTCAGTGACTTATGTTGCAGTTTAATAGACGGAGACGGTCTAAGATATTCACTTATTCACTGACTTATGTTACAGTTAAATAGACGGAGACGGTCTAAGATATTTACTTATTCACTGACTTATGTTGCAGTATAATAGACGGAGACGGTCTAAGATATTTACTTATTCACTGACTTATGTTACAGTTTAATAGACGTGTATGGTCTAAGATATTTACTTATTCAGTGACTTATGTTGCAGTATGATGAAATAGATGGATACGGTCTAAGACAGATATTATCATTCAAACCACAGAACGGTACATCGCAGTTATTGTGCTGAGAAAGAAGGTATACACGACTGAGCGCTGGTATTCACATATAATCTTAAGAACAAACACCTAGATTCTAAGTAAATTTAAGGACTTTAAGAAAATATCATACTGTCTTCAGATGATTTGTGGATACCATCCTGCACTCTATTTTATCATTTGAGAACAATGCTAAATGTGCTTGTATTCATAAAGCTTCTGAATGTTTTAACGTAAATTTCTCAGCCTTAACCTTAGAAATAATTTACTCTTAACTATTCATCTAGGACCACCCATATAGTTTCTATGAGTCCAACTAGACATGCAACTATGATGTTACAAAATCATAGAGATGAAGCACATGATATCCTAAAGTTAAAATGTATGACGTCATAGAGATAACTGTATGACGTCATAGAGATGAAAGGTATGACGTCACAATTGTAAATGTATGACGTCATAGAGATGAACTGTATGACGTCATAGAGATGCAAGGTATGACGTCACAATTGTAAATGTATGACGTCATATGTGTGAAAGCTATGACGTCTTATGTGTGAAAGGTATGACGTCATATGTGTGAAATGTATGACGTCATATGTGTGAAAGGTATGACGTCATATATGTTAAAGGTATGGTTTCATAGAGATTAATGGTGTAGCGTCTTAAAGATGAAATATTATCGCTTGAAAGTAATGGAAACTCATTTTGTGTTAGATGTGTGTTAGAATTGTATTAAAATATATAATGTAAACATTGGTAATATAGTAAGCTATATGCTACAACGGTGTTGTGTTCTGGTGCAGTGTAACTTGAACCCGTACAGACTAACGACATTCATTGTCTACTCACACACGTCAGAATGCCATTCAGTTGCTGTTATCGTACTTTTATACAAATGTTTTAGGGTAAAATTCCCTTAAAATCGTTTTATCAGAGCTTTTTCTGGGGCTTTTTCGATGAGCAAATTTTTGTTTACATAAAATGGCGTTTATCATATATAGAGGATCTATCATGAGTACAGTATTAGATTCTTTATATCACAGGACTCTAATTACACAAAACTCTCGTTACGTATAAAGCTATACGTACTAACCCGGATACAAGAACATTCATGGGATACTAACCCGGATACAAGAAAATTCATGTGATTTAATTATGTATTTTCCAGATGTCCACATACAGCGATTGTTTCTCACCATGTGAAATTTATGTGCCTTTAAAAGATATAAAGTTTATTTTGTTCTTATATTTTTTATATTGCAGAATATATTTCGAAAGTTTGCAGTTGGTAATGGTTATGTTATGGATACTTACGCTCTTAGAAATGCGTTAAGGATTGCAGGTATTTCATGTGACATCATGTGACATCAAGTGTACGGATATAGAGGCTGAGGCATTGCCCATAATACAACAAATACATGTAGATAATACCCCATTCACATAGACGTAAACCGAACTGTTATAATTTTATCGTCATTTCCAATGACGTCACCCGAAATATAATACACCCCCAACTACGAAAGCCCACTTATGCCATCATAGTTTTACACAATCAGAGTGTTATAATTCCACATGTACATCATAAGCTCAGACCTCGAGAAAGGTAAACACTGAAATGTTCAGACGTCAAAAATGTGCATACGTCAAAAATGTCCATACGTCACAAAAGTGCAGAGGTCAAAACAATTCAGAAGTCACCTTCTGTCGGGTTTGCCATAAATCTCTTTTTTACCATTAGAATATTACAATTTGATTTTGTTCTGACAATACTGTATCGTCATGCACCTTGAACAAATCTTTTTTAAAGGATAGTTTCATCAAATAATAAATTCATTTATATTTTGTCACACATGCATAGATCTACTGTGTTTTTTTTTCATTTTGCAGTAGACGCTTTTGTTTTTAGTTTATTAATTATGCTTGTCTAATTTATCGAATAGTTGAAATTTCTTATTATCAAACATTATATGTTGCAATTGCAGGATTTTCTCTCAGTAACAAAATATTGGAGGCGTTAGTTTTACGGTTTGCTGCTAAAGATTTAATCAACTTGGAAGGTTTCATCAATTCAGCTGTAAAACTTCAAGTGGCACATCGTAAGTATTTTAGTAATCGCTTATTGGTCAATATTGACACACCTTATGTTATAGTGACCTCTCATTGGTTAATACTGACACACCTTATGTTATAGTGACCTCTCATTGGTTAATACTGACACACTTTCTTTAATGGGGCCATACCAAAATAGTTTCTTCGCTTAGCGTCCGAGGACTGATAGGTTTGGGCATCTTGGGACAAAAAATGGGTTTTTTAACTTTTATATCTTCAAAATCCATTGAAATGTTGCTATCATACTTTAGATATGTAGGCAAATACTCGTAGGTGCACAAGTGTATTCTGCTCATTGTCATTTCGTACTAATTTCATTTAATTTAACGCATGTTCGTATTTAGAATTCCATAATTTTTCGTTTGTGTTTTTGTAATTTGTAGTAACCATTTATGTCGTGATTTTGTGTAGAGATTGTTATAGGCATAATGCATATCTGTATTAATAACTATGTTTGCGATTTAACTCTATAATTATTCTAATCATATGATTGTAACCACGTGATTGTACCACGTGATTGAACCACGTGTTATACCCACGTGATGTACCCACGTTATTAAACATGTTTAATGTTGTAATTGTTTATATATACTTAGCAACTTTTCTAAGTTCACACTTATATTTTTGAAGATAACTTTGTCAAATGTGTATGTAGCACAATAAAATTTGGCTAGAACTTTCTTGGGTTATAGGTTTGCAGAATTGTAACACAAAAGTTGAGTTTGATTGAAATCCATTGAGTGGACACATGCATAACATAAGACCACAAGAAAGTAATAGTCGCAAAAACATATTTTGATATCTTGGATGACCACCATTTAGTCTTATGTTTTTATTGACAGTCAAAGACGCGGGCGGAAAGCATTGATGAATGAAGAGTCTCATTAAATTTGACCATCTGAACAAAAAATTGACATGTGTCTTCGACGTAGATCGAATTTACATCATGACGTTACAATAAAAATGCTAAATGCTCTTGCAATCAATATAACACAATCAAACAATACGTTTACCTTGAATTAAACACTCAAATAGGCACGTATACGTTGAAAAGATATCATCCATTGGTGTTATGGCAATAAGTCATGATTGTCGACACTAAATGCTACTCTGTATCGTACTGACGTCACTTCATATTTTTCTGACATCATTCAACGCAGCATACCTGTGATATCTTAATAATTTTATAAATTGTTTTTCATACGTGGCGAGTCATTGGTCATACAATGAAGGCATTTGGAATACACTCAAGGTATATGTAAACGCGTGGCGTCAAAAAAGCACGAAACGCACGTCAACCTTGTGACGAACAAACCACGGGAGGTACGACCCGTTCAATACGAGAAGTATTATTACTTTGTTGTACAAACTTCACGTGCGAAATATTTTCACTTCATTGTATATAATAAAAAAATTATGGATAAATAAAAATGAGGACTTAGAAAAGTTGTTAAGTATATATACAGTGTCCCCGATAGGTATACCATCAGCAAGCTAGAGAACTCTTTCAGGGTCGTCACCTTTAGATTACCGATAGTTTGAATCGAAAACGCGAATCTGTGCAAGATACTTCGCTAACAGAAACATGTGTGACACGAAGATGACTATCGTGATATTATCGTCGTACAATACCGTTATCATTGTCGTACAAAAACGTTATTATTGTCGTACAATACCGTTATCATTGTCGTACAAAACCGTTATCATTGTCGTACAAAAACGTTATTATTGTCGTACAAAAACGTTATCATTGTCGTACAAAACCCCGTTATCATTGTCGTACAAAAACCGTTATCATTGCCGTACAAAACCCCGTTATCATTGTCGTACAAAAACCGTTATCATTGTCGTACAAAACCCCGTTATCATTGTCGTACAAAAACCGTTATCATTGTCGTACAAAACCGTGATCATTGTCGTACAAAAACCGTTATCATTGTCATACAAAAAACGATATCAATGTCGATTATCTTGATACCATCGTCGTACAGTAACGTTATCATACTGGAATATTGTGATATAATCGTCGTACAAAAACGTTATCATACTGGAATATCGTGATGTAATCGTCGTACAATAACGTTATCATACTGGAATATCGTGATATAATCGTCGTACAGTAACGTTATCATACTGGAATATTGTGATATAATCGTCGTACAAAAACGTTATCATACTTGAATATCGTGATAAAATTGTCGTACAGTAACGTTATCATACTGGAATATCGTGATATAATCGTCGTGCATAACGTTATCATACTGGAATATCGTGATACTATCGTCGAACATAACGTTATCATACTGGAATATCGTGATAAAATCGTCGTACATAACGTTATCATACTGGTATATCGTGATGTAATCGTCGTACATAACGTTATCATACTGGAATATCGTGATGTAATGGTCGTACATAACGTTATCATACTGGAATATCGTGATATAATCGTCGTACATAACGTTATCATACTGGAATATCGTGATATAATCGTCGTACATAACGTTATCATACTGGAATATCGTGATAAAATCGTCGTACATAACGTTATCATACTAGTATATCGTGATGTAATCGTCGTACATAACGTTATCATACAGGAATATCGTGATATAATCGTCGTACATAACGTTATCATACTGGAATACCGTGATACTATCGTCGAACATAACGTTATCATACTGGAATATCGTGATACTATCGTCGTACATAACGTTATCATACTGGAATATCGTGATGTAATCGTTGTACATAACGTTATCATACTGGAATATCGTGATGTAATCGTCGTACATAACGTTATCATACTGGAATATCGTGATACTATCGTCGAACATAACGTTATCATAGTCAAATATCGTGTCAAATCGTCGTACATAACGTTATCATACAGGAATATCGTGATATAATCGTCGTACATAACGTTATCATACTGGAATACCGTGATACTATCGTCGAACATAACGTTATCATACTGGAATATCGTGATACTATCGTCGTACATAACGTTATCATACTGGAATATCGTGATGTAATCGTTGTACATAACGTTATCATACTGGAATATCGTGATGTAATCGTCGTACATAACGTTATCATACTGGAATATCGTGATACTATCGTCGAACATAACGTTATCATAGTCAAATATCGTGTCAAATCGTCGTACATAACGTTATCATACAGGAATATCGTGATATAATCGTCGTACATAACGTTATCATACTGGAATACCGTGATACTATCGTCGAACATAACGTTATCATACTGGAATACCGTGATACTATCGTCGAACATAACGTTATCATACTGGAATATCGTGATACTATCGTCGTACATAACGTAATCATACTTGAATACCGTGGAGTAATCGTCGTACATAACGTTATCATACTGGAATATCGTGATGTAATCGTTGTACATAACGTTATCATACTGGAATATCGTGATACAATCGTCGTACATAACGTTATCATACTGGTATATCGTGATGTAATCGTCGTACATAACGTTATCGTACTGGAATATCGTGATGTAATGGTCGTACAGTAACGTTATCATACTGGAATATCGTGATACAATCGTCGTACAATAACGTTATCATACTGGAATATCGTGATGTAATGGTCATACAATAACGTTATCATACTGGAATATCGTGATGTAATGGTCATACAATAACGTTATCATACTGGAATATCGTGATGTAATGGTCGTACATAACGTTATCATACTGGAATATCGTGATGTAATCGTCGTACAATAACGTTATCAGACTGGAATATCGTGATGTAATCGTCGTACAATAACGTTATCAGACTGGAATATCGTGATGTAATCGTCGTACAATAGCGTTATCATACTGGAATATCGTGATGTAATCGTCGTACAGTAACATTATCAGACTGGAATATCGTGATGTAATCGTCATACAATAACGTTATCATACTGGAATATCGTGATGTAATCGTCATACAATAACGTTATCATACTGGAATATCGTGATGTAATCGTCGTACAATAACGTTATCAGACTGGAATAGCGTGATGTAATCGTCGTACAATAGCGTTATCATACTGGAATATCGTGATGTTATCGTCGTACAATAACGTTATCATACTGGAATATCATGATGTAATCGTCGTACAATAACGTTATCAGACTGGAATATCGTGATGTAATCGTCGTACAATAGCGTTATCATACTGGAATATCGTGATGTAATCGTCATACAATAACGTTATCATACTGGAATATCATGATGTAATCGTCGTACAATAACGTTATCAGACTGGAATATCGTGATGTAATCGTCATACAATAACGTTATCATACTGGAATATCGTGATGTAATGGTCGTACATAACGTTATCATACTGGAATATCGTGATGTAATCGTCGTACATAACGTTATCATAGTCAAATATCGTGATGTAATGGTCATACAATAACGTTATCATACTGGAATACCGTGATATAATCGTCGTACATAACGTTATCATACTGGAATATCGTGATATATTCGTCGTACATAACGTTATCATACTGGAATATCGTGATATAATCGTCGAACATAACGTTATCATACTGGAATACCGTGATATAATCGTCGTACAAAAACGTTATCATACTGGAATATCGTGATGTAATCGTCATACAATAACGTTATCATACTGGAATATCGTGATGTAATGGTCGTACAATAACGTTATCATACTGGAATACCGTGATGTAATCGTCGTACAATAACGTTATCATACTGGAATATCATGATGTAATCGTCGTACATAACGTTATCATACTGGAATATCGTGATATAATCGTCGTACATAACGTTATCTTACTGGAATATCGTGATGTAATCGTCGTACATAACGTTATCATACTGGAATATCGTGATATTTTTGTCGTACATAACGTTATCGTACTGGAATATCGTGATGTAATCGTCGTACATAACGTTATCATACTGGAATATCGTGATGTAATCGTCATACAATAACGTTATCATACTGGAATATCGTGATGTAATCGTCGTACATAACGTTATCATAGTTAAATATCGTGATATTTTTGTCGTACAAAAACGTTATCATACTGGAATATCGTGATGTAATCGTCATACAATAACGTTATCATAGTTAAATATCGTGATATTTTTGTCGTACAAAGACGTTATCAGACTGGAATATCGTGATGTAATCGTCGTACAATAACGTTATCATACTGGAATATCGTGATGTAATCGTCGTACATAACGTTATCATACTGGAATATCGTGATGTAATCGTCGTACATAACGTTATCATACTGGAATATCGTGATATAATGGTCGTACATAACGTTATCATACTGGAATATCGTGATATAATCGTCATACAATAACGTTATCATACTGGAATATCGTGATGTAATCGTCATACAATAACGTTATCATAGTTAAATATCGTGATATTTTTGTCGTATATAACGTTATCATACTGGAATAACGTGATGTAATCGTCGTACAATAACGTAATCATAGTCAAATATCGTGATATTTTTGTCGTACAAAAACGTTATCATACTGGAATATCGTGATGTAATCGTCATACAATAACGTTATCATAGTTAAATATCGTGATATTTTTGTCGTACATAACGTTATCATACTGGAATATCGTGATGTAATCGTCGTACATAACGTTATCATACTGGAATATCATGATATAATCGTCGTACATAACGTTATCATACTGGAATATCGTGATGTAATGGTCATACAATAACGTTATCGTACTGGGATATCGTGATGTAATCGTCATACAATAACGTTATCATACTGGAATATCGTGATGTAATCGTCATACATAACGTTATCATACTGGAATATCGTGATATAATCGTCGTACATAACGTTATCATACTTGAATATCGTGATGTAATCGTCGTACATAACGTTATCGTACTGGAATATCGTGATGTAATGGTCGTACAATAACGTTATCATACTGGAATATCGTGATGTAATCGTCGTACATAACGTTATCATACTGGAATATCGTGATGTAATCGTCGTACATAACGTTATCATACTGGAATTTCGTGATGTAATCGTCGTACATAACGTTATCATACTGGAATATCGTGATGTAATCGTCGTACATAACGTTATCATACTGGAATATCGTGATGTAATGGTCGTACATAACGTTATCATACTGGAATATCGTGATGTAATCGTCGTACATAACGTTATCATACTTGAATATCGTGATACCATCGTCGTACATAACGTTATCATACTGGAATATCGTGATATAATCGTCGTACAATAACGTTATCATAGTCAAATATCGTGATATTTTTGTCGTACAAAAACGTTATCGTTTACGACATTTCACGATTAGAAGGTGATGACCCTAATAGAATTGTATTGTGAAACGTCTGTTGTAGTTTAGTAGCTTTCTGTTACACAAACCTTTAGTCACTTATCGTCGTTTTCTATCAACGATTTCAACAAGTACCACTTGTGTTTTCAAAGGAACATTTGCCACTGGTTTGATAGGAGGTTATTCCACATTGAGTCTGGCACAGAGTTACTGCCCTTTATTAAAAAGGGGGAAGTAAATGTGCTGATGTTTGCTAACTAGTGTGTGATGTTTAACCATTTATAACAACCCAACCATATCTTACCCTCCTATACCACGTTACACTATCAGTGTTATTATACCAGTTCTATATAAGTATACATGATGGATATATCTCGTGGAAATCGGTCAAACAATAAGAAACTTGTGGTTGTTTTTTACTGTTTGTTACATATGTTAACATGTAAACTTAGTTGAAACTCACGTAGTATGTCCACCCTGACCTCTGTCTTCACTTCAGTATAGTTCTCATTCATAATATCCCGTTTATGTCTGAATGTGCACAAAATTCAAAGTCCACAGTTGTCATTCATTGCGGAGTGAGTATGTAGGCTTGCTTGAAACATCAATTTGCGTGGGTGTGGATAGTTCGTTCTATGTCTGACTCTTGCTTGGTTGGCTACTGGCTATGTGATGTCGCCAGTTGTATTGTGCGGACAGTTTCGGAACTTTTGAGAAGTTGAGGAGCCATGACGTCATCGAAGACATTGTTGCGCAATACACATTAGCCACAAAAGCCACAAATGTTTCGAAAGTGTCCGCACTATACTACTGTCGCCTTGTATGTGTGGATGCATTATCCGAACAGGTAGAAATATAGTTTACCATTGAAATTATACTTAACATGTTAGTGAAATTTAAATGCCTTTTTAATTGGGTTATCACATTCATTGTGGATTCTATCGATGTGCCATCCTGTTTATATCATAACTGGTTTCAGTGTAGTTATATCACGTGACTTTAAGCTACATATCCAATATGAACATTTAGATTTCGAAGTTAAGCAAATCTTGTCCTGGGTTTGTAGCCCAAAGTATCATGGTATCGCTAAATTGATTTATTTGGTGTCCCTGAAAGTTCACCGCGGTTTCTAGTATATATCATGATGCAATTTCATTAAAACCTGACTTTATTTCGTTATTACGATTTACATTTCTTTGAAAATAATGTAACGTTTTTGTTCATCTGATGTTTTGAAAAAAAAGTATGAATAATGGTCATCACTTGTTCGGCGTTGACGGCTTTGCTTGATTAGGTTTTATTTCAAGGTCAACGTTTGTCCTATCTACAAAATCAATATTTTGAGAAAACAAGAATTACTGTCCGACAATTACTCTTTACTTATGGTAAAACAAGCTTTTTCAACTTCAGTTTGGTCAACATGACACATTCCGATTTCATAAAAATAGGCTCATAAGAAGCGCATTGTGATGGATATTTCAAATATGCATTAGTCTTATAAGGTCGTAAGTGGCACGTGCGACCCTTCTCATTCTAAGCCAGCGATATAATCACGTCCAATACTTGTCTACTATCAATACCTCAATTAGAATATGACAATATCACTACGTATTCCTTAATATATCAATACATATTTTAAAATGTACATGTATAAGAGTATTTTAAATATCTTTATTATTAAACACATGTCTATCGTTGATACTTGACTGTGAAAAGCAATATCAATGACAGTGTTTGCATTTGTGAAGCATAAAGATATCACTAGTTACCAAAAGGTGTCCGGCAATTTAAATGCATGTATGTAGCTGAGGGTGTACATGTTAACTTATGCCACTTTCCGATTTCAAAACCTTTATCATTTGTCATAATTCAACATCCATCCAAAGAAATTTTAAAAGCACGTTTATGGTTTTGTTGTTTTCATTTATATCACTTTCCATTTATATCACATTCCATTTATATCACTTTCCATTTATACCACTTTCCATTTATATCACTTTCCATTTATATCACTTTCCATTTATACCACTTTCCATTTATATCACTTTCCATTTATACCACTTTCCATTTATACCACTTTCCATTTATATCACTTTCCATTTATACCACTTTCCATTTATAACACTTTCCATTTATACCACTTTCCATTTATACCACTTTCCATTTATATCACTTTCCATTTATACCACTTTCCATTTATACCACTTTCCATTTATACCACTTTCCATTTATACCACTTTCCATTTATACCACTTTCCATCTATACATGTTGTACAAGAAATTCTTAGAGCGTCAAATCTCCTTAACATTTGTGTTGGATATGTTTTGTTTTATCTTTGCCCATCACTAAAGCTCCAATCATGATGAAAAACAATGCCAATTAAACCAAACTAATTATTAAAATTAATTCAATATAGTATAATATTATCATAAATTTGGCTTATTCATAGTCTAGATTTAGTCATTTGATTACATCCATGAACGTTCTAGTTTCGGTATGGACAAAACTTTCACTTTTGCTCTTTATTCAATAGGTTCGGTTCCATTGTGCACGTTTTCTTTTTCTTGTAGTTTTTCACAAGTTGCTCGTGTGTTCATATTTTCAGCTCCATTATGTGTTAATTTGGTTTTTTTTACATGTCCATATTTCATTATTTTGTTCATTATTGAACTAACACATTAAACCGAAGTTAGAATTTTTTGACCAAATGTTTCACTAGTTTTCGCTTTCCTTAACACATCCATACCATACCCCATTTTGGTACTTAGCACCTCAAACTAAAGTCGCACTATGTCCTACGGATATTTACAATCACTGGTTACAGCTGAACAAGGCCGTTTAATGTAGGTTGTCACCATAAAACCCCGTTGTCACTGTCCCTGCTCAGGCCCCGGTACCGCCTGTGTTAAATTTTAAATTATATATTCACAATGTTTATGGTTATTCTAAGATTGTTTTGTATTTGCAAAACAGCCCGTAGACTGATCACGTGATGTAGTTGATGCTGGCTACTAAGACCTGACAATGAACACATACCTACAAAAATGGATTGAATGATAGGACCAAGCATTTCAAAGATTAAACAGTTGACAATTGACATGGATGATGCAGTTCGATAGAAAGCGTGAAATTCAATGCTAAAATGAGAAATATCAAATATAAAAATCCTACACTGAGGATAAATTTTGTCAAACGTTGTTTTCAACTTATCTAATAAAATGTCTGAATAACAAATATTGTTACAAACGGTCGTGTGTCATAAACAAGAAGACAGATTATAACTTGAAGGATTTAAGCTCTTGTTTGTCATTGATGTACGAGGGTCATTCGATATATTCGTAGACAATCGTTCTCATTTTATTATATTTGTGTTTAAATAATAATTTCTTACATCATTATATACATTTATCTGTTACCTACCGTAGATACAAATTTATCTTTAATTATGCAACACAGTAGCATGTCAGCAGCCGTTGTATTACCATAGTAACGCGCTACCACCCCCGACCGACGTAACGTACCCTTTGCACTAGTTCAACTAATTATTAATTCCGAATTAATTCATTTACATTCCCATATGTTTGCCAGATAATTGCAACATATTATCATGATATTTGGTGAAATTATTAAGTTGTTTAGACGTTTGGGTTTGAATTGAGAAGTATTTTATCTATGCCTGTCACGTTTTCATTTACGCCAAAATGCCGATGAATTTACGCAAGAAAATTCATGAAACTATTAAATTGTGCACTTGTCTTGGAAATACACATCAAACACACATAAACTGTTAATGAGAGCAAACGGAGAACATGCAGTATTCTGAGTCACTGTGTTTTAGTGACAAAATCACATTTCTGAAGAGCAGCATGGTATTAAAAATGATAGAGGGATCGAATGAAATTAGCAAACGTAGGGACGTTTGAGGAAACGTCAGTCAAAATTATCGAGGCATCTCAATTTAGCATACAACCATTAGGTCCAGCTTAATACTTAACTTTGAATACATAAAATGTTGTAGTAGATCTATTTAATAATATACAACTTACATATTGGTGTTTAATTCCATATTATAGACATAATTCAATTTCGGGTTTACCATTGGAAAAATAGCAAAACGTCAATAACGTCGCTGACGTCAGAATATATTTGCGTTGTGTGGTGGTGGCGGTAAGGTGATAGTTTTGTTTTATCCATATTTGCCTTATAAATGCGTCGATTCGTGCAATATTTTCTGCACTTGTTTCCAAATGGCTGTAGTTTAGTGGGATATAATTAGTTATTATCTATGTCAATGTGTATTAAAATGACGAGTCCAGTCCACGAATTTATTGAATGACCCTCGTATGTGTTCCCTTTTCAATACCAAAACAAGGAACCAAAGAATATAGCAGGTGAGTTCGTTGATTTAAATCCCGTGAAGCATGGTCTTGATCCTTTAATTTTCTCGATTCAAATCGTTCACGCCTCCCATTAGTTTTAACAGAAAGGCGAAGTCTTCGAGTACGTTCAGATAAATAAATCCCCGATCCCCTACATTCAACTGTTATAAGAAGGAACACTAGGCAATTACCAGTTTTGCTCTATCTTTAGCTGTTGTTGACTGATGCTCGTCGGTTGAAAACTGCATTTGGTCGAGCATCAATAAAAAAATAGCTAAAGACAGAGCAAAATCGGTACTTGTCGGGTATTCTTACATATACGGGATGTACATTAGGCTATATAATATAACCATATTAAATACATGATCGTTATAATCAAGAAAAAACTCACCGTTAGCAGACGAAATCACATTAGTTTTGAGTTTAAACGTTATTCATTTAATCACGTGATTTTACACACTGATTATATAATGTAGAAGTTTGTGTGGCAGCTTGCAGACACAATGTCGTTTTCTGGCTCGCCACATAAATTCACTCATTCATAATTTCGTCGAGCGAACGAATGTTTGTGTCATGCAGTTGGGAAAAAAAGTTGTTTCAGCGAGCTGCATGCCCCAAAAATTAGTTCTCTTGATGATATAATAAATGAGATAAAATACTTGGCGAGCCGGAAGCGTGTTAGACAATTAAACATTCCAGCTTCCCCTGCACTGCCGGGGAAATGTTGGGATTTTCCCTCGAACCTCGGGATAATATTTAGTTGTCCGGGGCCGGGGAAATACCGAAGATTTTGCCACAGGGCTGTGGAAGGGTGGGGATTTTGAAAACCCCAAAGTAAATATCCCGGCCAATCCCCGGGGATGGGTGCCGTGGATACTGGTATAATCAACTAAATGTTTCATGAAGGTAAAGTTTAAGGCTAATTCGGGGGGGGGTAATGCTGCCTCATATAAAAGCACAATTCCAAGGGGAGCAACTCTAATACTAGTACATAATAGCCTTAAAATACTGTCAAGGCAGAGTTCATTCCCTTGGAATGACAGTGCCGTACCCAGACACGAATTTTAGCCGAGGCAGCCTTGGGGCTGGACATGTTCGTAACTAGAAATTTTCCAAAGGGGTGCGAAATCGGGTCTTGATTGGGTGACGGGGTATTTACAGGAGGAGACGTCCAAATTCGTTCTGTACATGCTATTTTGAATATTTACAATGGATTTTGCAAGCGAAGCGAGCCGGAAAAGGGACTATTTGTTGGAGCTGACACAAATTTAATCTATGGCAAATATGCACTATTTGTCCGAGCCCACACACGTTTTTTTCCACATGATATTATTAATGCCCATAAATTATTTGGCGAGCGAAGCGAGCCTCAAAAATGCACTCTTTGTATCAGCCCACACATTTCGTTCTCTACATGAAATTGAATGGTGATAAATTATTTGCCAAGCGAAGCGAGCCAGAAAAAAAACTATTTGTACGAGCCCCCACGAAATTCGTTGTCTACATGATATTATTAATGGGCATTAGGTATTTGGCGAGCGAAGCGAGGCAGAAAAAATGCAATATTTGTCACCACAAACTCGCGTGGTGTGATTAATCCTTAAAGATGCATGATTTGCCCTAGATCACACAAACTCGTTCTCTAAATGGTATCAATCCTCGCATTATTTACCCGAGCTGCATGACCCCACAGGCACCTGCCATGTTATGCCCCCCCCTGTATACCCCAATACTACCCAGGTACCACCACCAACCCAAAATATACAACACTAGCACATATTTTATACATATCACACCAAATAAAACTGTTTTCAACAAAATATATTACACAACATGTCGTATAGTATGAGATGATATAAAGGTCCTGACAAACGGTATCGGACGAGACACTAGTCTAATACATGTTTAAAACAATATACAATGTACATATAATATACAAAAACATTTTTATCAACGCTATTTAGTCTCCCATCAGTATCATATTGCCGAAACGAAATGCAAGATAAAACTTAGGAGACATGGTATATAGAAATACTTTGCTACAATAAGATAGTGGTGTACAACGATTTGATTATCTGTAGGGGTATTAACTGAATGTAAACCTCAACTAGGACAAGGATAACGTCAAGTACCATTACCACATGTCCTAAAGGGAAAGTGTCCGATATACTACAATTAAGGTGCAAATCTAGTGCCTCAAGTTACCCAATGTATACTTCCATTAAGGTGCAAATCTAGTGCCTCAAGTTGCACAATGTATACTACCATTAAGGTGCAAATCTACCCTTCTGTAGATCTGCCATCAAATTACATGAATTACCCTCATTTTACATGGATATCCGTGGAAATCCATGGAAATTGATGTAAAACACAGTGGAAAAGAGTGGAAAATTATTTTTACGCTCTTTTCCCTTATTTCTTCCCTCAAATACCATCAAAATCCATGGAAAATGACGGAAAGTTGAACTTAGTCATTTTTCAGGAGCGGAAATCGATGGAAAACACTTAGACATTTTTATCAGACTTGTACAAGAAGTTCTTATGCAGTGTTGGGAGTGAAAAATTCTAAGTCCAGAAACATGAAAAATGTTTTAAAAAATCATAAAGCCATAATCTATACTATTTTCCCCTGTACAATGGGATTCAAAACAAAGAACTTAAAATGAAGAATCTGAAAATAATATTAATTTGATTTAATGATTTTCAGACTAAATAAGGCATTTATATAAAAATTCTGTAAAAACTGGGACCTGTGTATACATAATTTATACATTTTTTTATAATTGATAAATAGTGATTATGAATACAATAGTTAAATCATTAGTAAATTGAATTTCTTTAGAAATTAGATTAAAAGGATCATGAAGTATGAAACAACATTAATTGTGCTAATTTAAAAAGAATTATGTACTAGTCATAAAGAAAAAGATACACTGAAATGCCCAGTTCAGAATTGCCGATAATTGTTTTAATACCTATTTCATAAAACTGATTTTTTTTCAATCACATTCTATGGAGCCACTGATTCTATACACCTAGGATTGTTATCATAGTAACCTTTATAGATTATAACACCCTGCTGGTCAATGTGAGAATGTTCTAAAATTAGATCTGCTGATAGGCCAATTTCTGTAGTATTGTAACATGAGTACAGGGGCACCAATAGGCAGAATAATACATGTGCTGGTATGTATACAATTACCAACTGACCATTTCACCCCCAAGTGTGCCTCACAGCTGTAACTGAATCTGATTAGCCATTGGCTGGAGACTGGTCCATATACATGTTACCAGATTTGAATGATTGAAGGCTATAGTGTGATGGTTAACAAACTAAAACAAATATGTGTGTACAGTGCTTTATAAATTAACATTCTTGATCACAGGAACAATATTTGTATCAGGATGCTAAATTGTATCAGTTAATAATAGACTTAACAACATTTTGGGAGGCATTCCATAGTTTATTCCAATCAGTGATTGAAAACCTGGAGAACAGAATGAAAAGGATTGCAGCCAAATTAAACACCAGGTAAGATGTGTTGATATTTAAAAATTAATTCAGACATTGATATTATATTTGCATGTGTTGCCTTCTTATATTATTTAATAACAAACCTAAAGCTTAATCAACCATGCACTAAGACAAAGGGAAATGAAAGCCACATGTTACTTCAGTGTGCCAAAGTGGTTTATCAGCAATTTACCATATTGGAAAAATTATGCTGGCTTAATTGGTCACAGTGTCCTTTAATATTGTTGCAAAGTACATTTTTTAGTAAATACAGCATTGCACCTTCAGAATGAAACAATTTGCATTAGTACAACAGTATGAAGAAATGAAACCAATGTGCCAGGTTGAAAAATGTGCAATATTTATAATTTATGGTTTATTTTCTATAATACATTTCAGGTCAAAACTCAGATGGTACCTGACTGACAAAAGTGTGGCTTCTTCAGTATTGCAGCCAGTACTAACCAAAGTTACTGTAGACATTGCAGAGATTTATACTGTTCCTTAAAAGGTAAAATATATTGAGTTTAAGAGGAGTTGGTCAAATAAACACTGAGTTTCATGATATCATATTACACCTAACTTCTATTGTTTAATAACACAATCAAATCCTCTAATAAAATATATCTTGTGCATTGATAAAAAATAACATAAACATTAAAATGAGCATTCTTTTAAACGCCTTTCAGTTTGGTTCTAATTAAGATACATTGTATATGTAACTGTTCAATTTGATTTTCAGTCATGATGCAAGACAATTGAGAGGACAATTCAAAATGACAAAACAGAAAAATGCCATGGATACAGAACATGAAGAATATGTGCCAGAGAATTTGTGATAAGATCCTATACAAAACTTTGAGAACGCAACAAAACATTGAAGCAGTTGTTTATTTTATTTTCAATGAATGAGACATTACTAATAGCCTTGTCTAGGTTTGGAAAACATTTTATTTTGATTCAAATGACATAAGTAAAATATTGACCATATGTAATTGTTTTTTAAATACTTTCTATATAGGTTTAAGGTGACTCAAGCGTGCAGTGTGAATCTTGAATATTTGCTGGAATCGTTCCAATAGTCTGTCGTTTCCCATCAAATTCCGTCGTTTACCATCAAATTCCATGGTTTACCATCATCATGGCATTTGGCGTAAATCCACGTAAAGGAGCTGAATATCGTTCCAATACTCCGTCGTTTCCCATCAAATTCCGTGGTTTACCATCATCATGGCATTTGACGTAAATCCACGTAAAAGAGCGGAATATCGTTCCAATACTCCGTCGTTTTCCATCAAATTCCGTGGTTTACCATCATCATGGCATTTGGTGTAAATCCACGTAAAAGAGCGGAATATCGTTCCAATACTCCGTCGTTTCCCATCAAATTCCGTGGTTTACCATCATCAATGGCATTTGGTGTAAATGTACGTAAAAGAGCGGAAATATCTGATATAAATCCCTCATTTTCCCATTTTTCCGTTGTTTTACACCAGTTTCCACAAAATCCCTCGTTCCAATACTCCGTCGATTTCCGCTCTTTTTCTCATAGAATTCCATGGCAGATTTACAGAAGGGTAGTGCCTCAAGTTGCACAATGTATACTACCATTAAGGTGTAAATCTAGACTAGTAGTACCTCAAATTGCACTATGTATACTACCATTAAGGTGCAAATATAGTGCCTCAGGTTGCACTCTTTGTTTATAACTTGCGACAGCTTGTTATATATTTTTATTATTCAGGCATTTTATTTTACAAATAAGTTGAAGACGAATTTTCGAACCGTATCGAAGAAGTGTATATTGCGACGCAAATTTCTGATTTCTGATTCATGAGGAAAAGTTATCATCACCACAGTGATTGAATGTCCCAATACAACTGGGAGAAGTTACCTGAAGAAAAGAAAAGATTCTGAGCGTCTGCCGTTGGATCAATACATACGGTCATGTACATACTAGATAACCTAGTGCCTCAGAATAAATTGCCTCATTGTTTATTACGTACATGCGACAATTTGAGACATTTTATTTTAAATATATTCATGGATATTTTATAACATGTATATATTAATAACAAACAAAAAATGTTTGGTCCGCCAATTTTAGGCGAGGCAACTGCCTCGCCTGGCCTCAGTGTAGTTACGGCGCTGAATGATTTCACTATCCTATTTCTTTGTGAGTGTGACAGGGAGTAAAAAGTACAGGATTTAACTATAATACATTCGACAAACGTTATAAGTATAGACACAAGTTTACTGTCTGTTCAAAGTTAAGTTATGACGATTATAAAATTAGTTCGTCCTTGAGGTAAACTACTAGTATGTTTAACTGGGAGTACCGAGTTAACGGAAGTTCCCGCTATTCTTTCGAATGGGATAATTCCCTCACTAACTAGTATTACTTATTAAAATCGACAGTAAAATATTTAATTTTGAACTCGGTAAAAATATTCTTGGATATAGATTCTATATGTTTAAAGTGTTTCATATATTTTATATCAAAACAAGTTTTGCTACTTTCACCAGTAATGTAATCAATAGAGTCGCTAGGTTCGAAACCGGTGCTGTCGCACATTTGAGTTATACACGGAAACCACACTATGGCTAGATTTTCACTAGAAAATCGAAGCGTAACCGTTGGGCTATTTGAGAGCTTAGGCAGCGATATTCATAAACTTTATATGAGAGTAAAATAATGAAGTAGAATGAGAAGGTAATGTTAAATTGAAACGCCTCGTATATTTCCTTCTTCTTCTTCTTCCTCTTCCTTTTCCTCTTCTTCTTCTTCTTCCTCTTCCTCTTCTTCTTCTTCTTCTTCTTTTTCTTCTTCTTCTTCTTCTTCGTACAAGTGCGCATGGTAGTGAAAGTGAGATTCAAAATCCAAATTTATTTACATGTCCAGTGGTTGCCGGAAATTTATTTTTACAGTGCAGATAAAAACTATGGAAGCCCTGGATGGACATTTATTATTTAACAATTATAAACTATTATTATTTATCAATGAAAACTTATTATGTATAGTTTATTATTTATTACTGAACACTACTGTATCTGGCAGGAAATAAAATATACGACTAGTATCGATTATTCAAACGGATATACACAACGTAACACAAGTACAATTATGTGAAAGGCGTTCTATAAAGCAAAGTTAGTCACTGGGGGTAAGTTATGTTTGTTGTCATTCAACTTTAATTAAGCTTTAATTTCATGGTCCATTTCCAATGTGTTTGAGTTAGGCGGAGCTGTAAGTTCGCGAGTTAGGCGAAGCTGTAAGTTCGCGACCGACAACTAGCTAACTGGGAACTTGGCATTTGCCCAACATGTGACTATCGTTGGATATGATATGTTGCGACGTCGGCAGCCAAAACCAAATGACGGTACGACACCCGACATCAAAATCCAGATGTTGATGTGCTTCGACGTCAGCACGGTGAATACTTGATATCATGACCTTCAATATATTATAACGATATATGATGGTATGTTTAAATAATTGACAGGGCCCTCTCAATAAGTGAACGATTAAAATGAGTATCCTATTAAAAACTGATAGTAATGCCAATTACCAAACGATAAACTCATATATTATTGTTAGATGTCTGTTGTTTAAAAGTATTAACACCAGAGGGATGATGGCAGGCTTTATAAATGTGATTTTGTAAAATGATTATTATTATTAATTATAGGAAAGTTGAAAAGGTATTGGAGTGGAAGAACTGTACTTTTCTCGAAAGTGTTGATGTGGTGAATAAGTCACACAGGAGATGTGGTGCCTCGAAATCTGCCATCAGAGAAATAAATACACAATCCTCGACTTAACTTGGTGATGGAATACGTTAACGCTGGTTTTAAGTTTGGTGTAATTGTTCTTCTAATGTTTTGTGAACATAATGTTGTTGAGAATGCGGCATTTGAAGTAAATACATACATCTTTGTGGATATTTACTCTTACGTCGCAGGAAAACATCAGATACTTGATAGAGAGAAAAAATTCAACTCAGTAGAAAATATATCTGTTTTAGAAGACTTTAGTATGTGCTGTTCCTGAATGAAAGGCTCGAATGCCACATATACAAAGAAACTGTACTAAAGGTTAAAATGATATTTGGCACATTGGTGGATATGACGAAAGAAACTGTTTGTTTTATGCATTCATGCAGAAATAGAGATTAGAAATAACCGGACATAGTCGTATAATGATGTATGTTGTTAAAGGTTTAATGACCAATTCTAAATGTATTGTTATTTTGTTAATTACCATTTTGAATCAATTAAAATATTGAAGCGTGTTCCTTGTATTCTCTGAGCTGACTGTGGCACTAAAAGCACACATGTTAAGTTTTTTACAACCGTTATTTTGACAAAGCCACTGCGAGTGAACAAATTCAAGCGTGGTGGACCTAACTTCTATAATAGGCGTTCATATTATCCATTTATCAAAATTTTAATGGACTTCTTTATGAATTGCCTAAATTATGACTCCGTAATCATATTCACCCGCCTCAATGTTTACTTGTCCGAATATAAGTCAGTGGGACCTTGCAATGCCCCGCGGTGGTGTCAAAATGATCTGGTGCCATTATTTGAACAATTTATATTACAATGCCCCATGATGTTATATAAAAATCAAGCTATGTAGGAGAATATTGTATTGCCCTGGGTCGTCCTAGATTATGTACATGTATGTTTGTTTACATTCTGTCTCGGCAATTTTCCCACGGTCTATTTATGGTTTATTTACGTAATTCGGCATTGGCAAGCCTAAGAATTGCATGGCTCACGATCTTTAGTGTTTCATTCCTTGATCTGAATCAACTTATTACCTGTACTTTATGTTATAAACCCGAGATCTTCTATCATCATTTTTGTAAATAAACATGTGTTGAATGAGACGGCCATTGTTTTTACCGGAAACGTAGTATTTTTGACCTAGTAAACAGATTCTTGGGTAGTCTATGTTGGAGCCATTTTGGCATCATTTCGTCGTCTGTCGACTTCAACAGCACATTTCTACTGATCTACTCTCTGAATATTGTTTAACATGTAAGGATTTATTTGTTTATTATTGTATTTCATGACTGTGTATTTGATTTATCGAGTTTTGTACAGTTTGCTCTCGATTCATTGAGTTGCATACATTTTCGCGTGCAGATCTTCTGCTTCGGAGCGCACAGTTTTATCTGCGCGCTGGATTGTGCGCTATCTGCGCGCAACGCTGTCATGTGCGCTTTTACGTTGTAAAGCGCACAAGATTTGATGTGCGCTCAGCATAGCGCACATGCGCGCTACGTAGCGCACACATTTTTGGTGCACTATATAAGGACCGGTCAGCTCAGATTCTGGGACTCCGATTTTTTAGCTCGTAGGTGCAAGACTGATCAATTTTCTTTATTTTTCTTTAACATTAATTCTATCAACTTAGGGTTATTTATTTAGTTATTTTGGATGCATTTGAACGATTTTAAGAGTTTTTTTATTGAAAGATAGACTTGTTATTTAATTAACTGGAACGTTGGTGAAAATACTTAGAGATTTTATGGTGATATTTTGCATGTGAATTAGTTGTATTTTAGACAGTATTGTTCTGACATTGGTGAATTATTACAGTTGAAGGGAGAGTTTGTTGTCATATTAAATGGTAGAGACTGAACTTTGTGTGTTTTCTTCAATTTTAGTTTATTTATTTTGAGTCCATTTGAGAGTCCATTTTATTTTATTGTATTTGTTATTGTCCGTGCTCAAACGACACGCTACCACATATCTTCAGTAAACAACACTGAGATACAGATAACCACTAGCACGTGACAATATCCTTGACAGCACGTACACTTAAGACTTCTTATCACCTGGTGACAGGTTAGTCAGGCATTCCTCTGCCACTCCATTAGGGTCAAATATGAGACAGCCACTTGAAGATTCTTGACCTGTATAACTGATGTATCTTCGAGACAAAATACAATAAAGCAATATACTGCTAACTATTTTATTTACTTTTTAAAACCAAAACACCATACTTGGACACATAAACACTTTAATACAATATGTCGTAATAGCAATTCATATGTTCAATGCTCTAAATAACCTTCTTAAAGTATAATTTTTGTCCTTCTTCAATATGTTCATTCACAACAATTTTCATTATTTTTCCTCCTCCATTCCTCAATATTTCTCCTGGAAGGCCGCTAGCGAATTTGCACCTCGTATTCTGATTTCCTCTCAACCCACGACCACGTCTTTCATATGAACCAACGATCTGAAAAAAAAACCCAGAATAATTTATTTAAAATATATAAGACTGTACTTATTTGTCATTATTATTTATCTAATATTTAAAATTTATAACTTAACACTTATTTTTTAAAAGTTATAACTTAAATCTTATTATTTAAAATTTATTACTTAAGACTGATTGTTTGTGGTTGATTGGTTTTAATGGCAATTTCAAATGCTATGTCACTTAAGACAGACGGGCAGATTACCTAACATCCCTAACAATCTTTCCTGGGGAGGCCCAGTACCAGACCCCTTTTATATTATTTATATTATTAACATTAACAGTCATAGTTTGAAGGGTTTACTAGTTGAGATACAACATCTGACCGAGTTACACAAAGACTGAAGCAAAACTAATCTGATAAACCCTCCCAAATATTAACACATTGCTCTTTGGCCTTAAGGCTTGATAAGGACTATCCCGGTTGTGCAAACCAGGCTTACACACCTATATCTAGGTCCATGCACTTTACAGACCAATAGCACATGTGATTAGAAGACAGTTTTGCTAATTATCTATTGCATGCTACATAGTCTGAGAGTGCTCTTAAGAGCCTATTTTCATGAACATCAGAACTTGTCATTTTGAGCAAACTGAAGTTGAAAAAGCTTGTTTTACCATATTTAAAGAGTGATTGTCAGACAGTTTTTACTTGTTTTCTCAGAATATAGATTTTGTAGATTCTAAGCCAGCGATATGGATGCTACATGTAGTATATGGTTTGTTATAAATAAAAGATGATAAAAGTTTTATAACGTTCACTATTTATCTTAACATTTCAATAGTCATATTTTAAAGAATTGAAAAGAACGTACCATCCCGTGAATATACATTTTCGAATATCTTATGAAAAATGTAACTTATGTCATTCGAAACTAAATTATTCATTAATTACCTGTCTCTGCATTCATCATATTGTTTATTCTATTAAACAACATTATACTTGGAACCATTGGCATAATTCTTCTAATGGATTAAATGATCAATTGCACTTGGTATTTTTGACAACTCACGGGGTTTAACCGGGGATTTTTAGTCTATTTGATCTAAGATCTTGTTTTTAGGCAATAAAGTGCATATGTACCGTTTGTTATTGTATCCGCTGTCGATCTATACTACATGTATAATTTTATGCCGGTAATGGATATGTAAAACGGGTTAGGAGGGCATTTAACGACCTTCATAATGTGTGCAATACCCGGTATTGCATTGTCAATAAATCTGAATGGGTTTCCAAGATTTTGTTTTTTTATTTCGACTTAAATCTAACAACGAGGCCACATACCGGATTGGTTGTACAAGTCATATGCACACATCTGCCAATACCCCCTCAAACACGATGTATATCTATAGGCATGGTATGAATAAAATACTTGGAATGGAATAATGGTATCATGTCTTTCTATTTGCCATGTGAATAACATGCTTTCATCGGCTGATGATCGACATAATTATGTATTTACTGTCGGGTCTTAAATTTAACGTATTCCCAAAGAAGAAACAGTTTTGCATTTTGTATCCCAAATAATCACTAATGCTGCGGTCACATTTGAACCCACCAATGACGTTCGAAAATTAAAAAATTCTTGTGAACACAGTTTATTTCAAAACATGTTAAAGGCCACCGGCCCATACACAACATATATACAACATCATGTTTTTTTCATAGAAATACAATATTTCCCAATTATACATAATACAATATACATGAAGACAATATTTCCCAATTATACATAATACAATATACATGAAGACAATATTTCCCAATTATACATACTACAATATACATGAAGACAAACAGTATTTTCAATTATAGCATGTTACTAGTATATGATAAAACTATGTTAATTATTGTAAATTTTTTAACCAATTCCTTCGATGAATGAACGTCTTAATTTAAAAGCATAATATATAAACATGGCTAAATTTCTAATAGTAGTTTTGTTTGTACATGACATTATTAAATAAAATTTCTGTAGATTGGCATTTTTAAAATAGTATTCGGATAAATATTTAGGTCGTAATTCCGAGTATAGAGGGCACAATAAAAGGAAATGGAACTCATCTTCAACACTAATCTCACAGTATGGACATATTCTATGTTCTTTAGGGATGTTAAAATATCTGCCTTGCTCTATCATAAGGCCATGACTAGAAAATCTGAAAGAAGCTAAACTTGTTCTAAACTTGGAAATGTCTATATCAATTATATAATGTTCAACACCAAATAGAGGTTTGAAATTTGTATAATAAAATAGTTTACTGCTGTCTAAACATTTAGTAGTCCATATTTGTTTATACTGGTCTGTCAGTGTCTGCATATAATGGTGAAGGAAATGTTGGGTATTTTCAACGTGTTGACTGTACCAAACATAACCGAAGCCATTTGAACAGAGATTATGTCGCACACTAGATACCCAATTTTTATATCCCTTTTCATCATAATGTAGTAACATATCATAACATAATCGCACATATCTTGTACGAGGCATTGCTAAAATACGTAGCCAGTACTTTATACATCTTTTTGAAGCATGAATGTACATTGGTAATCGTCCCATATCACCTAAAACTGCATCATTGCAGGCATTTGTATTTAAATTTAATAGCCTTTTACAAGCAAATATTTGTACATTTTCCATGCAATCAAACCTGTTAAGACCCCAGAGTTCTGATCCATAAAGCATCACTGAAGCAACTTTAGCATCAAATACTTTAAAAAATGTTTTATACGGAATTAAAGACAAATTTTGGAATGAATACAACAGTTGAATAAGAACTCTTTTTGCCTTCACCGCCATAGCTTCACACATTTTATATAATGACAGTCGATTTGTGAAATATATACCAACATAAGTGAAACCATTTACTGTTTCTACAATACTACCATTATAAAACCACTTTTCTCTCACCGACAATTGTCCGCCTCTTTTAAAAACAAGTATTTTAGACTTTGAAATATTAACGTTTAGTTTATTTTCTGAACAAAAATTAGACAAAAGATTCAACTGCTTTTGCAGTCCTGCAACAGTATCAGCTGCTAGGGCAATGTCGTCAGCGAACATTAAGAGAAAAAATTCTGTTGTGAGCATGCCTCGGACGCCATGTACTGCATTGAATAAATTTGCATAAAGCTGTGGATGTTTAACGGTGATACAAAATAGTTGCAGAACGCAACAACGATGTCGAAGAAGTAAAAAAAATCCAGTGGAGCATGTCAACGGACACCCTAAACAAGATTTTGTGTTTTCCCTAATTTCGAGCCAGAATTTACAAATTCGATTATATATCGATTACTAACAACAATACTGGCAAAGGAGTGATGACCGGCCGCTAGTAATTACCAGACAAACAGTCTCCTCGCTTTGTTTAGTATAATAAATAGTATATTTTTGTATCAAAACACTCAGAATCATGTTTAAAAGGATTCTGGCAGAAAAAAATTAACAAAATCAACAAAGCATTACTTATTCATCATTTATGCTACCGGGGTAACTGTTCTATTGAGCACCGCATCGAACCTGATATGGCTGTAATTGTTGGTGGTGAGTACATTAGTTGTATATTTTTATAGCTAGCATGTGAGTGTGTATGTGACAGTAGCAAGAATGAACAACTATGAATGAATGAATGAATGAACTCAGCTTGTTTTTATTTCAAACGCCTTACTAAGCAAGATTAACTTACCGAATCGACGTAAAACGGCCATTGAAATAGTCGGTGTATCCACTTCCATCTCAATTCGTTACCCCCATTGTTAAAGCATACGGTGCACTAGTTAAGGTTTATGAATAATAAGTTATTAGATAGAAAATCAAATATTTACATCGTCCATACCGAAAGTCACCCGTCCAAAGTAACGGTTTTTCCAGATCTAAAAATAGAGGGTGTACCCAGTGTCATTAGCAGTTAATGTGTGATTGTTGTGTATTTCCAAGACAAATGCACATGTTAATAGTTGCACGAATATCATTGCGTACATTCATCGGCATTTTGACGTAAATGAAAACGTGCCAGGCATAGATCAAATACATCTCAATTCAAACTCAAACGTCCACATATTTGAATAATTTCAGGAAATATTATGATACTATTTTGTAATAATCTGGCAAACATAAATTTAAGCCGTTCTCCAGGAAAACCGGGCTATTAATGACATTATTACCACGGGAGTGAATCGCACTAGTCATATCAAAACAAAAAAGATGGCCGCCACGCTAAAAAAGGTACGTTTTTGTCCATTTTTTTTTTGTCAAGCAATTGTGGAAAATGAGATGTAGCTATTAACCTGCTCAACACTATTCTGCACATTCCGGTATAAGTAGATTCGTCAACAGCCTCGTAGTTATCTTGGAATGCTGGTCACAGGAATCGAGTCGAGGAATTTTTCAAGAAATTCCGATAATAGAGCTTAGTGCTATGTGCTAAAATCGACCGTTTCGGCCAAGTATGCATGTCTGTATGCGCATTTGTCATATATGAGAAGTTTTGTTTTATGTCTGTCACTAAACTAATTGTCTCGAGCTATAAAATGGCCTAAAATTAAAAATACGGAGTTTTCGTATTTATGGTAGAAACAAGTGACAATGAACTGATGGGTAGAGCGGAGTGCTATTTCTAAAACATAGCAAGAGATGTATTATAATTTCTTATTTCAGACAGTATTAGATGATTACAGCGTCGTAGGAACAGGGATCCAACACGTCTAAGATACTGCCTACACAGCGGATAGGAATCCCGGATGGTGAAACATAATTCCTAACATCGTGGATATTTTCTGTACCATATATTTTATAATAAAATTCCGTGTACGCTTAGTGTACAATGCATTTCCAGTGTGTCTGTTATTTCTTACAGTGTAACGAGGAAAATCAATGACGAAGAACGAAAAAGTTGTAAACTAATGTATTTGAAATACTGCTCGTATTTATCCCTGATTGAAACGATTTATCACAATAATTATAAGTATCACACTATAACAATGCGTCTATCACAGAGAACTGTTGTATCGAGTAAATTTCGGGTATTACGGCCGAATTACGGGGGGACCCGGGGTACAGTCTTTAGACCATCCGTTTTACCCAGAAGGCCAGATTATGACGTCAGAGCGCGAGCGGAAGCTCGATGGCAGACGAAAACCGGCAGGCTGCGTAGACCACAGGCCCTCGATGCGATTTTATGGTCCGGAAAATAAATATTACTCTTACTACATACAAGGTGACTGACAGGGACCAGAATTCTAAGAGGGTAGGGAATACAATCGTGCCCATAATTCCATCATTTATTCACCGATCTTATCAATCTTGGTGTCAATCGTGAGAGGAATGATTTTTCTTTAAGGAAACATCACTGTCAAAACATATGTGTACACATTAGAAGGTCATATCTGACCACAAACTGTCACAATTTGTGACAAAACGGCTCTAAGAAAACATCTGATTGCATGATTCTCAGATTGATCAACTATCAACGATTAAAACACAGACAAATCGTAATGATTGCACAAATTCCTTCTGTATATAGTTCCAGTATATCAACTTGAATCACGCTATACACGTAAAGTCTCGATAAATATATTTTAACGTAACAAAACGAACCTGTTTTCTCCACGAAACGTTTTTGTTTCGATTTACGACGGCGATGAGTGCAACGCGCATGCTTACGGAGTTTTGTAAGACGTCCTCTCATCTGATGTAAAGTATTGGGTGTTGTTAAATTATCAGTTTTATTCTAATATGGTTCGACGGTTATATAAAAGTTGAGTTGTGTATCAGTTGAAATACAGAAACGTGTGGTCATATTGTCCATACTAATGCTTCTCATACTTTACACATGCTGGTATTCAGTTGGTCATATTGTCAATACTAATGCTTCTGATACTGAAACGTTTGGTCATATTGTCCATACTAATGCTTCTGATACTGAAACGTTTGGTCATAGTGTCCATACTAATGCTTCTCGTACTTTACACATGCTGGTATTCAGTTGGTCATATTGTCCATACTAATGCTTCTCATACTTTACACATGCTGGTATTCAGTTGGTCATATTGTCCATACTTATGCTTCTGATACTTTACACATGCTGGTATTCCGTTGGTCATATTGTCCATACTAATGCTTCTGATACTTAACACATGCTGGTATTCAGTTGGTCATATTGTCCATACTAATGCTTCTCATACTTTACACATGCTAGTATTCAGTTGGTCATATTGTCCATACTAATGCTTCTCATACTTTACACATGCTGGTATTCAGTTGGTCATATTGTCCATACTAATGCTTCTCATACTTTACACATGCTAGTATTCAGTTGGTCATATTGTCCATACTAATGCTTCTCATACTTTACACATGCTGGTATTCAGTTGGTCATATTGTCCATACTAATGCTTCTCATACTTTACACATGCTGGTATTCAGTTGGTCATATTGTCCATACTTATGCTTCTGATACTTAAAATTACACATGCTGGTATTCAGTTGGTCATATTGTCCATACTAATGCTTCTCATACTTTACACATGCTGGTATTCAGTTGGTCATATTGTCCATACTTATGCTTCTGATACTTAAAATTACACATGCTGGTATTCAGTTGGTCATATTGTCCATACTAATGCTTCTCATACTTTACACATGCTGGTATTCAGTTGGTCATATTGTCCATACTTATACTTCTGATACTTAAAATTACACATGCTGGTATTCAGTTGGTCATATTGTCCATACTAATGCTTCTAATACTTTACACATGCTGGTATTCAGTTGGGCTTCTTGTCATCTGATCCAGTTGTTGTAAAGTTACTTACAGTTTGATAGGATAACGACCTTGACATTTTGTCGGTCATCATCTATTCTGACTATTGGTAGCTGTCCGCTAAATATGAGTCAGGATAGGGCATTTTGTCGATTCTGTCTCAGTGGTTAGGTTGTCTAGTGACCTGGACTTTTTGTCGGTCATGCATATTCTAACTATAGTTGCAGTCCTTCATTTCTGAGATAAAATATTGATATGTTGTCTGTTTTGTCTTAGCGAATAATCAGATATACCCGTCTGAACCCATGTATAGCAGCCTTACTTCAGTAACGTCCAGTCTGATAAGATATAGCAATTCCTGTTGACCTATGACATAGACAAACTATAACACTAGACTTGACCAGCAGTCCTGTGACACTGGCAAATACCATGGAAGAGTGAAGTTGCCCTGACTTGTCCTATGGTTAACATCAAGCGAGGTACGATGATGATGTGTTGGATAGGCCATGGGAGGTGTGAAATACCAGTAGCATTGAGGTAAGGCCATGGTGAGATGTGTTAGGATGGTCACCATCATATTCCAGAAAATATTCTTTGTGTGGGGATGGTAGAGGAGGTCCACACTGCTTGTTGAAGTAACAGACAAACTTAAGCCATGTCAGACGTGTAAGATCAAATGGAATGAAGTATTGTATGCAGGAAATCCATGGTGTAGCAGTACAGTTATGGTGTATGTCAAGTCAACAGCCGGAAATCACCTCCAAATTCCAATGGTTGGAGAGAGGGAATGCAGGGAGACCAGTTGGCAGAAGAAAAAGTATTGTGTGACACATAAGAAATGCTGAAATTTGTGTTGCGTGCCACATTAGAAATACCGAACTATACCACTTGGGGATGTTGTACTGTGTGTGATTTAGAAACCTGTCAGACTGAAAGATGATGTCTATATATTGAGAACTTTGACGAAACACAAGTTATGAACTTGACGGTAGTAGTTACTGAGTTTGGCGGTTTAAACTATCTGGGTTGCATTGTCCTGTAGAGGTATATCTGATCAAACAATTTCAGTCAAGGATTGGTCATATTGTCCATCCAACCTGATTTTGTTATTGTAGTTTACTTTATACATTAGGCTTGGTCATGTTGTCCAGCCGAACTGGATTTAGTAAATGTAAATTACATTAGGCTAGGTCATGTTGTCCAGCCGAACTGGATTTGTGAAACGTACACCTGTGTATTCCATTAGGTTTGGTCATGTTGTCCAGCCAAACTGGATTGGTGCAGCGTTTCTTATTTCATTTGGCTTGGTCATGTTGTTCAGCTGAATTGTGCTAACTCTGGTAGAGTAGTCCGATCGCACATGGTGTGTCTGTGGTTGTTTAAAGATTAATGGACAGGTATTCATTTAGGGTCAATTAAGGGTTACTTATTCATTTAAGGTTACTGGATGGTAATTTCAGTCAGCTGTTCCGCAGATCTGTTATTACAGATGGGTAATATAGTTACATCAGGTCATGATTACTTATTTTTGCCTGGTTTTGGTCACTTTGTCAGTTTAGGGTTATTATAATTCTGCTGGGGCAGATAGTTTTTTCATGGTTACCAGTACAGGTTAAGGAGATTACTCTCTCACTTTAAACTCTAGTTTGAGGGCCTCTTCAATTAAAGTCGGGGGAGTGTTGTATCGAGTAAATTCCGGGTATTACGGCCGAATTACGGGTGACCCGGGGTACAGTCTTTAGACCATCCGTTTTACCCAGAAGGCCAGATTATGACGTCAGAGCGCGAGCGGAAGCTCGATGACAGACGAAAACCGGCAGGCTGCGTAGACGAGACGTTCCAGGACGAATACAAGACCCGTGCACGGAGAACCGACCGCAGGACATCGGTGAATATAATCCTCCTATATTGTGCTTATAATTACCACCGACAGGAACACTAAAGAACCATAGGAAATCACAAATTAACACATATAACCAATAACATAAAACAGAAAAAATAAAGCAAATTATATTACAACAAGATTGTATTACTAGTTCTACAAAAGGGAGGACAAACGTGGTATTTATATTTCAAAATCAAATGATAAACACTAAGTTAACGTGTTAATGGTTTTGAACATTTGTGTCTTAGAATTGACTCTTAACACAAGTTACTATAATATGATATTTGAAAATGAGATTGCTTAACGATGAATCAGTAGTGGCGACAGCAAAGTCATCATGCAATCGCCATATAGTAGTGTATGATTTTGATAACGAAGAAATAATTATGCTGATAAAGTGTCTGTCATTTACCTCGTCAACAGCCATTTTCCATCTAGTCTTAAGGTTCGACTTCAATTCAAGGCTGTTAATATTGCGTTATTTTTATCAAAATATATATATTAGTTAGACTTTTCTAAGAGGAGAATGTTATCATAAACATTCATCGGAATCGGGACAGGGTCTATGGGAGGCTTCGGGAAAGTCATGAAATCGTGATGAATCTGGAGGCACCGGGAGAACTCCGGATGTGTTCCCGATCTTTTGCATCGTCCAACTGCATCGGGGATGTACTTCCGATGGACTTTAGATCGACCCCGTTGTCTTAGGGAATCACCCGAATGCATCGGCGAAGCTCCGGGATGATTTGAGACATTTTATAACATCGCGAACACATCGGGATATTTCAATGCATGTCTTGAACTTTGCCTGATGTACTCACGATTTCATGTCGGGAATATCTCGGGGAGACATTCCCGATGTTCGGAAATAGAAGCACACAGAGCATGGATAATGATCGAGCTTACTTCCGCGATAAAAGGTTATCCACAAGGCATAACCGTAGTTTGGTTCCCTGTCGTACTACAGCGTTTTAGTAACGTAGTGATCTTAGGGAGGTATTCCAGACTAGGTAGCACCGATTCCCCAAAACATCGGCGATGTTTTGCAAACCTTTGGTGATGTTTCGGCGAATCTTTCGCGGTCGCTGGATTTAATTTCGCCGATATTTTCGGGGATTAGTTTGGAGTACTGGTAGGCATCGGAGTATTCCTGATGTATTTCCGGCGTTTCAATGTCTGTCCCACTCATCGGGAATGTACTCCCGATATCAATTAGAAGCGTCGGGGAATTATCGTGGTTCCTCGGGAGCTATCGGAAGAAACGTTTTGACTTCTACGTCGCCGATACGAAATTTCCCAGTGGCACATAAGCATGATATAAACATATCCAACTATTTGTCCCATTTGTATTCGCACATATGACAAATTTTTTACCATTGGAAGGCAAGAGGACTCCACGTAAAATTGTCCATATGATAAAAACTATTCGAGAGATTTCTTATGTGGAAACATATTTTGTAGTTTGATATGTCTACAAAATAGGGTTTTACTGAATGCCGAAAACAATATTTTGCCGAAAACAACCGAAAACAAATCAAGATTGCCGAAAACAAACGATATTTTCTGTAACGTTGCGGTTTATATTATGTGTTAATAAATGGGTGATTTGATATTAGCCCTGTTATTTGTTCGAGGGCAGACGTATTGGTCCGAGGCCGTAGGCAATACGTCTGTCCCGAGGACAAATAACAGGGTTAATATCAAATCACCCATTTATTGACAAGTTTATTAAATAAGTATCAATTATTTTAAAATTTATCTTTGCATGTAACGCTAGCACATCAAACTAAACCGACATTAAAGACTGCGAAAAAATGTGAAAAATATTTTTTCCGATTTTTGCATTCAAATTGTAGCACATTATCTAACTAAGAAAATGAATACCCATATGACATGTTTCCTTTCAGTAATAAAAAAGCTATATACAATTTAGTGAGTACGAATCGATTCTCCGTAATTTCAGCTGAGAATCTATATCACTTTTTGGCCCTGGCTATCATCCAATCAGATTGCGTAAAAGGAGGGCCAATATTAATATCACTTTTCGGCCCTGTCTATTAGCTAATCAGATTTTATAACACTTTTCCGGCCCGGGGCCGATAACTGATATAGATTTTCGGCCCTGGTATAGTGGAAACATGCGTATTATTAGACTAGGGCAAAACTGTGTTATAGGGCTAATAATTGATAGTCATTTAATAATGTTTTTTATTGTAAAATGCTTATATTATTATATTATATCGCATGACTTTCCTTGTATCCAGGATAGTAAAGCGAGTACGCATAATCTTATACATAACACGGGTAAAGAAATTTTAAGTGCATGAGTGATTTTTCAAATAAATCAATGCGTATTTTGCGTTTTTAGTGTCATATGATATCAAGAATCTGAGGCTCGCTTAATAAAATTTCCAAAACTCGTTTAATATAAATTTATATCAATTGGCAACTCGTGATAGATCCTCTATATACACTTGTGTGCTAAAATTTGACTTAATTTGTTCAAGTAGTAATCGTTTTATCAATTGTTCTAGTTAGAGGCGCTATCAGTAATATAAGAGTTACTCTCCTTTTGCCGAACGAATAACCATTCTTATCGCCAGTGCCGTACCCAGACACGAATTTTAGCCGAGGCAGCCTTGGGGCTGGACATGTTCGTAACTAGAAATTTTCCAAAGGGGTGCGAAATCGGGTCTTGATTGGGTGACGGGGTATTTACAGGAGGAGACGTCCAAATTCGTTCTGTACATGCTATTTTGAATATTTACACTGGATTTTGCAAGCGAAGCGAGCCGGAAAAGGGACTATTTGTTGAAGCTGACACAAATTTAATCTATGGCAAATATGCACTATTTGTCCGAGCCCACACACGTTTTTTTCCACATGATATTATTAATGCCCATAAATTATTTGGCGAGCGAAGCGAGCCTCTAAAATGCCCTCTTTGTATCAGCCCACACATTTCGTTCTCTACATGAAATTGAATGGTGATAAATTATTTGGCAAGCGAAGCGAGCCAGAAAAAAAACTATTTGTACGAGCCCCCACGAAATTCGTTGTCTACATGATATTATTAATGGGCATTAGGTATTTGGCGAGCGGAGCGAGGCAGAAAAAATGCAATATTTGTCAGCACAAACTCGCGTGGTGTGATTAATCCTTAAAGATGCATGATTTGCCCTAGATCACACAAACTCGTTCTCTAAATGGTATCAATCCTCGCATTATTTACCCGAGCTGCATGCCCCCACAGGCACCCGTCATGTTATGCCCCCCCCCTGTATACCCCAATACTACCCAGGTACCACCACCAACCCAAAATATACAACACTAGCACATATTTTATACATATCACACCAAATAAAACTGTTTTCAACAAAATATATTACACAACATGTCGTATAGTATGAGATGATATAAAGGTCCTGACAAACGGTATCGGACGAGACACTAGTCTAGTTTCAGAAGGCCGTGAGGGCATAACTTTCGTACTAGCACATCAAGCCCAGTCTTATTTGTCAACTCAATGAGTGTTCGTTGTCATAGTATACTTTTTAATGCACACAACTGAGCGTACTATGACCAGAGAGTCGTCGATGTGGCGAAAAGGCTTCATCGCTGAGATATGACCGAGGCTTGTTTACAAATTAATCAGGGCTGTAAAACTTAATCCGCTCATGTTTCCCGGCGCACATTGGCATGGACGTTAACCAAATAAACTGTGTAACTACTCACCGTCAGCTGAATCCATAATAATTCCCTATAGAACACAATACGACACATTTTTCGAAAGGAAGCTTTTTCGCCACTTTTCGCGAGCTAGATGAACATTATTTATATTATTTGAACACCATGCCAAAACATATTCTGTATTTGATAGTATTCATTTATAGATTTATCTATGTTGCCTATAGAAACTATTTTTCTAATTGATAATAGTCACTGATACAGCTGTTGTGAAGGCGAAGTCAGCTAGAAAAAGCATTCTTTTCTGAAGAGCACTATTGGCGACAGGATCGTTTTCTATTCGAGACACCTTTCATCAGCATATCCTACGAACTCGAAGGCTGCACATTTCTGTTAAGGAGAAGCTTGAACGATTTGAATGCAAATAAATTAAGGGATCAATGTCATGCTCCACGGGCATTCAAACAAATTCATCAGCTACATTCTTTGGTCCCTTATTTTGGTATTGAAACGGAACATCAAGAAAATTCATAGCAATTTTTTAAACAAGAGCTCAAAGGAGAAAATACTTTTATGCACATGATTATACTCGTAAAAGTGTAGCCCAACTCACAATTAAATTGATTGTAAACAGTACCATGCGAGCGTAGCGAGCGAAAATTGGCATATCAACTATTTTTACTCACAAAACATTGACCTGGATTGCGGCGATATTAAGGGGATGGTGTGCCGGTGCCACTTGCTTTCTATATATAATATTAATATTTATTATACCATATTTATATAGCCCTTTTTTCATGTATACACACGTTCAAAAGTGCTGTACAGTCCCGACTAATACATGTTTAAAACAATATACAATGTACATAAAATATACAAAAACATTTTTATCAACGCTATTTAGTCTCCCATCAGTATCATATTGCCGAAACGAAATGCAAGATAAAACTTAGGAGACATGGTATATAGAAATACTTTGCTACAATAAGATAGTGGTTTACAACGATTTGATTATCTGTAGGGGTATTAACTGAATGTAAACCTCAACTAGGACAAGGATAACGTCAAGTACCATTACCACATGTCCTAAAGGGAAAGTGTCCGATATACTACAATTAAGGTGCAAATCTAGTGCCTCAAGTTGCACAATGTATACTACCATTAAGGTGCAAATCTACCCTTCTGTAGATCTGCCATCAAATTACATGAATTACCCTCATTTTACATGGATATCCGTGGAAATCCATGGAAATTGATGTAAAACACAGTGGAAAAGAGTGGAAAATTATTTTTACGCTCTTTTCCCTTATTTCTTCCCTCAAATACCATCAAAATCCATGGAAAATGACGGAAAGTTGAACTTAGTCATTTTCAGGAGCGGAAATCGATGGAAAACACTTAGACATTTTTATCAGACTTGTACTAGAAGTTCTTATGCAGTGTTGGGAGTGAAAAATTCTAAGTCCAGAAACATGAAAAATGTTTTAAAAAATCATAAAGCCATAATCTATACTATTTTCCCCTGTACAATGGGATTCAAAACAAAGAACTTAAAATGAAGAATCTGAAAATTATATTAATTTGATTTAATGATTTTCAGACTAAATAAGGCATTTATATAAAAATTCTGTAAAAACTGGGACCTGTGTATACATAATTTATACATTTTTTTATAATTGATAAATAGTGATTATGAATACAAAAGTTAATTCATTAGTAAATTGAATTTCTTTAGAAATTAGATTAAAAGGATCATGAAGTATGAAACAACATTAATTGTGCTAATTTAAAAAGAATTATGTACTAGTCATAAAGAAAAAGATACACTGAAATGCCCAGTTCAGAATTGCTGATAATTGTTTTAATACCTATTTCATAAAACTGATCACATTCTATGGAGCCACTGATTCTATTCACCTAGGATTGTTATCATAGTAACCTTTATAGATTATAACACCCTGCTGGTCAATGTGAGAATGTTCTAAAATTAGATCTGCTGATAAGCCAATTTCTGTAGTATTGTAACATGAGTACAGGGGCACCAATAGGCAGAATAATACATGTGCTGGTATGTATACAATTACCAACTGACCATTTCACCCCCAAGTGTGCCTCACAGCTGTAACTGAATCTGATAAGCCATTGGCTGGAGACTGGTCCATATACATGTTACCAGATTTGAATGATTGAAGGCTATAGTGTGATGGTTAACAAACTAAAACAAATATGTGTGTACAGTGCTTTATAAATTAACATTCTTGATCACAGGAACAATATTTGTATCAGGATGCTAAATTGTATCAGTTAATAATAGACTTAACAACATTTTGGGAGGCATTCCATAGTTTATTCCAATCAGTGATTGGAAACCTGGAGAACAGAATGAAAAGGATTGCAGCCAAATTAAACACCAGGTAAGATGTGTTGATATTTAAAAATTAATTCAGACATTGATATTATATTTGCATGTGTTGCCTTCTTATATTATTTAATAACAAACCTAAAGCTTAATCAACCATGCACTAAGACAAAGGGAAATGAAAGCCACATGTTACTTCAGTGTGCCAAAGTGGTTTATCAGCAATTTACCATATTGGAAAAATTATGCTGGCTTAATTGATCACAGTGTCCTTTAATATTGTTGCAAAGTACATTTTTTAGTAAATACAGCATTGCACCTTCAGAATGAAACAATTTGCATTAGTACAACAGTATGAAGAAATGAAACCAATGTGCCAGGTTGAAAAATGTGCAATATTTATAATTTATGGTTTATTTTCTATAATACATTTCAGGTCAAAACTCAGATGGTACCTGACTGACAAAAGTGTGGCTTCTTCAGTATTGCAGCCAGTACTAACCAAAGTTACTGTAGACATTGCAGAGATTTATACTGTTCCTTAAAAGGTAAAATATATTGAGTTTAAGAGGAGTTGGTCAAATAAACACTGAGTTTCATGATATCATATTACACCTAACTTCTATTGTTTAATAACACAATCAAATCCTCTAATAAAATATATCTTGTGCATTGATAAAAAATAACATAAACATTAAAATGAGCATTCTTTTAAACGCCTTTCAGTTTGGTTCTAATTAAGATACATTATATATGTAACTGTTCAATTTGATTTTCAGTCATGATGCAAGACAATTGAGAGGACAATTCAAAATGACAAAACAGAAAAATGCCATGGATACAGAACATGAAGAATATGTGCCAGAGAATTTGTGATAAGATCCTATACAAAACTTTGAGAACGCAACAAAACATTGAAGCAGTTGTTTATTTTATTTTCAATGAATGAGACATTACTAATAGCCTTGTCTAGGTTTGGAAAACATTTTATTTTGATTCAAATGACATAAGTAAAATATTGACCATCTGTAATTGTTTTTTAAATACTTTCTATATAGGTTTAAGGTGACTCAAGCGTGCAGTGTGAATCTTGAATATTTGCTGGAATCGTTCCAATAGTCTGTCGTTTCCCATCAAATTCCGTCGTTTTCCATCAAATTCCATGGTTTACCATCATCATGGCATTTGGCGTAAATCCACGTAAAGGAGCGGAATATCGTTCCAATACTCCGTCGTTTCCCATCAAATTCCGTGGTTTACCATCATCATGGCATTTGACGTAAATCCACGTAAAAGAGCGGAATATCGTTCCAATACTCCGTCGTTTTCCATCAAATTCCGTGGTTTACCATCATCATGGCATTTGGTGTAAATCCACGTAAAAGAGCGGAATATCGTTCCAATACTCCGTCGTTTCCCATCAAATTCCGTGGTTTACCATCATCAATGGCATTTGGTGTAAATTTACGTAAAAGAGCGGAAATATCTGATATAAATCCCTCATTTTCCCATTTTTCCGTTGTTTTACACCAATTTCCACAAAATCCCTCGTTCCAATACTCCGTCGATTTCCGCTCTTTTTCCCATGGAATTCCATGGCAGATTTACAGAAGGGCAGTGCCTCAAGTTGCACAATGTATACTACCATTAAGGTGTAAATCTAGACTAGTAGTACCTCAAATTGCACTATGTATACTACCATTAAGGTGCAAATATAGTGCCTCAAGTTGCACTCTTTGTTTATAACTTGCGACAGCTTGTTATATATTTTTATTATTCAGGCATTTTATTTTACAAATAAGTTGAAGACGAATTTTCGAACCGTATCGAAGAAGTGTATATTGCGACGCAAATTTCTGATTTCTGATTCATGAGGAAAAGTTATCATCACCACAGTGATTGAATGTCCCATTACAACTGGGAGAAGTTACCTGAAGAAAAGAAAAGATTCTGAGCGTCTGCCGTTGGATCAATACATACGGTCATGTACATACTAGATAACCTAGTGCCTCAGAATAAATTGCCTCATTGTTTATTACGTACATGCGACAATTTGAGACATTTTATTTTAAATATATTCATGGATATTTTATAACATGTATATATTAATAACAAACAAAAAATGTTTGGTCCGCAAATTTTAGGCGAGGCAACTGCCTCGCCTGGCCTCAGTGTAGTTACGGCGCTGATCGCTGTGGTCAACAGAAAAAATCACCTGTTGTTTTTTTAAATAATTATTTTGATTCGATTTTATTATCCATGAACGAAACATACATGATACTCAAACCTGCAATAAAAGAAATATCCAGGATGCCGAAAACAAACGGCAGTTCCTACAATAGACCTACTATACTGCGGTGTTTTTTAAAGATATATTATCGATATTATAGAACGATCCACCGTAATCTTAATTCTGACTGTATAAATTCAATTATTAACTTTTAGTTACTGAGTTTGAAGTATTATAATTTCAACGTGCATGTTTAAAACAAAAAAATATTTTTTTCTTACAATCCACATATCAAACCTTCCCACGTTCTTTGCCGAAATACAAGTTTCTTTGTTGAGAATAACTGGAATGAAATTCGATCTTGTTTGTTTGGCGTACGTGCCGGAATTTGAAGTAAACAGTGTCATGTTTCAGAAAACACATAACAAAAGTTGGCGGCTTCTTTGTAAGAAGCGGTGCATTGAAACTCGTCAGTTAATATTGTCCTTGACAAACTATAAATTCAGTGCAAGTTGTGTCTAGATCATTAATCCAACGGTTATTAGGGCGTTTCATTTTTTGAAAATTTTCTCCGATCAACCTTTTTTGGCCAACTGTGACCCTACTCAAATAATGCATGCATGTAAATTTTCAAAAAATGAAACAACCTGTCTAAGTCATTGGATAAGGTAGGATCTATTTTCAGCATTTTATGTGAAGTATGAATAAATAAGTTAACTTAATTGTCAACACTTTGACAATTTGGGCGATGATTTTCACTACCTGTCCATACTGTAAACCTAGAAATTATTTCGCGCGATTTAAGTTCGCGGTGTTGGCGGATTATAAAAATCCGCGAAAGTTCATAGCCGCGAACATGTCCAGGACAAGAAAAACGCGAAAGTTTCTCGTTTTTGAAGGAAATTTATCATTTTTTTGGTACGATGTTTACAAGACCGTATTTAGTTCATTACAAATTTTTAAGAATCGAAATTCGCCTGGGGGACGGATATAAGCCCCTACGACCATAAGCCCCTGCGCTCATTTTTATACATGAGGACATAAGTCCCTACGCATTTTTTTAACACTAGGACATAAGCCCCTACGCATATTTTTACACTAGGACATAAGCCCCTATGCTTGTTTTGTTTGCACCGTTCTATGATTTCTTTTATTATTAAATGGTTATTTAAGAAATAATTATTGTACAAACTGTTCTATTGTATCTACTGTTTATTTGTTACAAATATGCATTAATTTCAGGTATAAAATTAGTAAATTGAGAGAAAATTAGTCTGCAAAATGCTTATAATATCAATTATCATGTATTGTAGTGACTATCTGTTTGTAGCATGCCCCAAAACAAACGCTCATTCGTTCAAAGATACTTGTTATAAATATAATAATTATTTATTTTATGTTGTGACTCATTTGATAATTAATTACAACTTAAAAAATTGAACTTGTAGACACTGGTACATGGCTGAGTTGTTCATGTTGCAAACAAACAGGCATAGGGGCTTATATTCTAATGTAAAAAAGTATGTAGGGGCTTATGTCCTAGTGTAAAAAATGCGTAGTGGCGTCTGTCCTCATGTATAAAAATGAGCGTAGGGGCTTATGTCCCTAGGGGCTTTTATCCTACACTCGATTCGCCTATCAAGTAGAAAAATGTTTTATTCAAGTGCATAATAGTGTAATTACGCAAAGTCCAGCGGTTGCAGTTCTCCAGTACAACCACCGGGAACGAAGACAACTTTGTAGTTTAATTGTTCGAGTTTATTCAAGAAAGAATCAACTCGATGAGCAGCAAAACAGTCAAATATCAATAAAGCCGGGTGTCTCAATGGTAACTCTAGGTAATCACGTATGTCATTTTTATACGGTGAAAGTATGTTGTCGACAAAACGCAACATTATTGACTCGTTTGACCAGTGATTTTCCGAATGGTGTACATCCCAATCCTTAGGAAAGCAGTACTAGGATGACATTGTTCAGTTTTGCCTTGATAGAGAATTTGGGGCGGTAAAAACGACCCACTTATTGTACAGGAAAATAACGCTGTAATCTGTCGTTTATCCTCCAGACCAATAATCGACACCTGCTTAGCTCCTGCAAAATAAAGAAATGTATAACTAAACGATTTATATATTTTTTAATTGCCCGGCGACCATGGGATTTAAGCGATTTTTGCTTAGGGTACAATAATGAAAACACACTACCTTAAATTTGTTTGAAAAATCACTTACAATACTAGTACACGGAGTGTGTGTATAAAAAGCTATGATTGTCACTTCATGTCAATAAAACTGTGAAAACATGACCAACGTAGTTTATAATCCTTTGTTAATAATACAATAGGTAATAATCGACACCAAGTAGAGAAACAATAGATATTTGTACTGTTTTTTACCTCGATGTTATAAGTTTATTGAAATAAATCGTAATGTACTGTTCACCATGAATGCGTATCAATGCACTTACCGCCCGTGTACGAGCATAAAATTTGTAGCCTTTATAAGCAATTGGTAAATAAAATCAATAATAGTATTACCTTGTAAGAGGATTACTGTATCCTAAGGTGAGAAGTATTACCATGAAGCAATTATATACGTTACGAGCAATGTACTTAGTATGTGAAAGGTTGTAATATCAATAATTTTGTCACTATGCGACTTAGTTTTCGCGGTGTTCGCGGGAGACTTAAAAACGCGAAAGTTTGTCGCCGCGAATTTGCCGACGATCGGCAAAACGCGAAAATTTCTCGCCGCGAAAGTTTCTAGTTTTATAGTAATTTATTTTCATTTCTGTGGTATTGTTGCAGTCTTACCTGCCAAGTACTTCTATTAAAGTGTTACTCATATTTTCGTTGATACATTTCTGGTTTCCGAGTTTGCCTTCCTTTGCACAAATGTACGTTTGATTCATTTATGATCTTCTGTCCCATCTGTATAACCATTAGAATTAATACCTTCCTTGTCTATGCATCTAAATCCCTTTTTAATCACCTTTAAGTGCATCAATATTCGAGAAGATTATGACATATCTACTTTATCACTCCTATTTTGGATTTAACTAACTTGGTAGGTATGACTGTAGTAATAGTGGTATTTTGGGTCAGGCATTTCAAATTATATATAGCATTTAGGCGATATGGACAACATCAACAGACATCGCGGAACTTGCCAAACATGTACCGGAATTCGGTCCTGCACAGATTGGAAAAGTACTGGACCGGGAAAAAAATCATCAGATCAAACATTTCATGAGTCTTATTTCAATGGTTTAGCTCTGACAAAATCAATATAATATTTGTTTGTCAGTGTTCGCGTTTACCTCAATTTTTTGTGGGTCCCAGGGACCCAATGCCTTTAAAAAAGTTGGGTCCCATTACAAATTTACTGAGTCCCAATAAATTGACGATTTCTTAAACTGGCCGCGGTTTGATTTAATTTCGAGGGCACGCCGATGACCGTCGGTAGAAATGTGCCGTACTAGCGAGCTTCGTTGGAAATCAATGCAACCACTCGTCGTGAACGTATTTTTAATCTTGGTATCAGTACAGATAAGACAGTGCATTGAAATGCTTTTATCAACAGGGTTTTCCTTCTTGACTAACCAGTCTTTGAATTGCGGATCTTTCAGCCATTGCTCTTGGAAGTTTCGATTATGCTTTACTTTCTTTCGCTCCGACGCCATAATTCAGCCTCCCGTAACTAGTAGCAATTGCAGCGGCCTCGATCTGGTCGCTTCTCGAGTAATTACCAGTCGAACACGGTAAAATTTATGCAGCGCTGTAACCCAGTCAAGCAAGTGTCCGCGTGACGTCACGATAAAATTGCATGTCGGGAGATCAAAATAAAAATAAACATGATTTTATTTATGGCGCTTCGGAGAAAAGGGGAAGAGATTTTAATTCAAGGTTTCGGGTTTGTTTAATGTAATTGTTCTACTTTTTTTTGGTAATTATAAATATTGCGTCCCACGTACGCAACGTACTCCAGAATTTTACGTTCCGCCGATTTTCGTTGCGTAAAAAGACATGTTAACGCCGTAAACGCGAACACTGTGTTTGTGTTAAAATTCAAAGCAAACATCACTCTTAAAGACAAACTCACATTTAAAACTATAATGTTACACATAAAATGGTACGATTTTCCTAAATATACATATTTTCTGCCACCAGACTTTCGGCTAAGCTGCATATTTTTTGTCCATCAGACCGAACTAAAATGTCTGGTAAAATGTTCGGTCCGGCGATGTCTGCATCAATTTCCATTGAGCATATTATGTCATGCGCGTAGTCTCAGGGTGTCCAGCCCTCAATGACAAAAACTTAGGGCTAATGTTAGGGTTAAAATAAAAAAAAATAAGAAAAATTAGGGATAATTAAGGGCTAAAATTAAGACGTTTGGAACTAAATTAGAACATTTAAAGATGATTGTATACATGGACTAACCTTATAAAAACGAAACTCATAGACAAACAATTCTATAGTTGTAGGAAAGGTGTTTTCCAGGGGTTTGTATTATCTAAGAATTTATCACTTTTCAAGTATAAATTTCATGATAAGATTTCAGAAAGTGTTTCAAGAAATCTAAAAAAAGGAATTTGAAAAAAATGAGGGCTTCTGATTTTTCTTTTTATTTAAAGCATTTTAGTCAAACTGAAATAAAATAGGATTGTTTAGGAATTTTAGGGCCGCTTGGCTTTCTGTAGTCTAAATACTACTTCTTGTTCTCTTCTATCAAGCAGATGGTAGTCACCATTCTGATTTTGCTAAGGACTTCATTAAAGCCAATTTTTTTAATATTAAGTGTTGTTATTCCATTGTTGGTTGCGTTGGTCTCCTTAATTGTTTGGTCAATGTGTATGTTTTCTCATTCCCAGGAGCCTTATTCATCTTCATTGTAAGACTGAAACCTCAGACCTACAAAGTGTCTACAAATGACACCTAGTGTGTTTTAGCAATCTTGCCATCTCCTATAACTCAAACTTATGAGTGGCAACACATGTATAATTAACGAGGTGTATATGTACTGTTTTGTAATATGTATGTGTTGATGAGATGTAAATAAATAAATATAAATACAAATTTCAGTTTCTTGCTTGTTTTCGCAAATTATTGATTTTGTACTTACGACCTTCTCATTCTACACCAGCCACCAGCTATGCATTATCTCAGGTTTTTGGGTGGACTTTGTTATGTCCAACTTCATGTTATAGTTTTTTTGGTTTTTTTATTATACCATATTTATATAGCCCTTTTTTCATGTATACACACGTTCAAAAGTGCTATACAATCCTGACTAATACATGTTTAAAACAATATATAATGTACATAAAATATACAATTTTTTTATCAACGCTATTTAGTCTCCCATCAGTATCATATTTCCGAAACGAAATGCAAGATAAAACTTAGGAGAACATGGTATATAGAAATACTTTGCTACAGTAAAATAGTGGTGTACAACGATTTGATTATCTGTAGGGGTATTAACTGAATGTTAACCTCAACTAGGACAAGGATAACGTCAAGTACCATTACCACATGTCCTTAACCCTTAAACACATTATTTTGATGTTTTTCAAAATAAATCGTCTGACGTGTGTCAGACATGCTCAATCATACCATGTGTTTGTCACTTTACTAAATGAACTGCATTGACAGGAGACACAAATATAAATAACTACAATGTATTTAATATATAAAACTCGAAATTTTAAACGACGCATTCAGACTTTGTGATGGGTCGGGTTTCTAGTTGAATAACACACATTAGTTTTTTCAAGGATAAACAAATAAGGAAAATACTCAATCTTTCCTGGAACGGCGTCATGTTTTTTTATGTTTTTAAGAAATGCTTAAGTTTCGTTCTATAAATATGCTTATAAAATAACACACTTTAACACCCATTAATTTTCTCAATGATGACGCAATGACAAAAAGTGAAACAACTTTCCTGGAACGGTACACCTGCTACAAAACACAGGTAACTGTATCATTCACGGTGTATAAAACAAATCACTGTACTCATTATTGGATTTCTATAAAATTCAACTTGTATCCTTTATTGCTGTTCAAAGCACATGTAAAATTTGATCACAGTACTCATTATTGCCGTACTATATAATTTAACATGTGCTACTTATTGCAATTTCCCTAAATCGACTCGTTTATACACAGTGACTTTGACAGTGACAGTGACAGAGCTTTGTAGCGTTCATGTTTGCTCATCAGTAATAAAATTGGATTTGGTTTCTAGCCTGTATGAACATTTATTATCCAGTGTTGAAGGAAACCCCGTTTGTTTTCGGCCTTCTCATTTTTGGCGCGTATAATTATGACTTCAATGAATAAATAAATGAAAATAAATAAAGGCAACTTGTCGCATTTACTATCAGTAGCTCTATTTAATTCTAAAACAAAACACAACAATATAATAATACTTTTATTACCTCCAGAGTTGGAGAGCTTATACATTAGATACAAAGGTATACATGAAAATGTACAGAGAATGCATATATACAAAAAGTAATGTAAAACAAACGATGCATACAAACACTAAATATTAGTGAAGGGTTTTATAATTGCATGTGCGAAACAGAAAATTAGTGAATATTTGTCGTGTATCTGCAATGTTGTGGATGTCGAGACTTTTGCCCGAGATCATTTCATGACACTGTCTTGTACATGACTTTTTGACGAACACTAAAAAGTTATCTGGACCAAGTAGTGTGTGGATCTCGAACCACAGTTTGTTTCTTTCACTTTCATAATAGGGACAGTGATATACTTTATGATATATTAAATCATTCACCATATGGACACATTTGGCACACAACTGAGGAATCGAGAACGATGTTATTCTAGCAAACTTCCGTAATCCTAGCCTGTGGGTCTAGGAGTAATCCTAGCCTGTGGGTCTAGGAGTAATCCTAGCCTGTGGGTCTAGGAGTAATCCTAGCCTGTGGGTCTAGGAGTAATCCTAGCCTGTGGGTCTAGGATTACGGTACCGTGATCCTAGCCACTGCCATACAGATAATTTACTGTGATTTATGATCCGATAGAGACACTCTGATAGAGATCTCCCGCTGATGTCATGCTGTTTTTGTGAGATGCCATAATTAGTTTGTTTTCGGCCATTCTCATGAATCAATGTATAGTGTATTACGGATGAAAAACACGCTGGTTGAACGAGAATGGTTTTCGGCATGCTAAATATTTCTTTTTGGCTTCTGCGCGAGTAATAAAAACTAGAATTGAAAGGTAATTATTAAGTTAATCATGAAGACTAACTTTGCATTGGATCGCAAAATATAATGCTTTTTCATTTGCATATTAAAACTGAACGAACAACACAACTTAGTAATATAGCACTATTCGTTTGTTTACGGTATCTTATGCGTTTGTTTTCGGCTATAGAGAAACAAAACTCTTTGTTAGAAATCAACAAAAGTATCACAATTTTAAATTACTTTACAGGTGTGAAAAACAACGGAAAATATTTTTTTAAACCTGTCACAGATATGTATTAGAATACATATCTGTGAACCTGTAAATTAATTAAACATTATCATTAGCAATATTAAAATAAAACGTTCGCAAATGAACGCACTGTATTAGTTGATGCTTTAAAATATTGAAAAGGTGAGAAACCCGAGGTGTTGAAGGAAACCCCGTTTGTTTTCGGCCTTCTCATTTTTGGTGCGTTTAATTATGACTTCAATAAATAAATGAATATAAATAAAGGCAACTTGTTGCATTGACTAGCAGTAGCTCCATTTAATACTAAAATTAAGCACAACAATAGGAAATCTTGATTTGTTTTCGGCAAAATGTTGTTTTCGGCATTCAGTAATACCGTACAAAATAATGCACTCAATTTTATAGTTGTATCTTTATGGGATCAGCCCCCTTTCTAAAGGTTTTTAACATGACTATCACTCACATTGAACAAAGAAGGAAATGAACGGATTTGATATCAAACTTGGTTATTTTCTTGTCCGTAGTTCTTTTGTTTCTCGGGGAATATATTTTGTGCAAACTTGATTAATAGTTTAATTTCTTCCCGTCAGATTGGTGTTTTGATATAAGAAATACGATAATTAGATCTGCCACCTTTTTACGGTTTTTTAAAACAGGGATAGTTTTTTTTTAGTAAAAAAGTAATACACATATTTAATTTGCACATTGTTAATTGTTTTATGACGCGCCCCGCTGCGATTGTCACAGCATGTGGGGTAATAAAAGTGGTACATTCGCTTGAAGGGTTATAACCGCTATATTTCTATAACCGCTATATTTCCTGTATGATTTTAGAGATTTGAAACTTTGACTTTATTGTCGATTTGGAAACTAATACATGCATGAATAAAGTGAAATGTCATAAACTCACGCATCATTTAAAATTATAATAATCGTGCAGTTGAGACATAAAAATGAAGATCATATCATTCCTATGACACGTGTTAAATAAACTGGTTAATTGACACGTTGTACCACCTAATTGAATATAAACAAATTGTAAAAATGAAAATTAAACGTCAAAAAGGTGAGGAAATGTGAGCTATTGACTGAATAATAAGAAAAACAAGAAGACATCTGATGTTGTAAGTATACATTTTCTTTGTTTTCATAGTATAATAGAAAAATAAAAAGGGAAATGTTGCTTTTGTTTGGTAACTGTAAAGTAAGAATCACTGACCAGTACGTTAAATAAATGTTCTACATTTGTTTTCGAAAATTCAAAGAAAATAACGGTGGTAGAATAAAACTATCATCTATCACTTGCTAATGATTCGCGCACTCAAGTTCACAAATGTTTTGTTTTAAAGGTCGCTAAAACTACATGCTTCTGTAACTGAATCCAAAGACCTCTGTGTATGTGATATATGGTTGATGTTATGAATTGATTAAAACAATGAAAACTGATTTAGTATTTGTTTAACATTTCAACTCTTCATAACGTTGAAAGCACTTGTCCAACATAAATATAAGTTGAACAAATGTTTCATCCCGATATCTTGAAAACAAAATTGTGACAATTAGATGGAAAATTGGAGTTTTGTCGGGTCCGCGAGCGCGCGAATATTCTCCTATTTAATTCCAGAAAAAACGCTCTATTTCGCGAACTTAAAATTGTGATAACATTTTTATTTTTCAAGATATTAAAAAAGCAGTTCCATAATTGTTTGGTCTATGGCTTGAAGATGCAACTGAACAAACCTTACAAAATCAGCAGTGGTTGCTAACTTTGTGATATTGCACGCATACTCAAGCATTGTACAGTTACTAGTAATCGTTTCTTTTTTATCATCCATCGAATATGCATGATAATAAGTATACATATCGTCACATGTATTGCAGTTACTAGTATAACAAATGCATAATTGTTAGATTCCTCACACATGATCAACGAATTCTAAATGATACCATGGTAGTATTTAAATGTTCCTGATGACACCTACCTTATAAACAACATTTCATAATGACAGAGCTATGCCCATAAAAAAGATCCTGGTATGCATCATATACAAAATGTCAAAAATACCAAAATTGTAACTGAACGCACAAAACCCCGCCAGCAAAGGATATACATAAATTTATAAACTCCGACAACACGCTGAGTTAGCATAGCGCGATTACGCAATCGAGATAAGATCGATCAGATTAAAACCGGTATAACACCAGTCAAGGAAAGGTAACTGTGGTCGACTTGAAAACACATTCAATACAAATGGGACAAATAGTGGGATATGAATATTTTTAATGTATTGCTAAAGCCTATTTTGGCACTTGGGTCAAGCAAGACACTAGCTCGCGTAAACATAAACACCGTTTAATGTGATATACTACTCAAACCTTGATAAGATAAGTTGCAGTCAAAATTAGCGATACAATAGTTACAACACCGATCTAGAAAATGCCGTGCCAATTTTTATAGTAGTCTATTACATAAAATGGCTTTTGTGCTTGCTTGACCCATGTGTCATAGTAGGCTTTACCAATATGCTTCCACGAGACCCTGTCCCGATTCCGTTGAAGTCAAAAAAGTTTTTTTCCGATGGCTCCCGAGGAACTCCGATAATTCCCCGACACTTTTAATTAGTATTGGGAGTACATCACTGAATCAGTGGGACAAACATTGAAATGTCGGGAATACTCCCGATGCCTACCAGTACCAACAACTTATTCCCGAAAATATCGGCGAATATGCAGGGATTAAATACAGTGACCGTGAATGTTTCGCCGAAATATCCCCGAAGGTTTGCGAAACATCGCCGATGTTTTGGGAAATCGGTGAAGCCTAGTCTGGATTACCTCCCCTTGATCACTACCTTACTAAACACTATAGTGCAACAGGGAACCAGACGACGGTTATGCCTTATGAATAACGTTTTATCGCGGAAGTAGCCTCGATCATTCCCTGATGCTCTATGTGCTTCGTTGATGCCACCAGATCTATTCCCGAAGACCGGGAATGCCTCCTCGAGATATTCACGACATAGTAAGTAAGAAGTAAGTAAGTAAAGTCTTTATTTTACGAGGCTAACATATTTACAATAATGCAATCTTCCATAAGGGCCTCAACATACATACATTAAATATAAAGAGTACATTACATGAAAAATAAGTATACAAATATAATCAACAAAGTAATAGTTACAAAGGTAAGATATATTAACAGGATGAGTCGTGTTTTATGTCAATGTTTGTTTATGGGTATTGCCATTTAATGTATGCATTTTGGAATTTATTTCTTGTGTCTGATTTTCGTACTGCTTTTGGTATTTCATTCCATATTTTTGGTCCTAAGTAGGCAAGTGATTTTCTGGAGAATTCAAAATTTGGTGATGGTACATATAGTTCTTCATTGGTTATGGATCTGAGATTACATGAATGAACTTGGTTTAGTTTTGTGAATTTGTGTTGCATGTATCTTGGAAAGTGGTTGTCATTGAGTGATTTGTATACTAGAATTGATTTTTTTATATTCAACTCTTTTGTCAAATTTCATCCACTGAAGTTTATTGAACAAAACGTCAGAGGGAGTGTCATAGTCTTGTACATCAAGAATAACACGTGCTGTCCGTTTTTGAAATTTAATGATTTCGTTTATTATCTTTTTGTCTGTATTACCCCAGGTTGAACAGCAATAATCTATGTGTGGGAGGATGTAAGCATTAAAAAAAAAACGACATGAAATCATGTGAACATCGGGTAAAATTCAATGCATGCGTTTAAATATCCCGATGTATTAAAATATCTCGAATCTACCCGAAGCTTCGCCGATTCATCGGGGAGCTTTGCTAAGACATCGGGGACCATCTAATTTTCATCGGAAGTACATCCCCGATGCAGTTGGGCGACGTATAAGACCGGGAACACATCGGGAGTTCTCCCGATTCATCACGATTTCATGACTTCCCCCAACCTTCCCCCTTGACCCTGTCCCGATTCCGATGAATGTTTATGAGAACATTCTCCTTTTAGAAAAGTCAAACTAAAATATAACAAAATAGTACACTACTATATGGCAATTTCATGGTGACTTGCTGCCGCCACCACAGCTTCATCGTCGAGCAATCTCGTTTTCAAATATCATATTACTTTAACTTGTAATTAAGAGTCAATTCTAAGACACAAATGTTCAAACGCATTAACACGTTAACTTAGTGTTTATCATTTGATTTTGAAATATAAATACCACTTTTGTGCTCCCTTTTGTAGAACTAGTAATACAATTTTGTTGTAATATAATTTGCCTTATTTTCATTTTTTATGTCATGGGTATATGCGATTACTTGTGATTTCCAATGATTGTCTGTGATACACGCATTGTTATATAGTGTGATACTTATTGTGAAACATCGTTCGAATCAGGGATTAATACGAACAGTATTTCAAATAAATTAGTTAACATGTAACCTTTTCATTCTTCGAAATCGACTGTCAATGGTGTTTTTCTTCGTTACACTGTAAAGAATAATAAACACGCTAGAAATGCATTTAACACTTAACGTACAGGGAATTTTATTATAAAAACGTATGTTGCAAAAAGACAAAAACCATTTAGCCTTAGCCTATTTATCAGGGGTAAAGTATTACCCGGGACGTGAATATTAAGTTCTTCCAATGATCTTTCATAATTATGCAATTTAACTTTGCATCCTACAAGCGGTTCAATAGAGCGAACAACATTGACCTCATTTATATGACACAGGACAGACTTAAAACTAAGAGTAACGGGCATAGCAGATGAATTACACACCCGGACTGGAACTCTTGAAAATAACGAACCAGGGTTAACCTTCACTATACTAGGGCAAACGTTAAATGAACAAGGAGAACTTGTACTCTACTCTGTAATACCTGTACTCATATTCCCAACCTGTCTTACCTTTCCCGTTACAGTTTCTGTGTCAAAGGGATGTAATAAAATAGGTTTATGGCCTAAATGCTTAACTGGTACAGTATGGACTTGAGTAGTCGCAATACCTGTTTCAACTGGGGGGGTGTATGTTCATAAATAGAATTAAAACAATTAAGGGTGTTAGTACCAATAATAAACTTTGGGGAATAAACAAATCCAACAAGCAATAACCCTTATATGGTATTGCGCCTTCATTAGCTCCAGTCAAATCTAGGCTAAATTCATTTAAATAATACACTTTAGCAGACAATTTGTTAAAATGTGACCAAGATACAGTGGTTACCATTGAGCCCGTGTCTTCCAGGGCTTGGCACATAGTGCCATTCACTGATACCTCGGTCAAATTGGCATGTCCAATGAGAGGAACTTCAGATGGGTCTTTAACAAAAGTAAGCAGGTCCCCTACTGACCCTTTGGTGGAAACCTCTTCGAGTTTAAAGACTCATACCCCGCAAATCTTTATGCAGTTGTTGGACCTCATCTGCAGTTGTTCCATTTGGGAAGACAGTATATATATACAACTGCTTAAATACCTTATTTTCACTACTTGAGACAAAGATCTTAGCCTCTGTCACTGCCAATTGGCCAGAGCATGCCTGGCCTTTACACAGGCTTAATTCCTCATCTAATACGCACAGCTCTCGCCTGAGCTGATTGAAACCCATTAAACTCTCCGTTTTGTAACAAGAGATTTTCAATTCCAAACTTCGCAAACCAGACCATAGTCTGTTGCGAAGCATGTCTTCTTTCGTGTAGGGATCCAGATAATCCCGCATACTGGTGAGAATGTGCTCCAGCCTCATACTACACTCATTAAATGTTATAAGTACACCAACACAGTACATAGCGTTACGTGCAAATAGTCGATCGGTCGACATACCGAATGGTTTTCCAACAACAACTCCAAAACGGATGGACCTAGGATTCTAAAAGTTCAAGTGGAGATTAGTCATCCTCCAATGACGGCCCGACTCAATTTCAAGGTCATTTGGATCAAAGGTCAAACTCAACATGACATTTGAACACACAACACTCACTGGTCCACACCATAAGAAATATAGGATCTTAGTTTGTAAAACTTTGCAGAGAGGTTGCTAATTATCAGATGTAAGCTCCTTCTAATTTTGAGGTTGATAGGTCAAAGGTCAATGACGTGGTGACCTTAGCTACACTAGGCTATTTACTGTCATGAGACGTGTATGTTTCACAAACCTCTCTTGTACGGTCTGTCGTCGTAATTCTTCCGGTTTTGTGTTTTCCTAGTGTGGGTATTGATGGACAATGTGTATGCTACATTTTGAGACTTCTTGCGAAAATCATTGTCGTTGTGCACGTGCATTTTGCATAATTTGAAAATTCACGGTTCACTGCTCGCAACGGGCAAATTATAATCATCGAATTATCGGATATTGCTGCTTTACTACTTGCATGAAAACACGCAAAATATAAACATGATATCATGTATAATAAAAATGATATACGCATTACATGTTGGTGTACTTATAACATTTAACAAGTGTATACGTAGAATATCTCTTTTAATTTCTCACTCAATCTTAAATTTCCACAGATACCGTCTAAATCTGACAAGATATCATGACACGAGGCTAACTCTCCTAAATTTAGCAACACACATGTAGCCTTACCGCTGAGTAACCTTCTGATTGCTTTTATTACAATATGGAAAGGATTTACCTTCTCCCTCAATAAGCAGTTTACATCATACCTCCAAACCTCAAAAGCACTGTCTCCCTGTTTGTTCTGGCAAGAGAAAACAGGAAGTGCGGTAACTCACTGTCCATACCCACACGGTAAGTCTATGTTAAACTGGTGACCCCCAGGGAGGGCCAATTTTGACACAAGGGGCATAATTTGGAAAATCTTGGTAGGGGACCATTAGATGATGCTACATACCAAATACCAAAGCTCTAGGCATTGAACTTTTAGACAAGAAGATTTTTATATGTTTTCCCTATATAAGTCTTTCTAAAACTGTGACCCCCGGAGCGGGGCCATTTTTCACCCCAGGACCATAATTTGAGCAGTTATTAAACCCCCCCAATGCTACGTACAACCTGGCAAAATTTCATTAAAATTGGCCAAACGGTTTGAGAGGAGATGTCGTTTGAAAGTGTGGAAGGACGGACGTACAGACGGCTAGACGGACGACGGACGGTGAGTGAACACAATAACAAACTAACAAAATACCTAAACAAAAATGAATAAAAATAATTAAATCAAACTATGACTGCTTAAATGTATTATCATAAATAAATGAAATGCTATATAACAAACAACAAAGGGAAAATAATTGTAAAATGCACGCCAACAAAGATCGCTATAATAGTTAGCGGACGAAATCGCAAATGTTTAGAATTTCAAATCATTTGATCACGTGATTCTACACACTGTATACTGCGCGAATATAATGGGTAAGTTTGCACGCCTCTGTGGTTATTTAGAACATTCTGATATTCAATACTGTTTGCTAAAATATTTTGCAATAAATATAATTAGACGCAATACTTCAATCATTTAGCTGGGCTTTATACAGGTAAGACATATATTAACTAAATGTGATTGTTGTCTTATTATTTACTATTTATTTGATTTTGTATAAAGTATATTAATATTTAATCTATACTCAGAAAAAGGGATAAATCATTGTAGTAAAACTTGATATTAAACCATGATATGTACATATTTGAAAACCTGAGTTAGAAAGTTCAGTACGGTGTGTACCTATCAAGTTTGGACTCGTATACCTGCTGGTATAGATTTGCTATGAATATATTATACATCGATAACGCTGCAGAGATCCAGACTAACACTCGCCCAGTCGCCCAAGGCAAGTGAAATATCCCCTGGGCGATTGAAAATTAAAAGTAAATCGCCCAAGTGGCGACCAGAAATCGGCGGCCACGATCTGATATTTTCGTAAAAAAAGCTCCTTCTCAGCATTTAATTTTCTTTGGGTTCATTTTCTTAAGCTTTATAACGTTTCCGGTAGTTACCGATGTACTCCCTGTGTATTTGTTTTGGTTAGGAAATTGGCTAGACATTACTAATCAATTAAACGAACAACTGTCGACTTTTTTTAAAGTTAATTTTGAGTTCGACATATCGGAAGCAATATTGCGTTTGTTATCTACGAGCGTGTAAAATGACTCGATGACGACCGCCATTTTGTTACGCAGAATGGCTACCTACCGTACCGTTCGTATCCGGGCCGAAATGTTTCTTTAACTAAGTGTTACCTGAACAGTACACATCGGCCCCTGTAGTCGAGTGGTTAGCGAGCAATTCTGCTGGCTAACTTCAGAGACGATTTTTAGTCTTCTTGTGTGTATTTCATATATATTTTATACAAACGTATCTCATCCATAAATTTTCCTAGCCCGTGTAACCGGTAAATTGCCAGGAATTTCTTAAAAGGGTGATTAAAAGACCAAACTCGTATCGTTACTCACGCAAAAAGAAACCTCGATCTGTCAAAATAAGATGCTTTTGTTTATATTCGTCGTTGAAATACACAACTTGAATCGAGCGAATTGTCATTCCTGTTACAAAGATTGTATTGTAAATGTAGTATTCGAAACTAATCGCAAATAGCGGTGCATTGTGAGAATAAATACAGGTGTTAGTGTACAGAGTATTACTATATAGTTGCTCACTGGTGTACGGAGTATTGCTGTATCGTGTACAGAGTATTGCTTTTAAGTGCAGTGACTATTTGTCACACAACTTGAATAAATGAAAGGAATAATCAGTGTTTGTTTGGTAAAAATAACTTGTTATTGTATAGATCTGTACCTATTAAGTTTGGATTGTATGTACTACATGAAACAATTAATGTAACAAGCTAATCCTATCTCCAAGAACCATATCCCCTGATTTTTACATGTTGTGATATTAGAAATGTACATAAATTCTACAGGGTTTAGAATGTGGTCTGTACTATTTCATAAGAACAATAGCTTCTTTGACCGACTGAGCAAAATAAGTTGTCTAACCTCTGCTGGGAAGAAAATGCAAGACCCCCTTGAGAAAATGTCTGTAGTCAGGCAAACATGCTTTGTCACCCACATATCAATATTTTCTGTTAGTGCTTTTGTGACAACATAATACAAAATACCACACAACCCTAAAACATTCTTTTCTTTTAACTTGTTAAGTTGGTGTTTAGATTTTAACATTTTAACCATGATATTAAGATTCCTCACGTTAAAGTAGATGTATTATTAGAATTGTTTTAGGAGTCACCCTTGTCTTCAGGAAATGGTAGAATTTCCATTTGTAATTAAATATACCCGGTACAACACATTGTCACATTAAAATATCCAAAACCTAGATTGCATTGTCATTATCTGACCCATGATCAGGCCCGGTTCCAGAAATTTCTGAGTGGGGGGGGGGGGGCACGAGGTATGAACGGGATTCCGGGGGGGGGGCATTTACTTAATATGTGTGTGAAAAGGAAGGAATGGGTACATTTGTAGTTGTTGGAGAATCCATAGTTACCTTTTTATGTTATCAGCGTCAACATGTACAATGTGTATGTTCATGCATATTAGTAAGTATTCAGATACAGTGTTTGTATATATCAGCTTTCATCCTTTTCGCCATTGGAATATTATAACATAAGTACGGGGGGGTCCGGGGGCATACCCCCCCCCCCCCGGGAAAAGTTTCAAAGCAATGGATGAATCTAGTGCATTCTGAGCCTATCTGGGAGCCCTGAAATACATTTATATATTTTTATTTTCTTAATTCTGAGAGATAACCTGAATGGTTTAATAATGCTTATTTAACAGTCAAAAGGAAATATAATGAGCTAGGGCAAAATTTCTGTTGTAATTGCTTTCTGTGATGCAACAACTACGTATTAACATATACATGTATAGTAAGTAAGTAAGTAAGTAAATAGTTTATTAACGTGACATGTGTATAACATATATTTACAAGCAATTATAATATAAATTGAAAACACCCGGCCCAATGGACCTATATGTCACCGGCTTTGTGACTTATTTTGATATCGTGATACCAAAGACCTAAATTACAATTTAGGTCTCTCATGATACATAGTATTGTACATATATACAGATATTGCTTATAAGTTCAAAAATACAATGAGCTGAAACATAATATATTAAATATATTCAAATAATCATTTGAAAAGAAATTATTGACTACATATATTTAAAGGCACAATTAATGTCTATCAAATCAGCGAAATACACAATGAGCTAAACATAATAATAGTTATGGTTATTATTCATTTGGACAATATTGAATACACATTGAATACAATTAAATGCGCAATTAGGTATTAAAATTTATGTATATAATATTAAAAATATTCTGCGAGCGAAGCGAGCACGAAAAATGCCCATCTTACAAATACTTTTTCTTCTAGAACATAAGAAAAAGTACCCATATTATTTAGAGATATGTAAGACTAGTTTAGGCCGAACATTATACATTTGATCTGAATTATTGAGGAGGCAAAACTATGTATAACTCCTTGTTCTGACATCGGGGACCTGACCCCTACAGGCCCCATGACTCCTACACCCATGAATTGTGACCTTCAGAAGCATTTTTCGTATATTTTAAGTGCCAATTCGCTTAGTCAAAATAGTCAATAAGTTCATTGCTTTTTCTGGTGAAATATTTTACAAGATATATTATATATTTACAGTTTACAAGTATAAGTTTTGTAGACATACTGTCAGCTAGTTAGCCCACATAATACGATAGAACAATGGTACATATGCTGTTCTATGTACATGTACATATTTCTTTTAGACGAAATTATACCAGTTCAGTTTTTAGAAACGTTGTTTTTATTGCCACAGTCATAACATTCTTCAAAGGGCACAGAATAAAAACACATTTCAAACAATAGTAATTGATGTACATCTATAAAGTCTGTGGCAGTCGCTTTCAACACATTATTCTTTGTTTTTTGGGCCCCCATGAATCAGTGTAACGGCAATAATGAACAATATTGGCTCGTCGTAAGAAGTACTATTCGCAAACTTTGATTAAGGTGGGAATATGGCGTATTAATTACATCATTTTCTGTAGGATAGTCGTACTATTTATTTAAAGTTATTTTCTTTCATTTCACTCACGGACAAAATAAAGTGTGTCTGTTCAATATCTGTGGGGAGCGATGGCCTAGAGGTAGGGCGCGCGCTTTGGGATCGAGAGGTCCCGGGTTCGAACCCCTCTGGACCACTGGTTAATTTCTCTGAGCAAGACCCACAGCTCCAATCCACCATGGTGTAAAATGGTACCTGTGAGGGCAGTGTCTATTCCTGGGCGCCGCAGATCGATGTTGGCTGCCACACCACAGGGGAGAAATAGTCTCCCCAGGGAGACACGAGTGTAGGTTCCCATATGTAGCCCAATGACCAGGGGAAGTTGAAATGTCAAAGGGTGCTTGAGCGGCCTAACAGCTGATAAGAGCCCTAGAAAATTGGGACCTTTTTTTTTTTAAATTTTTTATTCAAGTTTTAAAAAAAATATCAGCCAACTGGGGGACACGGGCCCTCGTGCCCACTGCCTTGATCCGTGCCTGATGATTATACAACCATTTCAGGCTAAGGTAAGTCCATGCACTTGCTTCAAATGATAGGAATGTTGTGTTTTACTGAAACTATTATATCAAATTGATAAGCCTTAAAGATAGCAGAAAATATTTTCATAAATAGTATTAGTGATGTCCGTGTTTGCCATTTGATCGTAAGCATGGCTCTCAGCGAATTATATAAATCCAAGATAAATATCACTTTGTTCTAGTCATAAGAACACTTAATGTTTGAAAATCAGCATTCTATTTTGTTCATTGCATTCATCTGTTTGACAGATTGAAATATGTTAATATTATCATATTACAATATTCTTATTATATCATACAGCTAATAAGACATGACCCTATTGACGAATAGACGTAATAATACGATAAAACTGTCCAATTACATTCTTGGACACTTGGACACACTCTTTCAGAAAGGACATGTCCTTTTAAATTGATTTTTTGAAAACAACTTTTATTAACTTGTATTTAAAAGATTCCAGTAGCCAGAGTTGGAAGTTTGTATTGTAATTATAGTGATACTAATTTATCAAAGGCTTATTTAAAGAGTCCTTACGGTTGTGCACCCCAGAGTTTTATCTGTGAGCCTCATATTGTGGGATTGACCTGGTTGTGTTTTGTCACTTAAAGTGTATTGGGGTCAGACCATGCTTGCTAAATAGGCAACAAAATAAATGGAATGTTTTTGTTCAGGGGAACCAACTCAACCTATATTAAATATCGACACTGATTTTAGATGACTTCCCTTTAATTGACTTTGTATTTTAGACACTAATTATTTGTTTACATTCCTTGTTATGCCAAAAACTACAATATTAATAATTTTATTAAATAACACGTTTGAAACGTTTCATACTATGTTAGGTGTAGTAAAGCATAACACGTGTATTGTGTATAATTCAGTCGTCCATTTGTACTGATATTCGAGATTGTTAAATCCATGGAAAAAATAGGTCAAACTACAACTGAGCATTTAAAGTCACAAATTTGAGAGCTTTTGAGCAGAACGCATAAGTTTTGATACTTAAGCAAGTAAAAACTGGTTTAGGGATTTCTAATTAGTTACACCATGTCGTGATCGACTTAAATTTGATATTCTACAAACACATTTTCGGAAAATACAATGTGTGTCAATGCTATTTATAGCCATTTTGGAAAATTATTTTATCCCAGTGCTATAAATAGCATTCTCGGAAAACGAACAATACAAAGCTACACACAGCGCATTCGTGGAAGTTATCGACGATTGTCACGTGACGTCTTCTTTATAATCAGCGGATTTCAGCCCGATTGCAACATAACTTTACAAGATCTAGTTTATAACAACTCGTGAAGTTTGTGAAATATTTGTTTTGCAAAGTCCTGCGGGAATTATTACATCATAACGTAAGTTTTTTATAAGTAATATTTACTTAAAAAGTAGAATCTATTATAAATTGTTCCTGGTTTTAACAAGTTCAGTAACTTTTATTTTCAGTCTCGGTTCCATAAATAGAGTTAATTCATCGAGCGCGTTGTATCGTTTCCATGACATTTTGGAAATGATTTGTTTGTTAAAACGCTTTAAATGACACTTCATACAGAAATCACCATGCAATGTTTAGGGTACAAGTTTATTGTATATTGAGTTCTGTAATATTAATGTACTGTTTGTATTGATGATGCGTGCGTGCACGCATGTTGTTGTTATCATAATAATATTGTGATGACGTGTTTGTAATCGGGCTCTTTCATGAATACTAAACTTAAGTTTGGGTACTAGCTACATCAGCATATACTTAATTGTCTTCAGAAAAATCAACACTGTGCGTACATAAGTACATAAAAACTTATAAATATAGTTTAAAACACTTGAGCTGCGGAAGAAATATCAATTAATTACCAATTATAATATAAGTTAAAGTAGGACCCAGCCGTACGTTGTACATACTGTACATGTATATAACACTCACAATGCCTTGAATGAGTTCAAAAATAGAGAAATTTATTCTCCTGACTTGTTGATCAGTACATTATGTATGTGTTTATAAATACTTTTTCATTGTCGTAAGTATTTGTTCATTTTGTACTGTGTATTACAGTTTGATAATTTGACTAAAATACCGATTACATTAAGATCAAGAGACACGTACCATTGTTGTGAACGAACGTCACAAAGCTGCAGTACACGGTTGTGACAAAATGTTAAAGCAATATTACCTGATAGCCCCGACCAGTTTGTTTTGAATATGTTAGGAAAACCCAAACGACGTGCAATATTATTGTTCTCTATGCAATGATTTTTTAACGTCTACAATTGTAGCCAAATACCGTCATGCACATTAATAATAAACTACTACATTCTACTTCGTTCTACAATATATACCTGCCATAAGCTGACAACACAATAGTAAGCCTAATTAGTAATACTGTAAATTCACGGGTTTCCGCCTGAGAAATTTGGTCCATTTATAAATGCATGCCTTTGTATGCGTGCACGAATACCATATGCGGCATACATGTATATAAACTTGTAAAACATAATCCAGACCAGCCCGTCCCGACATTCGTTGAAATATTATATTCAATATACATTGTATTCTTTGCTCAATTACCAATGACGTTGAACTGCCTGTTGCAAGATTGATTTAATGAGTGAATACCCGGGCCCGGATAATGCAAAACAACCTTGTTGTGAAATGATTTACAAATACGCGCGACCTATTATCTGAAGTATCTATATCATATAACTAGAACGTGAACTTAAAACTTCCGCTTCGTACAATATTTTTGCAAGATTTGTAATAAATATTCATATCTACATAAAGAGGCCTACGTGACAAACAGATAAACTACATAGGCCTGGTTATCTTCCCAAGTTTTTATGAACTGGTATGTTTATAAATACAAGATTTCCCTGGTTATTTACATAACTGCAATGCAAACATGCATGCAGTTAAACCTGCTTCAGTGGGTACCTGATATACCCGACTACCTGTCGTAAACACTAACTATTATTTTACTATAATTCGTGTTAAAGCTCATGTATGAATCTACATTGACTCCCCTGTATGTCTGTCCCTTTTGCTATATGTGTTTCATAGACAGATCCAAGGGGGGGGGGGTGCGGACCCGGCGTATGCCCCCCCCCCCCTAAAATCCCCAAAGTAACGATTGTTATTAGACTGAAATAGTCTAGTTATATGTAACTTGCCTTTAATTCTTTGTGAAAAGGTATTAAAATGTGAAAACGTCGTGCTCGCTGCGCTCGCAAAATTAGCTTTAATATAGGAAAGACGGGGTACATCCACAAAAAAATGATGCAACAAGTACGCCTATATACTGGATCACTCTGCAATGAATGAAACACTGCAGACTTTAAAGACTTAAATTAGTCTGATTTTTGTAATAAAGCATGCCCTATTTACTAGCCAATAAGGTATCCCAGACCACAAGAACACACCAGATTGACCCCTCGTTTTGACATTTTCCCGTCAGAGCATGCCTCCCCGAACCCCCTACTATATTATTAATTTTGTAAAGCGTGTTTTTGTAAAACTATGATTCAGTGCAGATAACATACGTGAACATTTTTATATTACTTTTTACTGAAAAAACTTTTTTTCTCGCGTCGCTCGCAAAGTAACTTCGATCTATGTAAATGTGTCAACACACCTCCTTGCGAAAACTTTCTATACACTCCGTATATGTAAGAATACCGGACAAGTACCGAGTTCGCACTATCTTTAGCTGTTTTTAATTGATGCTCGACCAAATGCAGTTTCCAACCGAGTGTAATAATTTGGTCGAGCATCAATTAAAAACAGCTTAAGATAGAGCGAACTCGGTACTTGTCGGGTATTCTTACATAATTGGAATGTACTTTAGGCTATATAATATAACAATATTAAATGCACGATCGTTATAATCAAGAAGTTTGTACCGTTGTACTTTTAAAACAACATTTTAACGAATTGCACGATAAAATGGTGAAACAGCGGGAAATAAAACTACACATTATCATTTCCATTGAATTTCCGGCCCATAAACACCAAAACACACAAAAGAATATGTGTAACTTAATTGACGCCATGACGTCTGTTAATCAAAACTGGCGTCACGATGTTTTACAATATATTTGTTTGAAAAACATCTAATTGGCTTTCCGATAAGTAAACTTATGTGTTATGCAATCATGAAACCACGACAGGTATTTGTAGCCATTTTCCACATGACCATCTGTCCATTCATTGTTGCAATTTGACGACGTCATTTTTCTGCAATTACTTGTCGGCATTTAACATTAATGCATACGAGTGGCAAGTTATTCATCGGTAAACTATCACTGGAATTGTCATTCAAATATGACACCAAATACGACAAAGTTTTCTAGCCCAAATGCCTAATAAGACATGTTATTGGCTGATTGGAAAACTGCGCGTTTTAAGCCGGTGCAGATTTCGTGAATTCGCAATTTTATGCACCACGTAATTAATTGCTAGCTTTTCTTTAATATTGTGTACAGTGAAATGAAATATTATAAACCATGACCACACATATATTTTATTATATTATAACCGCAAACAGTTCACATTTCAACAATATATAATGACAAGGTACTGAAATAGTGGGATTTGTCTAAGTGCACAGTTATAAGTGTATCCAAGTGTAGGCTAATACATAAATTCGCTAAGCAACCAACGATTATTACTAAGGGGCACGTGTTCGTGCAGCGACATGGAGATTGCGTATGTTGTAAATGCAATGGTTTGCGCATGGTTTTAAAGGTTACATTATTATTACAATTATTAAGTGTATCTTGAAGAATAATTAAGATATCTCAAGTAATAATCAGCACCTCCAAACCCCAAAACACTGTCTCTCTGTTTGTTCTGGCAAGAGAAAACAGGAAGTGCGGGCACTCACTGTCCATACCCACACGGTAAGTCTATGTAAAACTGGTGATCCCCGGGGCGGGGCCAATTTTGACCCCAGGGGCATAATTTGGGCAATCTTGGTAGGGACCACTAGATGATGCTACATACCAAATATCAAAGCTCTAGGCATTAAACTTTTAGACAAGAAGATTTTTTTATATGTTTTCCCTATATAAGTCTTTCTAAAACTGTGACCCCCCGGAGCGGTGCCAATTTTCACCCCAGGGCCATAATTTGAGCAGTTATTAAATCCCCCAATGCTACGTACAACCTGGCAAAATTTCATTTAAATTGGCCAAACGGTTTGAGAGGAGTTGTGGACGGACGGACGTACAGACGGCTAGACGGATGACGGACGGTGAGTGAACACAATAACAAACTAACAAAATACCCAAACAAAAATGACTAAAAATAATTAAATCAAACTATGACAGCTGAAATGTGTTATCATAAATAAATGAAATGCCATTTAACAAACAACAAAGGGAAAATAATTCTAAAATGCACGCCAACAAAGATCGCTGTAATAGTTAGCGGACAAAATCGCAAATGTTTAGGTGGCAGGGGATATATTGGGGTGATGGGGATCAAAATATCAAATCTTTAGTGTAGGGCTTATTTATGGGCACCAAAAATTAAATTGGTATTTTAAAGACCCAATTCTGTATTTATTTTGTACAAAGGTGTTTAATATTTTGAAAAATCATAGAAACTAAATATCAGTTGGCTCTGAAGGATTGGTAGCTCTTCAAAATGGAGGTTACCACCACTGGCGGAAGTTCAAATTTAGCGTCGTTAGAAACAGCGAAAAACTTTGACAGCAAATAGCAAAATCGGCAGGTATGGGAGACACTTTTCTTGCTGAATTAACCTAGCTCGCTCAGGCACGCTATTTATGTAAAATGGGGCCAAAAATGGGATTGCATTGGGTTTAAAAATACTGTGTATGGGGTGAAATTGCTCACTTTTGTATTTTTTTTACTAATATTTGGAAGGGTAGGGGCAAAAACAAAGGACCATAACTCCACAACCCTAGGGATTAGCCTTGCTATTTGAAGTTACTTTCTATTTATGTTGCATAGGCCCTGAGACTGACACATAAATTCTTTCTTGTCTTATTTGCTGTTTTCAAGAAATCCGCTTGACTGTTTACGGCCTGTCGGAACCTCAAAATTGGCCAATAATATATACCCTGCCCCCTTTAGAATTTCAAATCATTTGATCACGTGATTCTACACACTGTATACTGCTCGGATATAATGGGTAAGGTTGCACGCCTCTGTGGTTATTTAGAACATTCTGATATTCAATACTGTTTGCTGAAATATTTTGCAATAAATCTTTTGTCAGGAATATAATTAGACGCAATACTTCAATCATTTAGCTGGGCTTTATACAGGTAAGACATATATTAACTAATTGTGATTGTTGTCTTATTATTTACTATTTATTTGATTTTGTATAAAGTATATTAATATTTAATCTATACTCAGAAAAAGGGATAAATCATTGTAGTAAAACTTGATATTAAACCATGATATGTACATACTTGAAAACCTGAGTTAGAAAGTTCAGTACGGTGTGTACCTATCAAGTTTGGACTCGTATACCTGCAGGTATAGATTTGCTATGAATATATTATACATCGATAACGCTGACGTTATAAATTTCCGTGCGAGTTTCGATCGATTTCAATAAACTTCGAGTTAATTTGGAACATTTTTTCTGCTGTAAAATGTTACTCTAAGTTTGAACTGAACAGTACACATCGGTCCCTGTAGTCGAGTGGTTAGCGAGCAATTCTGCTGGCTAGGATTTGTGGGTTCGAACTCTGGTAAAAACTTTTTATTAATTTGCAAATGTTTTATTTTATTTTGTGTATTGAGTTAAAACACAAAGACACGAAAATCATGAAAACCATGCTTCAAAATTCATGTACAGTGATTGAATTGTGTGTGTATTCACTTGGTTCACTTCAATCAGTTCGAAAATGTCTGACAACCAGAACAGTCGATATCTCGGCTCTAAATGTATATAAACCAGCAAACTTAATTATACATGTAGTAAAGAAGATACGAAAAGTAAAAAATATATTAAACAAATTTCGAAAGTCAATAACTGGATTCGAACCCTAGACCTCAAGATTGAAATCGCACAGTAACGGTGTGTGTTACCGACTGAGACAAGTATACGTTACACTATGTAGTAACCTATAGAAGTCAATTTAAACAATTCTTGGTGGCCATCTTGAATATTTCAAAATGCTCAATGACGACAAAGTTGTATCATTCAGTTTCTTTGTAGGTACATGTCAAAGGACCATTTTATGCCAAAATATTTTGTGCGTACTATTTTTGGGGGGTTTGCGACTTGCATACCGACTATAGTACTAGAAGTCAATTTAAACAATTCGGTATAATACTATCAATCACGTGTATTCCCTTTATAATCAATACGAATACAGCCGAAGTTAAACTTAGACATTCAGTCTTCCATGAAATTATGCTAATGGCGGGTTCGAGACTCGTGTCAAATTAGCAAAGCTATATTATGTGTTAATAAATGGGTGATTTGATATTTGCCCTGTTATTTGTTCGAGGGCAGTCGTATTGGCCCGAGGCCGTAGGACAAATAACAGGGTTAATATCAAATCACCCATTTATTGACAATTTTATTTAATAAGTATCAATTATTTTAAAATTTGTCTTTGCATGCAACGTTAGCACATCAAACTAGACCGACATAAAAACTGCGAAAAACATTTTTTTCAGATTTTTGCATCCAAATATATTCGAACTTGTAGCAAATGATCTAACTAAGAAAATGAATACCCATATGACATGTTTCCGTTCAGTAATTTGAGTGAGTAAAATTCGATTCTTCATAATTTCAGCTGAAAATCTATATCACTTTTTGATGTCACTTATTTGTCCTCGTGGCAGAAGTATTGTCAAATACGGCCTACGGCCTCGGACCAATACGACTGCCCTCGAACAAATAACAGGGCTAATATCAAATCACCCATTTATTAACATTATATAACAACACTTTTGAAGGCCATTAAGTTTTTCTTGACGGATATATTTTTCAGCAAAATTTACCAAGTAGAGTAAGAAACACTAGATTATATTTTTCTCTCAACCCTTTACATCCTCCAAAATCGAGTTTCTATTCCATTTAACATCATTTTTGTGTAAACATCGCGTCAATGCAACTTATTGCATTTGTCTTGTAGATGCATATCACCTTCAGTTAATGAAAATTACGAGGTGTCCATTTTACATAATATAAATACAAATATAAATGGAGACAAGTTACAATGCAAAGACTTGAAGCTGTACTAAAAATGTAGAAACATTATAAGTGAATCATATCTCTTGAAAAAGACCGCATGGTCGAAAATTTGAGTATAGAGTGGTTTTGCTACAAACGATATTGTGATCCCCTTTTAGGGATATTATTATACTAGATAAATACACAGTTTCCCCAATATCGACACCCTAGCCAAAGCAATTTAATGCAGTTAAAAATATTTGAGTCGCCCCCTACTCTCGCTAATAACGTTGAGATGTCCCGCATTCCGGAATGTCGAGACCGTCCGGGCGGGGATTTATCAGTCGCTTCGGTAATGCGAATGGGGGAACTCTTTTTGTTTTGCCAGGAACAAATTTGTGGATTTTGAACGTTTGTGAAGAAAAACGAGGTTTGATTGAGCTAAGTACTTTATTGTATTGATGTATTGGTACTTTTCTTGCTTATGCATTTACCGTTATGTAGAAATTTGAGTAGAATTTGTTGTTTAAACCTTGTTTAATAAGCGTTACGCAGTTGTGACAAATTGTGCTATAAATAGATTAGCTGCCGGGCTGAGGTCCCGGCCAAAGTTTGTAGAATTGAGGTCCCGGCCAAAGTTTTCAGAATTGAGGTTCCGGCCAAAGTTTGCAGAATTGAGGTTCCAGCCAAAGTTATTGCAACGTAACGATGCGAGGTGTTCCGATTATTACACGGTGTACATGAATGTTTGTAAACATGAATTTTACATGTTGAAATATATTGAAATAATGTTATGGCTACCAATGTTATTCTTATGGGTCATAGCTTTGTACGCAGATTCTATGATTATTTAGAGCGACGGGATGAGGTCAATTTGGGACTACTTTACAGAGTTATAAATTTACTTGTTATGGGTTCGGTGGACTATGACTCGGACTAAAGCTTGAACAACGCAGACGGCTTCATATGATTGATGACAAATTACTAAATTGTGACTTAGTTTGAATTGATATTGGATCAAACGATTTATCACGTCAGTGTTATTCACCAGAACAGTTTGGGCTTGACATTGCAGCTATGCGTCATTTTTGATTGAAGGTCTTCATGTTGCAATTGCTGCCCAGGAATGAACGTGCCTTATGACAGTTACAATTCTCGTGTTTTTGAACTTATTCGTGCCAATGTGGCAATTCAAATGTTATTAAGAACCAGACATGGGGCGAGTACTGACATGTCGGTACTTAAGTAAGTACTGAGTACTGTCAGTAAAAAAGTACTCTGAGTAAGTACTGAGTACTTGTTTCAGGCTAGTACTTAAGTAAGTACTGAGTACTTTATTAAAGTACTCATGAGTACTGATGAGTATTTAAAAGTACTACTAATAATAAAGCACAATTTAGATTTAATCAATAGAGGATAAATTGTGTATATTATAGCACATATAAACAACACTTTGCAAAGGAAGTGAAGTCAAAGTTTGTCAAATTAGCACAGCACATGAAATTCAATCCACTTTACAGACTTTACACAGTTGGAAATGTTTTTAACCTAGATATGTTCATTACATCTTATCATCATTAATTGTTCAAACTTCATATCCTCTATCTACTCTCTCAGAATAAGTGAACAATTTAACTTTGACAGCTACTAATCTAGTCAAACTAATACTGTTATATTGTCATTATGTGTGAAAACATTTCATAACAACTCTATAAACATATAGTTTTTACCTTTAGGCTATCATGGATGATTACAGTTTATGAATAGGTGAGAAAATCGTTAGCCTGATAATCTCGTGCAATTGTGGCGTAGTGTTCGTATAGTGGTTATTTTGTCATAAACAACATCGCTTGTGTACTTTCTACGTATATTTATTTTTCATCACGACAATAATAAGTTTTATTAATAACTCAGTTAGTACGTTGGCGAGTGGGCGCATAACGGCGTCCCACGCATAGAGCGGACTCTAAATCAATCTTACTACATGGTCCTAGTCTAGATCTGTGTTCGACTCTCCCTGAACAAAAGTCATCGTGGCATATATATACACATTCACAGACTAGCCTAATTGGATCTCATTATAACAGTCATGCAATGAACTAATTAATATAGTATTTGATACACAAGTATGTACCTAAAACACGTGCCTGTCACACATTTTCCCCCAAGCAACGCATTCATAAGTCGTAACTTTGATGGATAATTTATGAGAGTACGTACTTGACCACCAGTAATTTATAAATATAGTGCTAGGTACAATCGTGACTTCAAAACGGGCAGTTAGTGCATAACGATATAATATCCGTATGTCATTATTACATTACACAATTATATCCTTCATAAAAAGATTTCTTAAGATGTATATTTTCATTTAAAAACAATTATTGTAATGCTATAGGTATAGAGAATATTCTGTTAAGGTAGTAGACTCTATTGATTAACAGGGTTCTCGGCAACGCGTAATTACGCATATTTGGACGCATACTTTTGAAATCAGACGCATAAAATCGGCGATCAACGCGTTTTCGGGACGCAAGCTTTTTCCGGCGCACGCGTTTGACCTTGGATCATAAATTCGTCGTAAACACACGATTATACAATAAACAATTGCAGCGTCCCTTGTTTCGAGTAATTGACAGGCGAGAGGCGGGGTTAAATACCCAAGATATGCACGTGAACCAATCAGCGTTCGCGAGTCCTTAGATAATCATTGACGCGTCCCGCGAAAAATAAACTTCATCAGATCGATGCATATGTGTAAATCACAAACTGTTAGGCTAAAAAAAAAAATATGTGTGGTTCAGGTAACATAGGTGAAAAAAATAGGGTAGGTAGGTAGGCTTTTTTTTTTTTTTTTTTTCTTTTTTTTTCTCAGAGGCGAGTGATGACAAAGGGAAACGGACAGCAAGTGACCAGAATAGCTTACCTTTGAGCACTGTGTGCTCAAGTGAGCTAAAAATACAGACATACAATACAGATAACAAGAACTAAGCATTAGTTTAACAGTATTATTTTGAAAAAAGATCTTTCTTCAGGAACAACTACAAACAAATAAACATGAACACTTTTACAGCATGAGCCGAAGCTTGTACTGACATAGATTTGTAAAGGCATGGGGTTCCCTGGTACAACCTGGCATGGGGTTCCCTGGTACAACCTATCAGAAAATAGCTAAAATGGCCTTAACTCGCACAAATGAAAATCCCGTAGCACTATCATCTTAAACATGAACTTAGCAGGCAACAATGAGAACTCACTTATTTTTTCCATATCTTCTTTGGACTACGGATGTTTTGCCCTTCTCTTTGCAATCATCACATAAGGGTAAAACTGTCCTGTACATTTTTTCAATTCTATGTCAGTAACAGCTTCAGGCATGCTGCAATAGGCACACAAGTTCTTTCGCCCAATATCTGCCCCATAATATGTAATTTCAATGGGAGTACAACATTGCAGATTAGGTCTTACAATAATGGATTGCCTTATACTCTGAGAAGTAGATGGTGGAAACAAATTTGCCCCACAGGAGAACTCATACTCACTAAGTGTTGTAGCCAACATAACTTGCTTTCTCTGACTGAGCTTTATGCTTGAATAAACTACCCTTGGTTTGTTACATTCAATACAAATAGCCACACTTCTAGCATTTTGTGCGGACATAGCAACAGTAGTCTGAGATTTACTTTGTGGTTCAGATGGAACAACATTTGGAATATCTGTTGGTTCAGTTGTAACAACATTTTGCAAAACTGTAGCTTCATGAGTAATGATATCTGCTGGAGCTGTTACTTCAGGAGCATCATCATTTGGGTCAACTACTGGTTCAGTGTGAACACGATTTTCTAACGCGACAGATTTGTCAGCCTTACCCTTCTTAGGTGATGGTCTATCCCTCTCATCTGTTTCTTTTCCATTTATATTTTCATACGACTGGAATTTTTCTTTGTTTTCTTCTTCCAGCATTGGCTCTGGTAGCCACTGAAGTTTACTTTCGTTCACAGTCTTTGGCAGACAGCAAGTCTGATCATCACATTTACGTATTTGTAGGGTATACTGTGTTTCACGGCAATGTCTCGCCTTCCAATCTAAGTATGCCTTGCACTTATTTGTATACAACTTCTGCAGTTTACCTATGTCCAAATCTGGAAAATGTTCTCGGAGATGTCTTTGCATCATGTCAATTTCATCTTCACTAACTGGGTCATTGACACTGAAGGGTTGCTCTTTCAATTTTAGCCTCCGGAACCTATTTTGCAGCAGCATCTGGACGGGCTCAACAGACTCAATCCATTTCTCCTTCAAGCTTGGTTGCTTTTTCATAGCTTCTCTGAGAGCAGACATACTTCCACACTTTTTGAACTGCTTTTCAGTTTCCTCATCCTGTTCAGAGCGTTCTGTTGCAACATTTTGTAACCCATAATTCAAAACTGACATAATGCGTTCTGCAGGGTTGCAGTAACTTTGACCGGGTGCACATCTAGCTGCAATAAGCATATCGAGTCCCATTTCGAGAAAAAGACAGATGTTGGCACACTTTACTGCCTCGAGTGTATTACGCTGATCAGTACCTCCGTCAGTATATTTCAAAACTATTGATGGCTGTCTACCCTCATGCTCTCTGTCAAGTACTTGTTTCAGTTGGACTGCATGCCTGAATGGTGAAGATGTTTGTGTAACAGAGGCATTCACGAAAATGCTCACTTGACCTCTCACAAATGACTTCTGTGGGGTACTTGGAACCTCACAATCCAGGATGACACTTGGAGTAAGTGAGGAGACATTCATGTCATGATCGAGCGCTGATAATTCCGATGCACTAGTAGCAATACTCATTCGTCCTCGGACGCCAGTTGAGACGGGTTTGTTGGGCTCCCCAACTGGCACCTTTGCCTTATCATCTGCACAGATCAGGACACAGTCTTCTTTCAGTTCCACAGCTCTATACCTAAGATATTTGAAAAGAGCGGCGCAATAATGGTCATCAGGATGAGCAGCACGCAGTTGCCTACGCTGAATTTTGTATTGAATTGGGACTTTTGAAGTATACGTCTGTGCGACTTTGGTGTACGGATTTGTCGGGATGAACTGTAACCTAACAAGTGACTTAGATGGTATTGGCGTTCCTTCTGGACAATTCTTTGCAGCTTCAGAGATCATATCAGACATTGAGATGTACTTAGACATATGCGCTACACCTGGGCCATGACGTCGGTCGTCCTCGGCCAAATTATCACTACAGAGTTCACACAGTTTTTGAAAGAACGTGTCATACTTGTCATTTGGTCTGCCTGGATTTAAATGACGCATGTCAGCCATGAGACCTTCCTCTCCAAGTGTGATCATTCTAAGCCGCTGTTGAATATCTGGATGGTTCATTGCCGAGGAATCCATGGTAAGGTCTGCATAAATAAAGTCCAAAAGAGCTGGCTGAACTTTTGCAATGTAACTAACCTTTCGTTTAAACAAAGCCTTCTGTTCCCTTGTATTACACACTTTCAAAGCAGGTCTCATCTTCTGCATCAGCTGTGCCCCACCTGTGATCATTTCAGCTTCTGTTCTGTTTTCAGCTACCTTTGCAATGCAAAATGTTGTTACAATTGAACCCCCAGGACAAAACTTTAATACATCAATAGGTACAGACAAATGCAAGTTTTCAAAGAACCTCTGACGTTGCGTGTTGCTTTGAAAAGGACCTGAAATGTGAGTATTTTCATCAAACACTAGCACTTGATCATCTTGTGAAAGCGACAGAACAGCATTATTCAGTATTTTATATTTTTCGTGAACAAATACTGTTTTTTTACAATGAACAACAGACGCGTGTTTATCTATCATTCTTGGCGGGTGTGGTAATGCTTTGTTAACATGTGAAGTTTCATTCTGCCTCTCAAGATACACACTGTACGAACATAGAGAGGCTGCTAGGGCAGACAAGTTTTTTCTAGCACTTGCCCAACCCCCAGTGCTCGAATTCACATAGGGCTTGTCCAACAAACTGTATAATGCGTCAGCATGTGATTTAAGTGCAACACTTGACATGGGGTTGCTTTTAATCTTTTTTCTCTTCGTGTCATTATATCCAGAAAACCTTGAAAAAACATCTGGGATAGCTGACACATCTTTCTGTCTCGCAGCAGTTTCGTCTAGCGTTATCATATGGTTGGTAACGTACCACAGTGCGTTGCAAAGAACCTGAAATCATATTAAAAAAAATGATACTGTGTTCCTATATCATATCTTTGAATAAAATATGGGCCCAGAGTTTTGTGCATCTTAATTTAATAAATCACAGGTACGTAGCATGAGTGATTTAAATTTAATATGCATCAAAGCGAACGTTTGTCTTGATATATTAAAGGTAAAAATTGACATTTTATAATTTTAAAATGCTTTTACAGAGAAGGTTTTTACAATACAGTGTAAATGAAAACGAGCATCGGTATCAGACTATACTAAGATACCATCACCCTCGGTGCCACCAAACCAACTGACTCCATACAATGACCGAGGCAACATCCATCGTGCACAAAAGAGTAACAGACACCACAAACACCACCACTTCGCATTCCTAAGGCAACACTTTTGCCAATTGCAAACATATATACAAATTTAACATACACAAAACACAATGCCAGTACAAAAACAAAACAAGTACATACAATCGGCCACAGAAAAAATGCTGCATACAAAGTAGACTGTTGTATTAGTCTGAATTCAGGAACCGCCTTGGAAGACTTTAAATAGTATCAGTTTTAAAATTTTTAATGGCTAGTATAAGAGAATTAGTTCTAAACTATCACCAGAGATAAATTTAAACTATCAAGATGGAGATAAAAATCTAAACCATCACCAGAGATAAAATTAGTTGCAGAAAGCATACACAGATGTTTAATATAAAAAGAATACGTTTTAGAAAGAGTATATAAATAATTTTTATTAAATATGACAGAAAAAATTGAAGAGGGTTAATTGCAAATTAAAAGATACTGATTATAGAGGACAATATTAAAAGCAGACAGGTTCTAGCACTACCACACCAAAAACGCATGTAAGACTTACCAGCTATTTCCTGCTACTGTGGGCAAGAAACGTTTGATATACTATGAAATATTTAGAAATTTTAAAATCTTAAACTACATGCACATTTCCTTGAGGTTGCACTCACAGTGTCAGACGTAGATTGTTTTATTTTTAATCAAATGCAAATATTGAAATGACCACAGCATATAACAGAACCATATTTAGATCTAGACTGCTCCAGTATTGAATAATTTTTTAAAACATTGTTAGGTTTTAATGCCCATTTCAGCAGCATTGAATACCGCATATTTCCTGGTGCAGACCAGTACTAGACCAGTCATAACATACAGCATCTAAAGACCACTCGACCATGGAGGGAAGATTTAATAATATTTTCTTTTTGGAAATCATACAAACCTGTACAAAATACTGAGCAGAGTCCTCAGATGATTTCGGAAAGTCTAATCTTTGTTCAGAACACATGTCAACCAGTTCATTGTACAAACTATCTTTCTGGTTTAATCCATCCTTCATACCAGAGCTGAAAAAAGCAATTTTTGTATTAAAAATCTTTTTAAAGACATTATATTATAACGGTAAAAACTGAGTGGTTTACATCCACTGTCTATTCATACCGCAGTCAGTGTCACACCGGTTGTCAAAACAAACTGCAGTCACTTTCAAAAGAAAGTAGATCAATTCTATACATGTATGAACCACCTAGCGTTGAATATCTTCAAAGATATTCAACGCTGGGTACCTCATACATGTATAAAATTATTAAATCCACTTTCTTATGAAATTGACCATCCAGTGTTTGTATATTAACACTGTGACATCAGAACAGAGCAGAAAAAACAGGTTTTCGTCTGCTCTGTTCTGACAGACTGACACGACCTATTAAACTTCAATTTTAGGGAATATATATACAATTTCCTCTATAGCACTGTGGGCGCAAAGCATATTGAGTATGTTATTGATGTTTTAAACTACACATGCAAGTTCTCCCCTCAACCATTGCAACCGAGCCACCAGGTGTGCCAAAGGACAGCAGTAAATACATCCCAAACTAGAAAATTGACAACCCAGCTCAAAATGACAATACAGAACAGAAATGTGACAAAACAGGTTTGCGATCGAGCCCGCAACTTCTATCGATCACTCAAAACTCTACCACAGTGCATCGATGTTCAATGGCACAGAGTCTGAAGTTGATCCGAATTGTCCGAGGAAAAACAGGAAATTCTTATATTGCAACACACGGTTTTAAATTAAATATTACATATTAAAACCAAAATCATGTGTTTCACCTGCTGCTTTTCTTTTTTGGAAGCACACGACCTCCTTTCATCATGACCTCAAACGCATTGACAGCTTTTCTAGTGGCAGCTTCACTGACTTCTTGTATGATAACAGCAGCCTCGGCAGCCTCCGCATTCTTTGGTTTGCAGATGAAACGCAAATGTTTGACCCCAAAGTTTAACAATTCACCTACACGCATGCTGGGCTCAACCTATAAGAATGTAACAGTGTTTGTATCAATTGATTTAATGGATTTTTTAAATTAAAAACATATCTGAAGTTTACAATTTGAGATTAATATATTTTTAAAAAAAAAAAACTGACTTTGAACCCGAACGTCCTACACATTTGCACAAATCATTCAAAGGGAAACTCAAGCCCCAACCATAGTGTGGTCGCCTTGTAAACCAGGGGTCGTGAGTTCGAGCCCAGCTGGGACCTTGGCTTTTTTCTCCTCAAAATACTTCATATGTATCAATCTGTCATGTGGTTGGCATTAAAATGTAAAAAGATTTATTTCATACTTCTGTCTTTACTTTTTTTCGAATATTAACTGCCGTTTGAATCAGTAAATAAACATAATTTTATTGAAATGTTCGTACGGCTACCTCGAATGGTTGACTGTCTTCCATCGTTCGATGGGCGAAACAAACAAAGCTATCCGGCTTTGACTGACTGTGAACTTCCGAAAATATATCGCCGACAGAGGACGAGTGGAGAATGGCCTTCATCAGCCGTTGTGCCGGCATATGGAAGCATGTTTCGACCGTCAGTGCAAACACTGTGGCCGCGGCCATTGTTTTGATCAAAGTCAATAGACGCTTTACGAGCGTTTCGTACTTTCGTACTCGCGTTTCAGTTTCGTACTCAATATTTTTCGAACCGCGATTTCAATAAAAAGTCGTAGGGTCGGGGCCTAAAAAATAGGGTAGGTCGGGTTACCTGAACCACAGATATTTTTTTTTTAGCCTTACGTAAACACGTACGCTTTAATTAATGGTGATAATTGATATCTCAACTAAATTACTGACCGTGTCGTTTATTTAATTGCAGACAGATTTATATGACGATTTTAATTTTTGTCGTAACGTTACATCAGAAAAGCGATTCGTTAATCCAAACTTATTATTTACGATTAACGCGTGTGTTATACATTAAATCCAAACAATAATTTCGAATTCTACAAATGCCGAGTTTTAAAGAAAATACCTATTAAATTCATATTCCGCGCTGATAATTCCTTGATAAAAATATCACTTTCCCAACACAAGCATATATTTCCGACCCGAGGTCATTTTGACCTAATTACGGCAGACGAATGTTTCAACTGTACTCAGTAAAGGTCGTCAGTTTCAATTATCAAACGCACGTGCGGCGACAATTTCTACATCAAGATCGTTTGATGGAACCGACGCGGGTAACTTTAGAGGAGCGGTCTAGCGATTCGGTGAACTTTGATCGTGCGACATGTGAACTTAATGCCGTAAATTGTATTCGATATACGTGCGTTTATGATTCAACTCATGTCAATTGACGAGATGTTTAAAGCATTGAAAGATGCTGGTATGATTTGAGTTTTAACACAATTTATTATATTCAAACATAATCAATCATTTTACGAGCTTTTGGCTGCAACTGACCGTGAATAGGATAAAGTACGACATGCAAGTTACAAATTTCGGATGCGTACATATTTTCGGATGAGATCGATTTTTTTTGTCCTTTCAATTTTCTATCGATCTTTTATCAATTATTAATACGTAGCAAGAATGTTATGAGTATGTAAATTGTAATCAAGCTCTTTTTCTGGGTATGAATGCTGATTCTACCATTCAGTAATAGGTACATGTAAGGGTCAACCACAAAAATAATTAAGCTGCTTAAAAATGTCACATATTGATATAAAAAATAAATATTTATTGGTAACAAACAACTGGAAAAATAGCTCCATAATTCACCAGAATGCAGGATTAAAGGCTTTAGAAATCAATATTTTCTTGGGGGAGATCCCCCAAACTTCCTTGCGGGAGGGGGTCACCCCCTCCCTCACCCTCCCCCACTCGTCGCTACGCGACTCGGATGGAGTCCTCAGGACTCCTACTTTTTTGCAAAAAGGAGTCCTGGGACTCCAACTTTAAAATCCTACAGAGAACCCTGATTAAGGTCTTCATGAAATTTGGTAGAGTGCAAGAGTTGATCATGTGTTTAAAAAGAATGTGTTAAAGTCAAACCATTTTTGATAAATTTGTACAACAAAATATAGGAAATTAATAAAAAGTACTTATCAGTACTCATAAAATACTCGTAAGTACTGGTACTTTTGCAGCTGTACTTAAGTAAGTACGAGTACATGTACTCATAATTTTGGCTGAGTACTGAGTACCGGTAAGTACTGAAAAAATAGTACTCGAGTAAGTACGAGTACAAGTACTCAGGCCCCATGTCTGTTAAGAACCACTAAATTGAAACTTTATTATTGGAAGCATAGGGGTATGTGGAATGGTCAGCTTTCGATGTTTGCAGCTGACGGTGTTCACTTGTCATGTGATATAAGTTACCCTAAATATTTGAGGAGTGTCAGAGACTGCATCATTAGAGTCTGTCGATGGAATTGAAATAGCCTTTCTAGGTTTATTGGTTTTCATGTGGATTTTTGTTAGTCCAGAGCTGATTTGCATGTATGTGCAGCTGTTGTATTGAACAGTCTGTATGTATTTTCAGCAGATGTATTGCCTCTCAAAAGGCTGCAGCCGTACTATTTAGTGCTACAGCTAGGATTAAAAAATAGAGGGGAGGTCCTATTGAAAAGGGCACTTTTTGCGCGCAATCGCTTCTTACAGGGGCGTTTTTGTATGCGCGCATGTTTCCTCCCATACAGATTCTTTTTGCATGCTGCAAGCATTTTAGTTTAATCGATTTAGGCTTTGTATACGGTGCCTGTGGTGCACCATTATGTATAAATTAATGGAATATCCTTGCAAATTAAAAACACCTGTCCATTCAGGCCACACTATACTGGTGTCATATGAGCTGCGTCAAGCATAAAAGGTCCTTATCGGGTCATGTGGGGTCAAAAACTAGGTCACTAGATCGAATCTTAGAAAAACCTTGTGTTTACTCCAGAGGTCGTGGTTTTGATCCAATCATCATGAAACTTAGTCAAAATGTTGTTCTTAATGAAATCTAGGCCAAGTTTGAAACTGGGTCAAGTGGGGTCAAGAACTATGTCACTAGGTCAAATCTTAGAAAAATATTGTGTTCACTCCAGGGGTCACCGTTTTAATCCAATCTTCATGAAATTTATATGGTCAGAATGTAGGTTGTACTGATACCTAGACCAATGTGCAACAGGTGAGCGACCTAGGGCCTTTCAGGCCCTCTTGTTTATTTCTTTTTGTACGAGCATTGATCAACGGCAAATAAATAAATCCTATTTTCCACAAATATCGGTGAAAATGTAGACATGGCCAGATTGATAAAACTACCGGTAAATGTCGACCGACAGGGTGAGCCCTGCTAAGGTGTCGATATTAGGGGATGGGTGTCGATATTGGGGGAAAATATTTTCTACAGTTATTCTACTGCTGTTAATAAAGTAACAAACTATTGGTCAATACATCGCTGTAGGAGCATCATGTTCAGAAATTTGACCAATGAAAACTTGTGTTACAAAAATCTTCAGATTACGAATTGTTAGCGAGCAAACTTCACGCTTTTGTATGTGCCGACGCTTAAGGTGTCGATAATAGGCGACTTTACTCTATATTTTTCTCGTATATAATACAAGAAAAAATTGTAATAGATTAATGGCTATCGCTAGTTTTGAACTCAGATCTCCTGAGTGAGAGTCAACAAACACATCCACAGAACCATGCAATGCTTAAAATATATGAATTGGTAAGGACATACTTCTAGTATGATCCTCAATTTTTTTTTGGGATATACCCTGCTTATTTATAGACTGTTTACAAAATGATGTTACTGTCAAAAATCGTTGGTCGGATAGTAATAACAGAGAAAGACTCCCGTGTGTACTTCTTACAAGTGTATTTGATGGGTGTAATTACTCATAATATAACAGTCGTTCAGTTCAGTATATCAAGTATAACAATACATTTACTACAGTTTGTATTCGGGCCGAGTTGGACCGGCCGAGTTGGTAATCGGGCCGAGTTCGTTATAGGGCCAGATAGCGTTGCATCAAGGGGAGTCAGTGGGAAGTCCAGACTAGAGTTGACCCTGAATCACACAAATACATTTAAATGTCTTTATTTACATAGACACCGTTTACTGTCGTCTGTATCGTTGATAAAGAGTAAAACGAATATGTTGAAATATTTGCACAGAAGAACATTATCAAATAATATATGATACCAACTAATCATAGGGAAACCAGAAGTTTTATTTAAAGACCGGATTTCCCAGTTATTTTTAGATTTGGTTTAACCCAAGTTTTACTAAATTTAGATCAAGTCACGTTTTTCTTTCAAATTTGTTTCATTCATGTCATTTGTGTTTGGGATAACGAGCGAGTATGTGATATCTGGTTAACCCTCGTTCCTCTACTGTAGGTAAGTGAACACTTTTATTGTTGTTGGTCTAGACAATGGAGGCATGCATAATATGCATGTCCCAGAGCACGTGACTTGGTCACATGCTCTGGGCATGCGTCTTTCATCGGTGCTAATATAGTTTAATTGTTTAATTCAAGTTGATTTATTAAAAATTAAAACAATATTACATGCCTCCATTGTCACTGACTTTCGTCTATTTGACTGCATTTCCCTGTCTTAGAAGTTAGAATGAGAAGGTTGTCAGTACAAAATCGATATTTTGAGAAAACAAGAAAAAAATGTCCAAAAATTACTCTTTAGTTATTACACTATATACTGTATAGATCTAGATCTACTATAAAGAAACCTGTTAAAACTTAGTTTGGTCAATATGACAAGTTCTGATTTTCATGAAAATATGCTCAATTAGCCTGGTTTTGTAGAAAAGCATGACCTATTTACTAGCAAATAAGGTATCTCAAACCACCAGAATGCACAGATTGATCCCTTGTTTCGAAAGTTTCCCGTGAGACCATGCCTCCCCGGACCCCTACATTTCCAATTTATAAGATTCTAAATATCAATAATTTTGTAAAGCGAGTTTTTGTGAAACTCTGATTCAGTGCAGCTAACTTACATCTTTTTTTTGCTCGAAAGACAAATTAGTTGTCAGAGATTTGATCAAGGTCATGCCAGCCCTTTTTAGCTCACCTGAGCATGAATGTGCTCAAGGTGAGCTTTTGTCATACCGTGATGTCCGTCGTCGTCGTCCGTCGTCGTCAACAATTTCTTCAAATGACATCTCCTCCTAAACCGCTTGGCCAATTTCAACCAAACTTAATAGAAATGATCCTTGAGTGACCCTCATTAAAAATAGCTAAAATCGTTCCGCTCCGATAAACAAGATGGCCGCCAGAGCTATAAATAGAAAAATCTCTAAACAACTTCTTCTCCTTAACCACTTGGCCGATTTCAATAAAACTGTACAGGAATGATGTTTTGGTGACCCTTTACCAAAATAGCAAAATCGTTCCGCTCCGATAAACAAGATGGCCGCCAGAGCTATAAATAGAAAAATCTCTAAACAACTTCTTCTCCTTAACCAATTGGCCGATTTCAATAAAACTGTACAGCAATGATGTTTGGGTGACCCTTTACCAAAATAGCTAAAATCGTTCCGCTCCGATAAACAAGATGGCCGCCAGAGCTATAAATAGAAATATCCTTTAAACGACTTCTTCTCCTTAACCACTTGGCCGATTTCAATAAAACTGTACAGGAACAGGGTTTTCCCTAGGATATTTCATCATAGGGGGGGGGGGGGGCAGGACCCTTAAAATTTATATTTAGGGAGTCCCTGAGAAATTTTGGGGGTCCCTTCACTATACAGTAATGCTCATTATTAGTGAGTATCAAATTTATAAATAAATAAAACAGCAAATGCAGATGGCTCAATGCACCACAAGACTTAATGCAATAAATAGCAGAAAGAAAAAGTTTCTTGCTGAAATAAAAATGTCTATTCGATGGATCCTATTATGGGTCCCAAGGATGCACAGTAATGCAGAAATAAGGGTCTTAAGCCACAAAGTTGCGTCAGGGACGCAGAAAACCTGCATCAGGGAAATCCCTGCAGGAATGATGTTTTGGTGACCCTTTACCAAAATAGCTAAAATCGTTCCGCTCCGCTAAACAAAATGGCCACCAGAGCTAAAAATAGAAATATCCTTTAAACGACTTCTTCTCCTTAACCGCTTGAATTGGCGAATTTGAATAAAACTTAACAGAAATGATCCTTGAGTGACCCTCATTAAAAATAGCTAAAATCGTTTCGCTCCAATAAACAATATGGCCGCCAGAGCTATTAATAGAAAAATCTTTAAATGATTTCTTCTACTTAACCACTTGGCCAATTTAATAAAACTTTACAGGAATGATCTTTGGGTGACCCTTAACCAAAATAGCTAAAATTGTTCCACTCCGCTAAACAAAATGGCCGCCAGAGCTAAAAATAGAAATATCCTTTAAATGACTTCTTCTCCTTAACTGCTTTACAGGTTTTGATAATTTTTTTTTACTACATATCTATCTAGAGCTATGGCTTGATTACCAGCCCAGATCAACAGCTTTTCTGTTTATACGCTCACTGATATATTTGTTGAAATTGTAGATCATTAAGACAGCTCCTCTTGTTTTCTTACTTAATTTGTGTAGTAAATTTCATTTAAATCCACCCCCCTCCCCATTATTTGGAGGGGCAAAACAGAACAATATAAACAGTGACTGAGGTTTATTAATTCTTCTTCTTCTTCTTCCTTCTACTGGACAGGAATCCATCAACTGGATTGTATTAAGTCCCAGGTGGGGTATGAGCAAGACAGCTACCGCGAATTTATATTGATGGGTTATATTGATGAGTCAATTAACATTTAACAAGTTCAGAAGTGGCATTTTAGTACATACCTGAGTATCTACTTGAAGACTGACCTTGCTGACCCAGGTCAACCTTTTAAATATCAGTTACAAAACTTTTAAAGCTATAAAATTCTGGCATTTACTCTAGGGAGTCATTAATCACAGGAATCTTCTCTCTTATGTGAGGTATTTTTTTTTAAATTTAGGGGTTGTGTTACATAACCTTCCAGGCTATGGTCAGACTTCTCCTACATATTTCTAAGATTTTGTGAATGATTTTGAAGTGTGAATTTTTAGTTGAATAAAGTTTTTAATTAATTGTCTGCTCCCCCCCCTTCTATTCTTCTTTTTTGTTTTTAGCTCACCTGTCACAAAGTGACAGAGTGAGCTTTTGTGATCACTCTTCGTCCGTCGGTCCGTCCGTCTGTCCGTCAACAATTGGGTTGTGTCCTCTTTAGCGGTCACAATTTTGGCCTAATCTTTATGAAACTTGGTCACAATGATCATCTTAACAAAATCTAGGTCAAGTTCGATATTGGGTCATCTGAGGTCAAAAATTAGGCTACTAGGTCAAGTAATAGAAAAACCTTGTTTTTCATTTTATCAAAGGGAGTGTACTCTGTAATTATACTGGTTGTGATCATGTAAGAGTTGTCTCTCTTACTATATTTTAGTTGTAGAACTACGAAATGTGTACTTGTTAGCAGCTTTGAGGCTTTAATTTAAATTAAATGCAGAATGTGGATATTAGGGTTATCATCGTTTACAGTGATTGTATGTTTACAAACTATTAAACAATTATTAAGCTGTAATTATAGTCTTATGCAACCTTACTATAAATCGTTTTACATAGACTTATATAGGGAAAACATATAAAAATCTTCTTCTCTAAAACTACAATGCCTAGAGCTTTGATATTTGGTATGTAGCATCATCTAGTGGTCCCCTACCAAGATTGTTCAAATTATGGCTCTGGGGTCAAAATTGGCCCCACCCCGGGGGTCACTGTTTTACATAGACTTATATAGGGAAAACATATAAAAATCTTCTCCTCTAAAACTACAATGCCTACAGCTTTGATATTTGGTATGTAGCATTATCTAGTGGTCCCCTACCAAGATTGTTCAAATTATGCCCCTGGGGTCACAATTGGCTCCGCCCCGGGGGTCACCGTTTTACATAGACTTATATAGGGAAAACATATAAAAATCTACTTCTCTAAAACTACAATGCCTAGAGCTTTGATATTTGATATGTAGCATCATCTAGTGGTCCCCTACCAAGATTATTCATATTATGCCCCTGGGGTCAAAATTGGCCCCGCCCCGGGGGTCACCGTTTTACATAGACTTATATAGGGAAAACATATAAAAATCTTCTTCTCTAAAACTACAATGCCTAGAGCTTTGATATTTGGTATGTAGCATCATCTAGTGGTCCCCTACAAAGATTGTTCATATTATGCCCCTGAGGTCAAAATTGGCCCCGCCCCGGGGGTCACCGTTTCACATAGACTTATAAAGGGAAAACATATAAAAATCTTCTTCTCTATAACTACAATGCCTAGAGCTTTGATATATGGTATGTAGCATCATCTAGTGGTCCCCTACTAAGATTGTTCAAATTATGCCCCTGAGGTCAAAATTTACCCCGCCCCGGGGGTCACCAGTTTCTATATTTACGCTCTACCTTTGTTAGTCTAAATTGTGCAGGGCTTCATTTATAATCAGGTGAGCGATATAGGGCCATCATGGCCCTCTTGTTATTCTTCTTGGACCACTCAAGTACACACATGCGAGTCCTGTCGTCAGTAATTGACTTGCAAACAAATAGATATCAGAAGTTTAAACATAATGGACTTTAATAAACAAAAGATCTAAAGCAACGGAGGATGTTACATATTTTAGAGTGTTTCTCACGCTTGTAAAAATTACACGCAACACCGTTCACAAATTGACAATCAAGAAAAACAAAAGTTTGTCTGCTAATTATGTCTCCAGCTGAGTAGGTTTACAGTATGACATGTATCCGTAGGTGTGAATGGGGCAATAAACTGGTCTATAATCCAGGGCAATCAATGGATCTGTTTATCGATGGCTATCAGTGACATAATTAAGTCCGGAAGAGGGGTTCTTTTAAAGGCTTATTACGTAAGACAGTAAGTTACGAGAGAACACTTATATCAGGATTTAAAAGGGCAGGGCGGTCAAAAGGGCAACAGGGCGGATATATTTTAGGAACGGGCGATGCGCCCTGCTATAAAATCCTAGCTGGAGCTCTGGCGACTAGATCTATTAATTCAAAAAAAAAATTATGAAGCAATCAGCACTGTTTCACGGCCCTCGCAAGTTTTGCAAACAATCATCTATGATGCATACACGTGTGCGCTAATTGGCCAGACATTTAACACCCATCCAACGTTTGAAAAGGTGTTGAGAAGGTATTGCACATGTCAACATGTCAAATTGTTTGCAAGTTTGTGTTGAGAAGTTTGAGAAAGTGTTGACATGTTGAGATACCCTAATAAAGACACTTTAAATACTGGAGCTTGTCAATATACTTATATAAATTATTTTTCCACAAAGCCACGATCGTCAATAAAAAACAAACAAAATATACAGTGATTGTTTTTTTACCAGTTTATTTTAATACACTAGCAATATTCACGATTTGGTCATTATTACGGTCCCTTATTTTTCATACAAAAGAAAAGGCGTCTTTATCTTTCGTCTAGGCGTGATATAATGAAGCCGTGGGACATTGAATATGCTAGACCTGATCTAATGAAGCAGTGGGACATTGAATAGACTATGCGTGATATAATGAAGCCGTGGGACATTGAATAGACTAGGCGTGATATAATGAAGCCGTGGGACATTGAATAGACTAGGCGTGATATAATGAAGCCGTGGGACATTGAATAGACTATGCGTGATATAATGAAGCCGTGGGACATTGAATAGACTATGCGTGATATAATGAAGCCGTGGGACATTGAATAGACTAGGCGTGATATAATGAAGCCGTGGGACATTGAATAGACTAGGCGTGATATAATGAAGCCGTGGGACATTGAATAGACTCGGTGTGATATAATGAAGCCGTGGGACATTGAATAGACTAGGCGTGATATAATGAAGCTGCGGGACATTGAATAGACTAGGCATGATATAATGTCACCGCGGGACATTGAATAGACTAGGCATGATATAATGTCACCGCGGGACATTGAATAGACTAGGCATGATATAATGTCACCGCGGGACATTGAATAGACTAGGCATGATATAATGAAGCCGTGGGACATTGAATAGACTAGGCGTGATATAATGAAGCCATGGGACATTGAATAGACTAGGCGTGATATAATGAAGCCGTGGGACATTGAATAGACTAGGCGTGATATAATGAAGCCGTGGGACATTGAATAGACTAGGCGTGATATAATGAACCCGTGGGACATTGAATAGACTAGGCGTGATATAATGAAGCCATGGGACATTGAATAGACTAGGCATGATATAATGTCACTGCGGGACATTGAATAGACTAGGCGTGATATAATGAAGCAGTGGGACATTGAATAGACTAGGCGTGATATAATGAAGCCGTGGGACATTGAATAGACTAGGCATGATATAATGAAGCCATGGGACATTGAATTGACTAGGCATGATATAATGTAGCCACAGGACATTGAATAGACTAGGCGTGATATAATGAAGCCGTGGGACATTGAATAGACTATGCGTGATATAATGAAGCCGTGGGACATTGACTAGACTATGCGCGATATAATGAAGCCGTGGGATATTGAATAGACTAGGCGTGATATAATGACGTCAAGGGACATTGAAAAGACTAGGCGTGGTATAATGACCCCGTGGGACATTGAATTGACAAACTCCTACAAAAAAAAAAATCATTATCATTATCTTATACATGAAGCATGTAGGGTTCTAAATAACATGAGAAAACTTGTTTTGATTTTGCATGTCTTCTTTATGACACATTTTCAGCCGTACACTCAGTGAAATATCGTTCTCGTTCAAAGTTACAAATGTTTAACGTGTAAGTGTATACCAATGAAATCAGTGATCCCAAGTGACCGAATGAAACGCAGCCAAGATGAGACCTAGTTCCCGAAGTCCCCGATGCAGGATGACCTAGTTTCACAAATATATGCCATCACGGTGACCCAAGTGACCAAATGAGACATAAATACGACTTGACCTAGTTTACAAACACCATACACAGTGACCTAAGTATAATACTTACTTCCCCAGCGAACTGGACAAGCCAAAACAGTTAAAGGGGGATGGACATGGCAACATAACCTATTGCAAGTGCTTTGGCACACAGATTTAAATATATTCATAAACAAACAAACTTCGTTATTTGAACTTCTGCAAAGATGTATTCAAATCTATATATTTTCAGGTTCAGTTATGGGTGTTGATGTCGAAACGTACCGGTCACGTGTAGGATGTTTTTCTTCAAGGAGAGGTGCAGGCAACATACCGTCATTTGTTGACTTCAACATACTTGTCAAATGTGTAGGAGTAGCATTTGTTATCCGGCTATTGTTAACATTGTTTGGCATTGAACCAGCTCCAGGAACTATGGGTAAGTAAATAAGTTCTAATCAAAGCATTACAAGGACAACACCACACCACACGAACAACACCACACCACACCACAAGGACAACATCACACCACACCACATGGACAACACCACACCACAAGGACACCATCACACCACAAGGACAACATCACACCACAAGGACACCATCACACCACAAGGACAACACCACACCACACCACATGGACAACACCACACCACAAGGACAACAACACACCACAAGGACAACAACACACCAAAAGGACAACATCACACCACAAGGAAAAAACCACATCAAAAGGACAACAACACACCACAAGGACAACATCATACCACAAGGAATACACCACACTACAAGGAAATTAGCACACTACAAGGACAACATCACACCACAAGACAACATCACACCACATGTACAACAACACACCATAAGGACAACAACACACCACAAGGACAACAGCTTACCACAAGGACAACATCACACCACAAGGACAACACCACACCACAAGGACAACATCACACCACAAGGACATAAGGACAGCATCATACCACAAGGACATAATAACACCATAACTTAGGGACAACTTCATTTCACAAAGATAACAACATACCACAATGACAACAACAAACCACAAGACAATACCAAACCACAAGGACAACAACACACCACAAGGACAACAACATACCACAAGAACATCACATCAGAAGGACAACAACAACTTTCCATGCTACAACACACAACAAGGACAACAACACACTATGACAAAAACAACACCATCCGTGGACAACAACACACCACAAGGACAACAACACACCACAAGAACATCACACCACTAGGAAAACACCACACCACAAGGACAACACCACACCACAAGACAACATCACAACACAAGGAAAACACCACACCATAAGAAAACATCACACCACAAGGACAACAACACACCACAAAGACAACATTACACCACAAGGACAACATCACATCACAAGGAAAACACCACATCAAAAGGACAACATCACACCACAAGGAAAAAACCACATCAAAAGGACAACAACACATTACAAGGACAACAACACACCACAAGGACAACATCACATCACAAGGACAACATTACATCACAAGACAACGACACACCACAAGGACAACGACACACCACAAGGACCACAACCCACCACAAGGACAACATCACATCACAAGGACAACATCACACCACAAGGACAACCTCACATCACAAGGACAACATCACACTACAAGGACAACATCACACCACAAGGACAACATCACACCACAAGGACAACATCACACCACAAGGACAACATCACACCACAAGGACAACATCACACCACAAGGACAACATCACACCACAAGGACAACATCACACCACAAGGACAACATCACACCACAAGGACAACATCACACCACAAGGACAACATCACACTACAAGGACAACATTACATCACAAGGACAACATCACACCACAAGGACAACATCACACCACAAGGACAACATAACGTCACAAGGACAACCTCACACTACAAGGACAACGACACACCACAAGGACAACATCACACTACAAGGACAACATTACATCACAAGGACAACATCACACCACAAGGACACCATCACACCACAAGGACAACATCACACCACAAGGACAACATTACATCACAAGACAACAACACACCACAAGGACAACATCACACCACAAGGAAAACAGCACACTTCAAGGACAACATCACACCACAAGGATAACATCACACCACAAGGACAACATCACACCACAAGGACAACGACACACCACAAGGACAACATTACATCACAAGACAACAACACACCACAAGGACAACAACACACCACAAGGACAACATCACACCACAAGGACAATAACACACCACAAGGACAACATCACACCACAAGGACAACGACACACCACAAGGACAACATTACATCACAAGACAACAACACACCACAAGGACAACAACACACCACAAGGACAACATCACACCACAAGGACAACATTACATCACAAGGACAACATCACACCACAAGGACTACATTACATCACAAGGACAACATCACACCACAAGGACAACATCACACCACAAGGAAAACAGCACACTTCAAGGACAACATCACACCACAAGGACAACATCACACCACAAGGACACCATCACACCACAAGGACAACATCACACCACAAGGACAACATTACATCACAAGACAACAACACACCACAAGGACAACATCACACCACAAGGAAAACAGCACACTTCAAGGACAACATCACACCACAAGGACAACATCACACCACAAGGACAACATCACACTACAAGGACAACGACACACCACAAGGACAACATTACATCACAAGACAACAACACACCACAAGGACAACAACACACCACAAGGACAACATCACACCACAAGGACAACATCACATCACAAGGACAACAACACACAACAAGGACAAGATCACACCACAAGGAAATCAGCACACTTCAAGGACAACATCACACCACAAGGACAACATCACACCACAAGGACAACATCACATCACAAGGACAACATCACACCACAAGGACAACATTACACTACAAGGACAACATCACACCACAAGGACAACATCACACCACAAGGACAACATCACACTACAAGGACAACATCACACCACAAGGAAAACATCACACCACAAGGACAACATCACACCACAAGGAAAACATCACATCACAAGACAACATCACACCAGAAGGACAACATCACACCACAAGGACAACAACACACCACAAAGACAACATCACACCACAAGGACATCATCACACCACAAGGACAACATCACACCACACGGACAACAACACACCACAAGGACAACATCACACCACAAGGACAACATCACACCACAAGGACAATAACACACCACAAGGACAACATCACACCACTAGGACAACATTACATCACAAGACAACAACACACCACAAGGACAACATCACACCACAAGGACATCATCACACCACAAGGACAACAACACACCACAAGGACAACATCACACCACAAGGACATCATCACACCACAAGGACAACATCACACCACAAGGACAACAACACACCACAAGGACAACCTCACACCACAAGGACAACAACACACCACAAGGACAACATCACACCACAAGGACAACATCTCACCACAAGGACAATAACACACCACAAGGACAACATCATATTACAAGGACAACATCACATCACAAGACAACATCACACCACAAGGACAACATCACACCACAAGGACAACATCACACTACAAGATCAACATTACATCACAAGGAAAACATTACATCACAAGGACAACATCACACTACAAGGACAACATAACATCACAAGGGCAACATCACACCACAAGGACAACAATACATCACAAGACAATAACACACCACAAGGACATCATCACATCACAAGGACAACATTACATCACAAGGACAACATCACACCACAAGGACAACAACACACCACAAGGACAACAACACACCACAAAGACAACATCACACCACAAGGACATCATCACACCACAAGGACAACATCACACCACACGGACAACAACACACCACAAGGACAACATCACACCACAAGGACAACATCACACCACAAGGACAATAACACACCACAAGGACAACATCACACCACTAGGACAACATTACATCACAAGACAACAACACACCACAAGGACAACATCACACCACAAGGACATCATCACACCACAAGGACAACAACACACCACAAGGACAACATCACACCACAAGGACATCATCACACCACAAGGACAACATCACACCACAAGGACAACAACACACCACAAGGACAAGCTCACACCACAAGGACAACAACACACCACAAGGACAACATCACACCACAAGGACAACATCTCACCACAAGGACAATAACACACCACAAGGACAACATCATATCACAAGGACAACAACACACCACAAGGACAACCTCACACCACAAGGACAACAACACACCACAAGACAACATCACACCACAAGGACAACATCACACCACAAGGACAACATCACACTACAAGATCAACATAAAATCACAAGGGCAACATCACACCACAAGGACAACATTACATCACAAGACAATAACACACCACAAGGACATCATCACATCACAAGGACAACATTACATCACAAGGACAACATCACACCACAAGGACAACAACACACCACAAGGACAACATCACACCACAAGGACAACATTACATCACAAGACAACAACACACCACAAGGGAAACATCACACCACAAGGACAACATCACACCACAAGGACAACAACACACCACAAGGACAACATCACATCACAAGGACAACAACACACCACAAGGACAACATCACACCACAAGGACAACATTACATCACAGGGACAACAACACACCACAAGGACAACAACACACCACAAGGACAACATCATACCACAAGGACAACATCACACCACAAGGACAACATTACATTACAAGGACAACAACACACCACAAGGACAATATCACATTACAAGGACAACATCACATCACAAGACAACATCACACCACAAGGACAACGACACACAACAAGGACCACAACCCACCACAAGGACAACTTCACACTACAAGGACAACATCACACTACAAGGACAACATTACATCACAAGGACAACATTACACCACAAGGACAACAACACACCACAAGGACAACATCACACCACAAGGACAACATCACACCACAAGGACAACATTACATTACATGGACAACAACACACCACAAGGACAACATCACATCACAAGGACAACATCACATCACAAGACAACATCACACCACAAGGACAACGACACACCACAAGGACCACAACCCACCACAAGGACAACATCACACTACAAGGACAACATCACACTACAAGGACAACATCACACCACAAGGACAACATCACACCACAAGGACAACTTCACACCACAAGGACAACATCACATCACAAGGACAACAACACACCACAAGGACAACATCACATCACAAGGACAACATCACATCACAAGACAACATCACACCACAAGGACAACGACACACCACAAGGACCACAACCCACCACAAGGACAACATCACACCACAAGGACAACTTCACACTACAAGGACAACATCACACTACAAGGACAACATCACACCACAAGGACAACATCACATCACAAGGACAACAACACACCACAAGGACAACAACACACCACAAGGACAACATCACACCACAAGGACAACATCACACTACAAGGACAACATAACACCACAAGGACAACATCACACCACAAGGACAACATCACACTACAAAGACAACATTACATCACAAGGACAACATCACACCACAAGGACAACATCACACCACAAGGACAACATCACATCACAAGGACAACAACACACCACAAGGACAACATCACATCACAAGGACAACAGCACACCACAAGGACAACATCACACCACAAGGACATTATCACCCCACAAGGACAACATCACACCACAAGGAAAACAGCACACTTCAAGGACAACAACACACCACAAGGACAACATCACACCACAAGGACATCATCACACCACAAGGACAGCATCACACCACAAGGAAAACAACACACATCAAGGTTAAGCACATGTCTAACTTTGGTTGACAACTAAACAGTAATTTACCAAACTGTGCACTTGTTAATTAGGGACTGGAGCGAACATTATACTGTCGATGCCTTATGTACTATTTTACTTGACTTGTAATGAATGAATGATATGGCAAACTATAAAGTTGCTTGACTTGTGATGAATGAATGATATGGCAAACTATTAAGTTGCTTGACTTGTAATGAATGAATGATATGGCAAACTATAAAGTTGCTTGACTTGTAATGAATGAATGATATGGCAAACTATAAAGTTGCTTGACTTGTAATGAATGAATGGTATGGCAAACTATAAAGTTGCTTGACTTGTAATGAATGAATGATATGGCAAACTGTATAGTTGGATTGTTGTATTATGTTTCAGTATTCAGTATTGGCATAGAGACATCACCGCATCGTGTCCGATGTTTCGCCTCATGTAGTGATGTAGGTGAGATGGCAGTTACGCTAGATGTCTGTCTATTAGTGAAGTTATTAGGAGTTGTGCATTTTATACAGACACTGTTGATAATTGCGGGTATAGAGCAGAACCCCGGCCCTGTTGGTGAGTATATCAGTTGACATATTAAAGTTGTTTTCAACATGTTCAATTTAGAATTTGCAAAACATATTGATCTGGGATGGTATAAAGTCTGTAGTTGCACTAAGAGTTTAAGGCTGTCTCATGTCCTACCGTCTCTAGTGGCACTAAGTGTTTAAGGTTGCCTCATGTCGTACCGTCTCTAGTGGCACTAAGTGTTTAAGGTTGCCTCATGTCGTACCATCTCTTGTGGCACTAAGTTTTTAAGGTTGCCTCATGTCGTACCGTCTCAAGTGGCACTAAGTGTTTAAGGTTGCCTCATGTCGTACCATCTCTAGTGGCACTAAGTGTTTAAGGTTGCCTCATGTCGTACCATCTCTAGTGGCAGTAAGTGTTTAAGGTTGTCTCATGTCGTACAATCTCATCTCTAGTGGCACTAAGTGTTTAAGGTTGCCTCATGTCGTACCATCTCTAGTGGCACTAAGTGTTTAAGGTTGCCTCATGTCGTACCATCTCTAGTGGCACTAAGTGTTTAAGGTTGTCTCATGTCGTACCGTCTCTAGTGGCAGTAAGTGTTTAAGGTTGCCTCATGTCGTACCATCTCTAGTGGCAGTAAGTGTTTAAGGTTGTCTCATGTCGTACAATCTCATCTCTAGTGGCACTAAGTGTTTAAGGTTGCCTCATGTCGTACCATCTCTAGTGGCACTAAGTGTTTAAGGTTGCCTCATCTCGTACCATCTCTATTGGCACTAAGTGTTTATGGTTGCCTCATGTCCTACCGTCTCTAGTGGCACTAAGTGTTTATGGTTGCCTTATGTCCTACCGTCTCTAGTGGCACTAAGTGTTTATGGTTGCCTCATGTCCTACCATCTCTGAAGCACTAAGTGTTTATGGTTGCCTCATGTCCTACCGTCTCTAGTGGCACTAAGTGTTTAAGGTTGCCTCATGTCGTACCATCTCTAGTAGCACTAAGTGTTTATGGTTGCCTCATGTCCTACCGTCTCTAGTGGCACTAAGTGTTTAAGGTTGCGTCATGTCATACCATCTCTTGTGGCACTAAGTGTTTAAGGTTGCGTCATGTTGTACCATCTCTAGCAGCACTAAGTGTTTAAGGTTGTCTCATGTCGTACAATCTCTAGTGGCACTAAGTGTTTAAGGTTGCCTCATGTTGTACCATCTCTAGTGGCACAAAGTGTTTAAGGTTGCGTCATGTCGTACCATCTCTAGTGGCACTAAGTGTTTAAGGTTGCCTCATGTTGTACCATCTCTAGTGGCACAAAGTGTTTAAGGTTGCGTCATGTCGTACCATCTCTAGTGGCACTAAGTGTTTAAGGTTGTCTCATGTTGTACCATCTCTAGTGGCACAAAGTGTTTAAGGTTGCGTCATGTCGTACCATCTCTAGTGGCACTAAGTGTTTAAGGTTGTCTCATGTTTACCATCTCTAGCAGCACTAAATGTTTCATGTTGCCTCGTGTCGTACTATCTCTAGCGGCACTAAGTGTTTAAGGTTATCTCATGTTGTACCATCTCTAGCGGCACTAAGTGTTTAAGGTTGTCTCATGTCGTACCATCTCTTGCGGCACTAAATGTTTCATGTTGCCTCGTGTCGTACTATCTCTAGCGGCACTAAGTGTTTAAGGTTATCTTATGTTGTACCATCTCTAGCAGCACTAAGTGTTTAAGGTTGCGTCATGTCGTACCATCTCTAGTGGCACTAAGTGTTTAAGGTTGCCTCATGTCGTACCATCTCTAGTGGCACTAAGTGTTTAAGGTTGCGTCATGTCGTACCATCTCTAGTGGCACTAAGTGTTTAAGGTTGCGTCATGTTGTACCATCTCTAGCAGCACTAAGTGTTTAAGGTTGTCTCATGTCGTACAATCTCTAGTGGCACTAAGTGTTTAAGGTTGCCTCATGTTGTACCATCTCTAGTGTGACAAAGTGTTTAAGGTTGCGTCATGTCGTACCATCTCTAGTGGCACTATTTTAAGGTTGTCTCATGTTGTACCATCTCTAGCAGCACTAAATGTTTCATGTTGCCTCGTGTCGTACTATCTCTAGCGGCACTAAGTGTTTAAGGTTGCCTCATGTTGTACCATCTCTAGCAGCACTTAGTGTTTAAAGTTGCCTCATCTCGTTCCATCTCTAGTGGCACTAAGTGTTTAAGGTTGCCTCATGTTGTACCATCTCTAGTGGCACAAAGTGTTTAAGGTTGCGTCATGTCGTACCATCTCTAGTGGCACTAAGTGTTTAAGGTTGTCTCATGTTGTACCATCTCTAGCAGCACTAAATGTCTCATGTTGCCTCGTGTCGTACTATCTCTAGCGGCAGTTAGTGTTTAAGGTTGTCTCATGTCGTACCATCTCTTGGGGCACTAAATGTTTCATGTTGCCTCGTGTCGTACCATCTCTAGTGGCACTAAGGGTTTAATGTTGCCTCATGTCGTACCATCTCTAGCGGCACAAGTGTTTAAGGTTGCCTCTTGTCGTACCATCTCTAGCGGCACAAGTGTTTAAGGTTGCCTCATGTGGTACCATCTCTAGTGGCACAAGTGTTTAAGGTTGCCTCATGTCGTACCATCTCTGGTGGCACCAAGTGTTTAAGGTTGCCTCATGTCGTACCATCTCTGGTGGCACCAAGTGGTTAATGTTGCCTCATGTCGTACCTTCTCTAGTGGCACCAAGTGGTTAATGTTGCCTCATGTCGTACCATCTCTAGTGGCACCAAGTGGTTAATGTTGCCTCATGTCGTACCATCTCTAGTGGCACCAAGTGGTTAATGTTGCCTCATGTCGTACCATCTCGTCTCATTAAAGCCTAGTCAACATATTTCTCTTTTAGTTAATACGCTTTTATTGATGCAAAATACATGTGTTAATATTCTTTCAATACTAAACTTTGACAAGGTGAATCATATGTTTATATTTTAGTACCACCAACAATTAACCAGGATATCCAACAACAGTATCCCATGATTGGTGCATCATGGGAACTTAATATAGATATTGGCGGGGATGTTCCTGATGCGGTCAAGGTAGAGAAGGATAATATCCAACTCTCAAAAGATGATCGCATCAGGATTTCATCATGTAAAGGTAGTGTCACTATTAGCATCAATGATGTGATAGAAGAAGATTCTGGAGAATACAAAGTTGAGGTGTTCAATGCTGGTGGATCTGTAACATCTACTTTCAACATGGTTGCCAGTAAGTTATCATTACATGTATACTGGTTTCATATAATGTCATTTATTATTGATGCCATCTTTAAAGGGATGTTGCTTGTTCAAATCCTTTAAACTATATATTAAACATGACACTCCATAAAGATTCTAAATATACATGTAACATTTGACAATCATTGAAAAAAGCAAATATTTATTATGATTAAAACAACATGCATTTTGAACAAATCATAAACGTGGCTTGATACAACAAATATAATTTTGTTCAATAATCATGTGAACAAATATCAATCGATCACTTTGTTGGCTAAAAACAAGAATGTTTCACCACATATGTTAATGTACTTTTAGTGAAGTAGTGAAGTAGGAAGAAGTTAATTCAAGCTGTTTCGTAAGGTTTAAACCAACGAGTGTTCACTATACTTAAAGTTGTGTCAGTATTGACCAGTGAGTGTTTACTATTCTTGAAGGTGTGTCAGTATTGACCAATGAGTGTTCATCATTCTTGAAGGTGTGTTGGTATTGACCAATGGGTGTTCACTATTATTGAAGGTGTGTCAGTGTTGACCAATGAGTGTTCACTATTCTTGAAGGTGTGTCAGTATTGACCAACCAGTGCTCATTATTCTTGAAGGTGTGTCAACATTGATAAAATGTGATAACTTATTTTTCAGAAAAATACAACTTTAGGTACCAGTACCTCCTTGTAGAGATTGGAACACACGTCCTGAGGAAATTGTTTGATGTTAATGTTGGTCATGATTTCATCAGATACTTAGCAGCAAATAAAAAACAAAGTACAGCACTTCAATTATTGATCAAACCTAAGAAGGGTACGAAGCCGACACTAACATTTGAACAGGCAAAGCTACTTCCTCCATTGGATAACAAACCAAACACATCTAAGTTTGACATAACCTTGTTGTCATGTTTACTTAGAAATGTATGTGGTCTCAAAACGCCGTCTGATGTTGTATGGACGAAACCTTTAGCTACAGACTTATCCGAGGAAGCAGATATAACAAGACTTCGTCAATGTAGAAATAATGTAGGTATCACTTTATCAGTAACCTTTATAATTCCTTCCTTCTTGTTCCTGTAACCAAGGTAAATGTAAATCCTTGTGTTGTTGTCATTGTGTGAATGAAGTTACATTGTAGCTTCTGACTAGATAATCGTAACTAAATTTCTGGAATATACCACTGGTAGGTTTTAACCGGACTTGGGAAATGTATTTCATTTTCATAATTATGTTTGTTTTCACACGCAGCAACAGTTGATCAATACATTTTACACATTAGTGTTTTCCCACCACCAAGAAAGCATTAAGTTAATTAAATATGGCAGGTTATTCTCATATTGCCAAAACAGAAATCGTAGTTGACTTAAGCTGATTGGTTAGACAACCAATAAATGTCGACGTATTTGACAGGGTACCCAAATATAACAGTCACTATTAGTTGAAATGTGGATTTGTATGTTGTTTCAGCTGTCACATAGTGGTACTGTACTGTTTCCAGCGACAGAATTTACCAATAAATGGAATGAGTTGAAAGACGTAAGTATGTTTATAATTTATATCCCTGTTTGTTACTGTCCCTTACTTTAATTAAACAATTTGTACATGTTATAGTACATACGTGTATAGTACATACTTTGTCCCGAAAATATAACTTATCATGTGTTCTTGTTTGATTTTCTCATACCTTTTTGTCGTCATCTACGACACCTTTCAGTCCACCCAACCCTATTTGCATTATAAATTAGTTGAATAAAGCCATTACCTGTCTTATGCAACAAGTTGGTCAGGAAATATTTATGACCAGACCTCTGTGTAATACTTGGTAATGTGTCATGACCTCAGGTTACAAATTCTGAGGAATATTGTGAACATTCTGTTTCTTATTTCTAGATTCTGTTAAGACTCAATAAATGCTGTGGTAAGGATTGTATCGCAGACTTGACAACACAAATTGACGAAGCGAAAGACAGGGATATAGATGATGGGTTGACGGATCGTTTGATTAATGAAATAAAACAGTGGCATGAATATGAGCAAGATTTGAAAGAATCTGTTGCAAGACTTGAAACCACAACATTGGATATAGCAAGAACAGTTCTGACTGAACAGCGAGGAGTGGTGAAACGATTAGAGAATGTGGAACAGACCATGACAGCAGGTATGACTGAACAGCGAGGAATGAAACGACAATTGGATGAACTTCAGCAGAGCAATAAACGTCAGAATGATGATAAAGAATCAGGTAGGTTTTGTTGCGTCATACATACATTCATACATATGAGCCACAGGTAACTGTACCGTTGAAAAAGAATTTTAAAAAATGAAATTGAAAAAAACTGCTCACGAGGTGAATTATCAAACGATCATACACGGAAAAATACTAGCATTCTGTTTATTTTATGCTTCAAATAGTTTGAATGATGCAAACAATCCACTATATGCCTGGAATGTTCTGCGTGAATTCGTTTTCCCACCATGCACACGTCGAGTTGCAATCAAATAGTTCTTCTGCAATAGCTTCAATTCCGTCCATTTGTTTTACATTTATGTTCATACTGTTAATCACTTTATATTCGCGTGAGCTTTATTTCGCGATTTTCAGTTTTGAATTTATTTCGCGAATTGATGAATTCGCGATCGAGGGTCCCTAAATCTTAAATTCGCGAGAGTATCAAAATTTTAAAAACCCTATTCTAGAAGTACGATCAGTATTAAACATAACTGCGTTAAATATGCAACAATGTTGCTTAATACTACTTTTATACCGATAATTAACATATATATCACACGTTTTATGCAGTAATCAGTGTAGATTGATAAATGCATCACACCTTATATTAATTAATCAGGTTTTCACAGGTTCGTGTGTTTGTCAATAGGGTGTTTTGTTTCTTTTCGGTAAACAAGCTGTTTAACAATTTCAGGTTTGTTGAGAAGATTATTGTCCCATGAAAAAACAACAACAAAAAAACATTATTTTTCAACCAATGGACTTCATTAAATGTTGACATGAAATTGCAGAATCTGAAATCAATGCATGCAAAATGGCTACAGTATACTATGCCAACACGCTAGCTTCGTCCACATAAGTTATTACATGTGATGAAAGTAAACGTTCGAACCTGTCCGATTTGTTTTTCAGATACATCTTATGTTGTGAAATGTTATTTACGCGAAATGATGAATTTGCGAATGGGGCCAATCGCGAATATTAGCGAAAATAAAACCACCGCGAATAATACCGGATTTACAGTATAATGTTCTGTTATTTGTTAAAGATTAAGAGAGCAAGTGAAAATGCCTATTATTTTATTTTTGGTGGCGGGGAAATTTGTTTAAATAAAAAAAATTAGTCTGTTTGCGTGAAATTATGAACTGTGAAATTATGAACAGTGAAATTATCGGGGAATAATCCACCGTTGTTCCGCCGTAAACCACTGGTAAGCATGAAATAAAGAAGGTATATGTGCAAGGAAATTGAAAGCCAAATCGAAAGGGTGCAATTTGTTTTTATAGACTAGGGCATTTACGTGAGTTGACCATGTACATAAAGGCTGTGTGGGGGGCAAATACAGCATAATGCATTGCAAACATTTGAAATCATGCTTTACATTTACCTCATAACGATCAAATTCATCGTTTAAACTTTTATTTTTACTCTTGATGGCGCAATTCGAATTACTCTGTAAGGAAGGCCGGTGTGGTTTTTAGAGTGTCCAACTACTAGAGATATTCCGAATGTATTTTTATAACAAATGAAAATCGTTTTCACAAAATGGAAATCATCCGCAACTTTCGGACAAACATGGTGAACATAAAAACAATTTGACTAAATAAAATGTACAGACGATTCGTTTCGCGGCAAATACAGAAGCTCGCATATTCCACCATGGTAAATTTGTTCAAACTGTTGCGTTCTTCAATTCTATCGCATTATTATGTTTATTCACGACGATAAATACAAAATATGAATGTTTTTATCCTCAAAATTTGTATTTTTGGTTTTGTTGGAGTGCACCTTTCGAACCAACTGGACACAAGGAACTAAACTTTATTAGATAACTTTTTAATGAGTTTATCAATTTCGATGGAATTTTGCATGCAAGTAGTTAAACAATGTTGTGTAAGAATATAATTAGTTATTGAATGTATCGAAAATTAATGATAGTTTTTTGATACATTGAAAATCCGTGCTTTAGGGCAAATATACCTTCTATATAATACCTAAATTTCGAGAATTTTTTTTTCAATTTAATTTTTTTTATTATTTCTTTTTCAACGATACTATTACCAGTGATATGAGCGGGTCTCTTGGAAAATCTGCTATTTTGAAGACAAAAAAGTTTGAGTTCTTTCACAGTTGTCAAAAATAATGCAATTGAAGCAAAATGCAAGATAAATTGTGTTAATATCTTGTGTTCTGAGGAAGTAACGGTAGTTTCGTATTTTCTATTATTCAGAGGTTTTTGTCGGACTTCGCGAATGTCATTCAAACACAATTGTAACTGTTACTGTTACGGGTATTTCATAATTACATCATTTGATCAATTATTGTCAATAACAGTTGAAAACAGCATCGAGTTTTAGAATTAATTTTTAGTTTTTAAATTTTGCATCGAAGTCGAAAGTGTATGCATTAAGATATATACTAATACTATTTTATACAAATAACTTATTGTTTTTCTCAATCAGAGTACATTTCCACAATTGGTCCCCATAGAAATGAAGTATGTGATTTCGACGTAACTCTAAGTAAATTTTAAGGCTAAGATATTGCACTATATGACTAAATTGTTTAAAATAGAATCAATTGATATGTATTTTTTTTATTTAGAGCCTTTTCAAACCCTCGTTTCATATAGAATTTTCTTAATGTCAAAATAGCAAGTTTTCCTGGAGAACGGCTCTTCATTCATTTCTCCTTTTAGTAATAATGACAACATTTCATTCGTTCCTCCTTTTAGTAATAATGACAACATTTCATTCATTTCTCCTTTTAGTAATAATGACAACATTTCATTCATTCCTCCTTTTAGTAATAATGTAAACATTTCACTCATTTCTTCTTTTAGTAACAATGCCAACATTTCATTCATTTCTTCTTTGTATTAAATGTATTATTTTTCAATTTAAACAAACATCTTACGGTCAAATGTCATTACCAAGAAGGGGGTGGGGGGGCATGAGTTTGAACAAAAATTGTAATTACGATATTTTCATAGCTATACAAAATAATTGCTACATAACACTCATAAAGTAAGCAGTTGATATACCGTGTCAGAAAATGAATATATCACATGAATTTCCTTGTATCCGGTTAGATAAACCAGTACATGTAAGCTTATACATAACACATGTAGTATAATGTTTAAATGACGTCACTTTATTCCGAAAATAACGTTATTTTTTGCGTTGTTCATATAGTATTTTTTCCAGTTAAAAGGTGCATTTTTCATTTAACTAGAGTCCTATGATATAAAGAATCCAATACTCCTTGTCAATTGATATAATCTTATATTAACTCGTTAAGGAAATATTATTAAGCTCGCCAATGGCTCGCTTAAAGTTACATTATTGTTACCACAACTTTATTCCGATCATCCATTACATACAATCAATTATGGAACCATTAGGCTGTTTCTTAACAAATAACCAATACTCGACGGTAGAATGTTAACTATATCTGTCGAAATAGTAGATTAAATATCGTATTTAGCAAACTTGTATGGTAAAATACTCATTTTGCAAGAGTTGCTCCCCTTAGACTTTAAGTCATGCATTTATTGTTTACAAATTGTCATTTTGTCAACAAACCATATGGATGTTTTATGATATTTTCTTCCATCTTATGGTGTTTTCCACATTTGAAAATCAACCGAAGTGCTTAAATTGCATCATTCTGCAGAGACATTACCAAGTTATAGCTTATTAAAATAGCAGTTACTGTGACTTTAATAAAATTTCCCAACTCGTTTAATAAAAACTAACATCAATTGACAACTCATGACAACTCATTATTGATTTTCTATAAGTCTTACAATTGTCAGACTCCTCATGGTGAGCTGTTGTGATCACTCTGTGTCCGTCATCCGTCCGTCGTATAATACAATGTGTAACATGTGTTAGGGTAAGCTTAACAAGATATTTATATACTTTCAGATGTACAGAAAAAGTTGATAGCCATCTATCAACGTGATTGTTGTTTGTTACAAGTTTCTCCATTCATTGAAGATGACAATGAAGAACTCATATGTATGTATCAGAAACCAACACTGCATCATACAGTTTATGATAAAGACCTAAACAAGGACAAAACTGAGACAATTTCATCTTATAAAGAAATATTCTGTAAGAACGATGAAAGATTTAAGCGTGTGTATATCACTGGTGATGCTGGTGTAGGTAAAACATCATTGTGTAGGCGTATGTGTTTGTTATGGAGTATGTCAAAGTCTGGTAAATATACTGGAAACGATGAAGATACAAAGAAAGATATAAAGTATTTGGAGAAATTTGACTTTTTATTTCATGTGTCTTTAGGTGCTTCTGATAGGAGAGATATGATTATGATGATTGTTGACCAGTTGTTTTACACGGAATGTGAGGAGGACAAGACATCTATGTATCAATTGATTAAACGTATTCTTAATCAGCAAATTTCTCTAATTGTGTTAGATGGCTTTGATGAATGGACTCCAAAAACGAGCAGTAGATATGACGCTAAGACGCCTAAAGGGATAGAATCGGAGAAATGTGTATTTCTTACAATGTGTCGGCCGTACAAACTAGAAAATGTGAGACTTTCTGGAAAGGACATTGATCATCAAGTAGAGATGACAGGAATTCACGGAATCTCTGCTAAGAAGTATGTTGAGAAAGTGGTTGAATATATGAACAAGAAAAACAAAGATAACAAAAATCCTGAACAATTCTTGCAAGAAATTAAGCAATGTGGACTTTATGACCATTTATGTATACCAATGGTATCTTCTCATCTCATTGTAGTTTGGTGGTTTAACCAAAAACTGTCTCATTTTTCAAAATCATTGTTGTATGGTAAAATTCTAGAAATGTTGTTTAAAAGAACAGTGAGAAAAATGGAACTTCCTTCATCAACAGTATGTGAGCATAAACTTCCCAACTGTTTTTCACGTCTTGATAATATACATGAACATGTTTCCTTATTACAAAAAGTATGTTTACTTGCATTCAACTCACTATTTAAACAAGATGTTAATGCATCAACCCTGGTATTTACCAAGAGACAGCTAATGTCATCACCATATTTGTTTACTGAGAATGAAATGGAGTTTGTCTTTAAAGTAGGAATTCTATCAAAGAATAAGGTTATAGGTTGTTTTGAAGACCCCAAACAAAAACTTTCCTTTGTTCACAAAAGTTACATAGAATTCTTTGGTGCATTGTATGTTTCATCATTTGACTCTAGCAACAAACTAGAAAGCATTGTTACAGAATGGAAATCTTTAGATGATGTATTGCAATATGAAAACTTTTTCCAGTTCCTTGCCACGTTATCGTCTCAAAAATTAAGTGTTTTACTTGAAAATATGTATACATTATTACCAGATCATTTAAATTCATGGAGGAAATATTCAGTCTTCCATTATAATGTATATCAAAATTTATACAAGAAACAACTTAATTTGCTACAAACTACAATAGTCAGGTGTTTTGTTGAATGCAGCAGATCTAATGATCAAAATGTTCATTTCAAACTTGAAGATTTTATTTTTGATGGAAACTCTGATGATGATATTTTACTGTTAAATACAACATGTGTTAAATCTGTATATTCTGATGAAGGTAAATATTATGATGAATTTGATAGGATGAATAATCTGCAGTGTTTACATGTTAAGGACGTGTTGTCTAAGGATGTTGTAAAGTTCATCAAGTGCATGTTAAATAATCAATCCACTCTACATACTGTTGGTATTGAAGGTAGATACCCACCCACACCCACAGTGTTACCAGTAGAACTTCCTGTGAGAAGTCTCCATCAACTTACTTCATTATCTCTGTGTAATTTTACAGTACAACATGAACAATTACATGATCTGGTGACATTTCTCTCTGATAATGTTCACTTTGAACATATAAAATTGTCTACTGTGGTTTGTGATCAACACCGGGTTGATGGTAGTAATTGTACATTGTCTCTGAACCTTAAACATCATTCTAAACTCTGTTCATTATGTCTACATGATGTTAATATATCATGTACAGATGTCAACAAGTCCAGTATAAAGTCTGTCACATTGTTTCCATTATCTGAGAGAATTGTTCATGATTATATTAATGTATTTAAATGTTTGAAGTATTCACAACTTGAACATCTTGATATCAGTGGAAGGTTAATAAGTTACATGTTAGATGATGAAACATTGAGATCATTGACGACTATTGTAAAATATCTGCCTTGTTTAAAAGTGCTAACACTGCACAATATGAAGTTTCCTTCTGATAGTTTATTACAACTACATTGTGATATGATACCAGTGAAGATAGAGCTGGAGGATGTCACAATGAGTCGTCAATGTTTTCAATGTTTCATTGAAAGTTGTGTCAACAAGAAATCTGTGATAAAGGTTAAGTTATATTTCTGTACTATCACATCAGTTGATGGAGACACCCACAGGGAACTGTCAGAGGAGGACTCTGTGGATGATATGTATAATTATCTTACATCAATACCAACAGTCAATATAACATATAAAGGTGGTGGCAGGTTATACTTTGAAACAACAAGTTGTCAGTAAATGTTTACTTATGATTCCATAAACATTTCAAGTAAAACTATGAATTTATCACCAAACTATGATGAACAAGTCAGTAAAATCAGCAAATGTTTGCGAACAAAAATGCTTGTAACTTTTTTGTTCCTGAAGTGAAACATGTCAAATTGGTATTCATTTTCTTAATTAGACAATTTCCTACACAATGAGTTCATTTTTAATGTAAAATTTTGAAAAAAGTGTTTTTTACCTTTTTTGGGATGTTGGTACATGATATAGATTTCTATTCAGAAAATGTGACTTTTTATTGTTAAGCTAAATAAATAATTTTTACTGCAGATATAATTTATATTTACGTCATAGATCTATAATAATAATCAACTTATAATAAAACAATCATTGATGAATACAAATAAACATTTTCACCCGAAAAAATAAAAACTTAACTTTTATAGATGTTTGCATCAGTATTTAAATCAATTCGCTATCAATGATCTCATCAAGAAAATGATTATCTACTTGGCATGTTTCCGTTCATGTATAAATAAGTTGCTCATATTTTATTGAACTTGTATATGGTTGACCTCAACATTTACAGAGTTTGTTGATAGAATCACAGGAGTTTCTGATAGAGTGAGATTATATCACTGGTCATTGATAAGCTGTGAATGATACTCAATTTATTTCACTGATAATATTCAATATTTCCAATCTTGGACCCATTACTCACTGTGTTTCTGACAGAGGGAAATCATATATTGCTGACCGTTGATAATCGGTGAATTTATTTTATTGATAACATTCAATATTTCAATAGTTAGCTTGACTTTGGACTCATTACTTACTGTGAGATTGGGCTATTCTGTCACCCACACAAAATCTCCCCTATTAGTAATAAAATTATATAAATCAGTACAAAGGCATAAAGTAAAAACAATTTTTGTTGTTGATATTTCTTGGTGAACTTTACACATTGGAAGACACAAACTGTTCTCAGATATATTTCCTGTATTTATTGAAAGTTTTTAGTTTACTGTTTTTTATCAATAAGAGTAGTTTATATTTTACAGTTTAATTAATACATTAATACCAATAAATAAAGTCATGTTTGTTTTCTTACAAGACAATGTGAACATTATTGACTGTAGCTATGTGTTCTTATATAGTCTTATTTACATGACATTGTTTAGGTTATTAAAGTGCACACAGTATAACAAGAAAGGCGGGCAAATTTGAAACAGTCCTCATAGGTGTAAAACCAAAGATTAATTATCAGTGTTATTTTAATATCTAAATGACCGTATGTGTTAATTTAAGTTACCACTTTTGCAATACTTAGTAGACAATCCGGTCAATGTTTGTCAATATCACATTATCCTGGGCGCACTGTACTATAATGCTCACAGGAGAACAAGAAAGGCAGGAAACTTTGAATGGTAGTAACTTTTGTAACAGTAGACAATCCAGTGGCAATATTATGTGAACATTTAGTTATACATGTAAGATAATCACATTGTTGTAATCTAGTTGTACAAACTTATATGTGTGGATGATATTACATGTTTAAGAATAAATTCTATTTGACAAAACATGAAATAAAATATAATATGAAACTTAAAGATTGTTTTTCTTTTTTTTTTCTTACTTTCAGTCGAACAAAGAGAAAGATCGGATTGCAAAATTGAATTAATCTATTTTTACACTATTAACACACATCAGAAATAACACATGAGGACCGGAGAAAACCGTCCCTGCAAAGTATGTATGCATTCAAAAATTACCCAACATGAATGTACTCCAACTTTGTCTTATTTAGAACATGTATGGATAATTTGACTTCATATAACTAACATTTTGTGAATTAGGCCCAAAGATCACAAAGCATCAACTGATAAGATCAAATTTGGTCCTGGAAACAATTTCCAGGATCAGGTCATTGTCTCCATACCATATCAGGAATATTATATTACCAGGCAGGTCGGGATCAGGTTATTGTCTTCCTACCATATCAGGTCTATAATGTTACCAGGCAGGTCGGGATCAGGTTATGGTCTCCATACCATAATAGGCATATAATATTACCAGGTGGGTCGGGATCAGGTAACTGTCTCCATACCATATCAGGAATATAATGTTACAAGCCAGGTCGGGATCAGGTCATTGTCTTCCTACCATATCAGGTCTATAATGTTACCAGGCAGTGCGGGATCAGGCCATTGTATCCGAACAATAGCAGGTCAATAATGTTACTTGGCAGGTCTGGATCAGGTTATTGTATCCAAACGATATCAGGTCAATAATGTTACCTGGCTGAACAGGATAAAATCACTGTCTCCGTACGAAAAGCATGTATATAATGTTACCAGGCCGATTGGGATCAGGTTATTGTCTGCATACCATATCAGGCATATAATGTTACCAGGTGGGTCGGGAGCAGGTTATTGTCTCCATACCATATCAGATCAATAATTTTACTTGGCAGGTTCGGATCAGGTTATTGTATTCGAACGATATCAGGTCAATAATGTTACCTGGCTGAACAGGATAAAGTCCCTGTCTCTGTACGAAATCCTGTCTATAATGTTACCAGGCAGCTTGCGGTCAGGTTATTGTATCCGTACCATATCAGGTCAATAATGTTACTTGGCAGGTCAGGATCAGGCTATTGTCTCCATACGAAATCATGTCTATAATGTTACCAGGCAGATTGGGATCAGGTTATTGTCTTCGTACCATATCAGTCATATAATGCTTCCTTGCAGGTCAGGATCAAGTCATTGTCTCCGTACTATATCAGGTCTATGATGTTACCTGGCAGATCGGGATCAGGTTATTGCCTCCGTACCATATCAGGTCTATAATGTTACCACACAGGTCGGGATCAGGTCATTGTCTCAGTACCCTATCAGGTCTATAATGTTACCAGACAGGTCGGGATCAGGTTATTGTCTCGTACCATATCATGTATATAATGTTACCAGTCAGACTGGGATCAGGTTATTGTCTACATACCATATCAGGTCTATAGTGTTACCAGGCAGGTCAGGATCAGGTCATTGTCTCCGTACCATATCAGGTCAATAATGCACCAGGCAGTGCGGGATCAGGTCATTGTCTCCTTACCATATCATTTCTATATTGTTAGCAGGCATGTCGGGATCAGGTCATTGACTCCGTACCGTTTCAGGTCCATAATGTACCAGGAAGTGCTGGATCAGGTCATTGTCTCCATAACCTATCAGGAATATTATGTTACCACGGAGGTTGGGATCAGGTAATTGTCTCTGTAGCAGGAATATAATGATACTTGGCAGGTCTGGATCAGGTTATTCTCTCCATAACATATGAGGAATTATATGCTACCAGGCAGTTCGAGATCAGGTTATTGTCTTCGTACCATATCAGGAATATAATGATACTTGGCAGGTTGGGATCAGGTTTTTGTCTCCGTACCATATGTCTATAATGTTACAAGGCAGGTTGGGATCCGTACATTGTCTCCATACAATATCAGGTCTATAATGTACCAGGCAGTGCGGGATCAGGTTATTGTCTCCTTACCATAACATATCATTTCTATAATGTACTAGTACCAGGCAGTGCGGGATCAGGTCATTGTCTTTGTACCATGTCAGGTAAAAAATGTAACCAGGCAGGTCGGGATCCGGTCATTGTCTCCATACAATATCAGGTTTATAGTATACCAGGCAGTGCAGGATCAGGTTATTGGCTCCTTACCATAACATGTCTATAATGTTAACAGGCAGGTCGGGATCAAATTATAGTCTCCGTACCATATCAGTTCAATAATGTTACCTTACAGGCCAGGATCAGGTCATTGTCTTCGTATAATATCATGTCTATAATGTTACCTGGCAGATTGGGATCATGTTATTGCATCCGTACCATATCAGGAATATGTTACAAGGCAGTGCAGGATCATTGTCTCCATAAAATATCAGATCAATAATGTATCAGGCAGTGGAGGATCAGGTCATTGTCTCCGTTACATATCAGGAATATTATGTTACCTGGCAGGTTGGGATCAGGTTATTGTCTCCGTACCATATCAGGTCAATAATGTTGCCTTGCAGGTCAGGATAAGGTCATTGTTTCTGTACGATATCATGTCTATAATGTACCAGGCAGTGCGGGATCAGGTTATTGTCTCCTTACTATATCATGTCTATAATGTACCAGGCAGGTCGGGATCAGGTCATATCTGTGTACTATTATCATGACTATAATGTTACCAGGCGGGTCAGGATCCAGTGATTGTCTCCATACAATATCAGGTCTATAATGTACCAGGCAACACCACATACAAGTCTGCACAACATCACAAAGAAGCCCACACAACATCACATACAAGCTCACACAACATCACATACAAGCCCACACAACATCACATACAAGCCCACACAACACCACATACATGCCTACACAACACCACATACAAGCCTACACAACACCACATGCATGCCTACACAACATCACAAAGAAGCCCACACAACATCACATACATGCCTACACAACACCACATACATGCCTACACAACACCACATACATGCCTACACAACATCACATGCATGCCTACACAACATCACATACATGCCTACACAACATCACATACATGCCTACACAACACCACATACATGCCTACACAACATCACATACATGCCTACACAACATCACATACATGCCTACACAACATCACATACATGCCTACACAACACCACATACATGCCTACACAACACCACATACATGCCTACACAACATCACATACATGCCTACACAACATCACATACATGCCTACACAACACCACATACATGCCTACACAACACCACATACAAGCCTACACAACACCACATGCATGCCTACACAACACCACATGCATGCCTACACAACATCACAAAGAAGCCCACACAACACCACATGCATGCCTACACAAAACCAAAATTATATATGCCAGATTTTGTATTTGGACATTGTATTTTAACACATTTCATAATTTAGATAATCAAATAAAAAATGACATATAATAATATAAACATTTACTTATTTCGTTGTATTTAGAAAAAACAACATTCAAACACCTAACCCAAACAGAACTGATTATTGGTGTATTTCGGTAACCTAGTGTTGTTTCACCAATGTTTGTGTCAGAATAGATTACTGAAGTTCCTAACAAAATTGAAACCATCTCTGATCACGGGATCCAATCCGCTCAAATATCTTTTTACAAATTCTCTTTTTTTTGTAGTATTCATTTTTAGTTAATTATTTACTACGAATCATTTCTAATCAAACATGTGTTAATTGATATTTCTTATGCTCTTGTACATTGTATTTCGTCATCTGACCGAGAGTGTCCATAAGTTGAAATTAAATTTAATCAAATTTACCAAGGGAGCTTACTCTTGTTGTTTATCTTGAAGGGTCTCACTAATATGCGCAGCGGAAATCTGAATCGGAAAATCAGAATCGGAAATCTGAATCGGAAATTTTAGAATGCAAATCGGAAATACAAAATACAGTATATAGTAGTTTAATATGCTTGAGCGTGCTATTAAACTACTTTATTGTGTCGAACGAACGTATCTTAATAATAATCAAGGTATAAATATACAAAGGTTTAAAAAATCCAAATTAAATCTGAATCGGAAATTCAAGGATACAAAATACAATATATACTGGTAGTGGTTTAATGATTGAGCGTGTCATTAAAATGCTTTATTGTGTCGAACGAACATATCTTAATAATAAACAAGATATAAAATACAAAAATGTTTACAAAATTCGAATTAAATCTGAATCGGAAATCTGAATAGGAAAATCTGAATCGGAAATCTGAATCGGAAATTTTGGTATGCAAATCGGAAATACAAAATACCATCTATAGTAGTTTAATATGCTTGAGCGTGTCATTAAAATACTTTATTGTGTGGAACGAACATATCGTAATAATAAACAAGATATAAAATATAATTTTTTTTACAAAAATCCGAATTAAATCTGAATCGGAAACTTTGGTATGCAAATCGGAAATACAAAATACAATCTATAGTAGTTTAATATGCTTGAGTGTGTCATTAAAATGCTTTATTGTGTCGAACGAACATATCTTAATAATAAACGAGATATAAATATAAAAAGGTTTACAAGAGTCCGAATTAAATCTGAATCTGAAATCTGAATCGGAAATTTTGGTATGCAAATCGGAAATACAATATGGTGGTTTAATGCTTGAGCGTGTCATTAAACTGGTTTGATGTGTCGAAAATATTTGTAAATAAAAAAATAATAGTAAGGGCCGTGGAATTCGAACATAAAAATATGTAGATTTTTTTCTAAAAATTAGTCTGACTTTGAACTGATATAATTTATGTTTACATAAATTTATGTTTACATGACCTGTATCCTGTGCAAAACCCTGGAACACATTATCGCATCTAGCATAACAAAACACTTCACTAAATCAAACCTCTTCTACGAACTTCAACATGGTTTTAGAGAAAAAAGGTCATGCCAAACACAACTCCTCATGCTCATAGATGATATCCTTCAGTCAGTAAACCTGAGAAGTCAAGTCGACCTTATACTCCTTGATTTCTCAAAAGCCTTTGATATGGTCAACTATGAAAAATGACTCTACAAACTTCACTATTATGGAATCAGAGGAAATACTCTGGGATGGATCAAAGGCTTTCTAGATAACAGATCACAGTCAGTAGTTGTCAATGGCTCTACATCCAGCACCATACCAGTCTCCTCAGGTGTTCCCCAGGGTTCGGTCCTAGGACCGCTTCTTTTTCTCATTTACATAAATGACCTCCCTGAGTCAGTTCAATCTTCCAAAGTGCGTCTCTTTGCTGACGACACAGCTATCTATCTTGCTCTTTCTGTTGCCTCTCACTCCAGCGTACTCCAACAAGACTTAAACAAGCTCCAACAATGGGAAACAAAGTGGGACATGAAATTTAACCCATCAAAATGCCAAGTCATCCCCATCACCAAAAGAAAACAGTCATCCCAACAAAATATACACTACATAACACAATCTTAGAATCAGTAACATCAGCAAAATACCTAGGAATTACAATATCAAATTACCTCACTTGGAACACACACATTAACAACATCACAAAGAAAGCAAATCAAACACTAGGATTTCTCAGCAGAAACATAAAAGTACATTCAGAAAAACTAAAAGCAACAGCATACAAAACACTTGTTAGGCCCCAACTTGAGTACAGCTCTACTGTCTGGTCCCCACATACAGCTACCCTCATTGAGCAACTTGAGGCCATACAGCGTAGAGCTGCTCGTTGGACCAAGCGAGACTATAGTCGTACCTCCAGTGTCACAGACATGATGACTACCCTAAACTGGAGACGCCTTGACCAACGACGTATCGACCAACGACTGACTATGCTACACAACATCTTACATGACCGGGTTGCTATCCCACGTCCAAACTGTCTCATCCCTAGCACCCGGTCCTCACGCACATCACACTCTCAGACATTCCAACAGAAACATGCAAAAACAGACTACTATAAATTCTCCTTCCTCCCTAGAACAATAATACACTGGAACTCCCTACCCCCTGACATCATTGACCTTCCCACACCCGAGTTCAGCACGGCTGTTAGCCGTATTGAACATGCCTCTCCCTAAATAATACCTGCCCTGTTTTTAACCTATTTTTAACCTTTCTTCTTTCTCACATCTTTTATACTTTTATTTCTTATCCTTATTAACATTCTTTGTCAGTTTGACGCGTGTCAAAGCCTAAGTCCCCAGCAGGGGTTTGGCTATCAGGAAGATAGATAGAAAGATAATTTCAATTATTGTATATATTTAGAAACTAGAGAGCTTTATCTTTAATTTGATACTAACATTTTAAAAATCTGTCTATAAATAAAAAAATAAATCATGGGGGCTGTCAACTCACTTCGTTTTTCTTATTTAGAATAGCAATGGGCCGGGGAATACACACTGTTCACTCACAAATGTTTGTAGAGATTAAATTGGAAATTTAAAGCAACCAATTTTTCTCGAAATTCAAAGTCAATTTCCATAGCAACCAAGCAACATTTTGGAATTCAAAATTTATTTTCATGAACAGGATGATGACATGTATGTGTGGAATAAAAATCATTAGAATCCATGACTATGCCTGGCCAAGTTTTTTTGGTGGTTACACAGAATCACTCTTAAATGGTTTTAAGGGGTTTAAAGGGTTTAAAGGGACAATACGGGGTTTTAAAGGGTTTTATAAAAATTATTTGGGGTTTTAATTTTTTTCAGACAGTGTTTAACACTATATCACACCTAGCTAGAATTTCAATGGCAATTATCTACTTTAAAATGGTCTAAATGTTAACCTACATGCTACTTTGAAGATCAGTTAACCCAATAATAGGGTTATTATAGTCTTAATAATGATTTTTTCAGGAATAATTTTCTCAAAACCCCAAAGATATGGAAAAACATGCTTAACACCCAAATTAGGTTTTAAAGGATAAAACTGGGGTTTTAAAGGGCGGGTTTTATGTGCCAACCCTTCTAATGGGGGATAACAAGTTATTCTTTCATGCTAGCTGTACTGAAAAATGTCAAATCTGTGCTATGCATCTACCTTATACTGCCAATCTAACACGTACGGACAACGCATGTAAGCAGTACATTAAAGTACGGTCTCTGCACAAAGATTGTACGCTGTAAGCAAGTTGTTCATGCGTTTAACTTACTTGCCAAGTGCGCAACGTATGATGCATTCGTTCACTCAAGGTCAGGCAAAATGCGTTTTCAAGAGTCACATTTATAAAAGTCCTGATTATAAAATGATTGTAGATTTAGTGTGTGTATATTGCCTTGTAGATGAAGTTATCTATAGAGAATGGTTTTGATATTTATCTATAAGATGAAGATGTTATTGACATGTAAGTATTTATTTATATGTATAATTATTTCAGTTCAGAAACTTTGAGTTGAATGTAGATACTTAGGTTCCTACAATCATGCATTTTATATATAATCATAACCGAGGGACGGTTGGTGCCCAAGCCCGTCAGGGCAAGGGTACCAACACTCCCGAGGGACTCTGCAGATGTAATAGCACGAAAAAGCATGCGTAAACGCTATTATAGGATAAAACTACACTTTATTAGTATGTTTTAAAAAGTTATGACATTTTGGCGGGACATTTTGGGCGACGTCGAGAAAACAAACGCGACGTCGCTTAGCAAATTTTACGTCATATTCAAGTTTTTGTTATGAGCGTCGACTTCCGGTATCGGCAAATATCAAGAAAACAGCGACATTGGGGGTTTGTTTACGTTTATTATTTTACTATTATAGAAAATTGATTAGTAGTTACAATTAGAATGTGAATAACAGTTCATATAACGCTGCAAATCATTTATTTTCGTCGGCTTGGTCCTGAAATGAGCATACTTAAAACTGAACACCAACAGCGCGTGTGCGCGAGAATTTTTACAATAACGTACCTTTTCCCCCCGTTTAAGTATGAGCAAAATCACCGTATTTATGCTATAATAAATATTTATTGATTAAAACGAATTCTAATAATGAGCTTGGATACAAGCTTGTAGCTTATGTTTATTATGATAACTATAATCGACGTTAAATAAAGTTTATCTTATCTTATCTTAGTACATATACAATATATACTGAATAAGTTTAATGTATATCAATCAACAATAAATACAATATCTATGTGAAAACATGACAATAGACTAAACAACTAGAGGTACGGAATCATGTATTCATCACCTTTGATCACACATGATCAATGGTAGACACGCCTTTTTACTTAGTAGTATAAACAAAGTATATAATTATCCTTAGGAGATTAACTGTATTGTGATGAAATTCTTTCTAGTAAAATGTTGATAAATAAAAGGGCCTTAATCAAATCATTATCCACATATATATATATATGACAATATTGATATCCACAGATAATCATATGGTGAAGTAGCCCTTTTTAGTACTACATGTAGTATTGTAAAGAAGTGAAAGGGTCGACATGACAATACAGTCATCACCAATCATTACTAGGCGTGAGAAGTAGAGAAGTAAAAATACTGAAGTACTGAAAAGTATGAAAAGCAACACTAGCGCTTCATGGTATACCTAAAAGTTGTGGATTCTATCATGATTTATTATGGGATTTGATTTCTAAAAGTGACCTGTCTTCTACCTGGGTCTTGCACATAACACATTATCTTAATGGGTTGAACATTTGTAGCAAGATAATATAAAATTACTCCTGAAGGTATAACTTGTTTTTTTGCAAATGACACAATATCTTTATGTGGTGAAGATTTAGCTAGCAGCAAAAATTCAAAAAAAATTAAAATTACTTGATGGCCTACAACAAAGATACCACACAGACACAATTACAAATGTAACTACAAATGGTTTCCAGTCTGATGTGAAAATGTTGAAATACAGAAAGCAGTGATCAATGTTACACATGTTAAATTTTTGTTTTACATGTACTAATGAACAGGCAAACATCTCGAACATAGACAAACACTACATACGCTGATGGTATAGTTTGTCATAAATGCACCAGAAATGAACACTTACGCATAGTGCACCCAGGATAAATATACAGTTTAAACAATTTAAAAAAAATACTGATCAATATATGAGTGTATAACTGTATTCACAGGTTAATGTAACACTCGTTGATAAATAGTAAAATAATGTTAAAACTATTTAAAACTAACCAATCAACAGCTGAACCAGTATTGGCCCTGTGATTGAAAACAAAGTTCTGGCTCCGCTCAACTTGAGAGAGCATGAAACTTGATTTGTTCTTCACATTTTTCAAAATTAAAACATCTTTACATTTCAGGAAATATTAAGCAACTTTCTATTCATTTGTAAGTCAACATAATAGCCTTCATATGATCTGCCTCATATACACATGTACTATTTATTATACCCCCGCAAACAAAGTTTGAAGGGGGTATACTGGAGTCACCATGTTGGTCTGTCGGTCAGTTGGTCTGTCGTTACGTTAGCATCGTGTCCGCTCTGTGACTTTGTCATTTCTTACTGGATTTTAAAATTGCTTGGTACAAATGTTCACCACATCAAGACGGTGTGGCATGCGCAAGACCCAGGTCCCTATCTCAAAGGTCAAGGTCACACTTAGAGGTCGAAGGTTATATAGTCATGCAAATCGTGTCTGCTCTGTAACTTTGTCATTTCTTACTGGATTTTAAAATTGATTTGTACAAATGTTCACCACATCAAGACGGTGTGTCATGCGCAAGACCCAGGTCCCTACCTCAAAGGTCAAGGTCACACTTACAGGTCAAAGGTTATATAGTTATGCAAATCGTGTCCGCTCTGTAACTATGTCATTTCTTACTGGATTTTAAAATTGCTTGGTACAAAGTCATGAAATTTCAATCATGGTGTTTTTCAATCTGTATAGCAGCAGATTTCTATCAAATGTGTTGTTTAGACTATAATTTTAAATAATATTCCTGTGTAAAGGCGGTGCTGCGGGGGTATGATTCATCACTCCTGTGATAGCTCTAGTTTTCATTTTGACTATGCCATTTCTATCGTACAATGGCACTATACATTTGTAAGTAGAACAATGAAATCCAAAATTCTTGAAATTACGTCCCCACGAAATGGTCTTTTTACCAAAACCATGAAATTTTGTCCTATTGAAATTGACTTATGGGGGACTGATTTCATAAGACCTAGTCATAATCTTATCAGTGACAAATATTTACAATTCTAAACACACCAGCTATTTCACATTAAAATAATCTATCTCTAAAACAGATAAAGCCCTACATTCTTTATTGTTAAATAAAAAAACAATTTGATACAACTACACAAAATGTTTATCAAAATGCAATATAATTGCAATGAACTTTCACTACTATAACATGTACCACGAAATATAATGTAAATGTAGACATGTATCTATTTAAATATATTGTACAAACTTATGACATACATATTTCAAAATTTATGTAACATAAAATACTGTAAAATCATTAATTTTGTGGGGGATTAAATTTCATAAGTTTGGTGGTTCACCTTCAACCATAAAATCGAATCTCCTCTCATATTAAATTTCGTGGATTTCGTGGTTCACCTCAACCGCAAACTTTAATCCCAACAATCATTAATTTTGACCATTGTTTTATTACCTGAAATGCAAAATCCACAAATTCAAGTCCCAACGAAATTGTCTTTTTTACCAAACCCACGAAACTTCGTCCGAACGAAATTAAATGATTTTACAGAATTTTATTTAATCCGGGAATATTTTCAAAGAAATTGATGAACGTGGCAACCCTTAAGGCATACGATGCGCTAGTTGGGGTTTATGGATCACAAGTTTAATGGTAGATAGAAAATCACTATTTACCTGAAAATCACCCGTCCCAAGTAACGTTTATTCCAGTTCTAAAAATAGAGGGTGTACCCAGTGACAATTGTAAGTAAGAAAGGTAGCATATTCCTAATGGTAAACGAAAATTAAAATGTTTCACTTCAGGCTTTACACATACTAATACAAGAAAACCATGCCCTTTAGTCACCCAATTCAGTACCATGGCCCTTTGTAAACATGTTGTTAACACAATTCAGTACCATGGCCCTTTGTAAACATGTTGTTAACACAATTCAGTACCATGACCCTTTGTAAACATGTTTTTAACACGATTCAGTACCATGGCCCTTTGTTAACTTGTTTTTAACACAATTCAGTACCATGGCCCTTTGTAAACATGTTTTTAACACATCTATATGGTATGACCAATACATATTTATTTGCGAAGAAATCGCATGTCAATCAAACTGTCATAAATTGTTATGACCTAATGCTCTCCGTGTAACAATGGACTCTATAAAATATGTTTTAACAGCTTTGGTATGTTTCAGTCTGGGATTGAGTCTGATGTCTGCTGCCTAAACAAAGCACTACAGAGTGTCTTTATTCAATTACCTCCTATTCAATTAAAGGTAGAAGGCATGTATTACCTTCTGTGGAAAGCGCTTAGGCAAACAGACACTCAGGAACCATCGGGATGATCCATTTCCAAAGATTTATCTAGATGACCACACAAACAACGAGTAACTTAATGGGTATAATACATAGAGAGGAGAAATAAAGAAAGATTGACAGACCATGTGTTAGAATAAGAAGCTGTAGAAAGATATAACATACTACTGTCCCCATGTCTTGTCATCTTCAAACTGAGGACAGAAATAGAAGTACACACACGTTAGTAAGATATATACACACAGGATAGATACTCTAAGTACCGTAGTATTTCTATGTAATGCACTCAATATACCGTACAACTTCTATTCAGCAAAACCCTATGAGAGTTACAAATATTGGCATGTTTTAAGTCATAATTCCGACCTAGTAATTAGGGAACATTGTCAGGCCCAAAAATCCCAGTTAAAAGTATGAAACTTGATTTTTCAATACATTACTCAAATAAGAAATTTTAGCCTGCATTAAATAAGCACTAATGCCCCGGTGGAAGCCTTGTCCAGAATAACTAGCTAAGTCAATCGGGGTCATAAGTCTGTTGAAATGTTGGATAACGCTTCATGGCTAGGTCAATGATGTTTATACCAATTTTGAAAAGAATGCCTTGATGTAGTGTGATTTACCCATACCATTAAGAGGCTAACATATATAGAAATACTACTGTATCAGTAAAATCACAGCAAAGCAACAGATTATGATCATAGTAATTATATGATATATACATGAATTACTAGAGTCAGGCCCTGATCTCCAAAAGCATCCCAAGTCCAAATCTCAGCTCAAATTGAGATTTTTCTCAAATGGGAGTTTCTGAACCTGTATTTAAGATAAGTCAGAAGTTAAACTCTTGAAATTTTACTGTTTAAATCTCAGAATATTGCTTGTGTAATGCAAATTAAGTATACGACCACCAATGGAAATTAATTAAAAACATGAAATATTTGAGTTTGAGATTTACCGGTAGATCAGACTGAGAAACTTAGGGAGATTGGGACCTGGATTAAATGCACTTTTTCTACAAGAAAACAGCTATCAGAAAACAACTACAAAATTTTGATGTGTAAACTTTATCAAGCAAGTTATTTACTAAGGAAGAAAATTATGTATCATATACAGGGGTCCTACTCAGTACATGTACCGAGGCATAATACCAAATCCTGAAAATAAGACGCAAGTCTGTTATGGTGCCATCCCTATACCAGAACTCCAGATATGTTTTAAACATTGTTCTATAGATAAAATTTAGTTCATAAAATTTCAAATAGCCATAACTAAGGGTTATAAATCCTAATTATTCTAATTTTGTAGGATCCCTGTGTAGTGTAGCACGGCTAGTGTAAGAAACAGTCATCTATTAAGTTCACTAAATTCATATCAGAAATGAAATTTTCACACAATTCATTCACATTTATCAAAACAGGCTCATGTTATTCATTGGGTACCACGACCAACAAGACTAGCGCTTCTTATTATAATGTTTTTTGTTGTGTGAAGTCACATATATATGAAAAAATATGTTATTAATAAAATCTAAATCAAAGCGTTAATATCATTTATACGAATATGAAATACGTATGAAAAGCAGCTTAGGCATATATATTTACACTAGCTTTAGGCCAAATTTTTAATTTATTTTTAGGTTTATGAAAATCTCTTGAACATTTTGCTATCTCTTTGAAGGATTGTAAAAATAAAAACCAGGACAAAAACTTGGCCCTTAACATTCATCGGCAATGATGTGTGCTTGTCTTTCAAATCTGGTTGGAGGCACATACATAAATGCCTGCCATATTTCAATAGAAATAAAGCAAATAAAGTCTAAGCTCTGCATTTCGTGTCCCTAATGGGGCTTCATTTGTTTTCTCAATCTCCTCCAAACAGCGAAATGTTCCAAAAATTCCAGAAAACCTAAGAACAAAAAATGTTTGGCCTTAGAGATATATCATAAGTATGGATATTGAAGGTATATACAACAATAGTTTTACTACAACATTTATTGTCCACTTACCTTGCTAGGGCTAAAATCAGCAAAGTTAGTAGAGATAGCATCCCCACCACCTAGTGTACCACTCACCACATTCGACGATCCAAACGGGTCCGACTCTCAAATGGGTCGTTAGGAAACGCTCCAGCTCCAAACGGGTCTGGCTTCTTTGGCTTCGATGGACTAGACATTGGTGACTTGCCCTTGGGTGGGCAGGTCGTGTGGAGGGGCTTTCTTTTGTTTAGGGGTAATGCAGGACGAGGGGATTCAGAACCGGATTTAGCAGGAGGGGAGGGTGCAAAGGGGTAACTACCAAATAAATCACCACTAGGTCTCTGCGATGCAAAGAAACAAAGGATTTGTTATTTGAGTATATATATATATAAAGAAAGATTATCATCCCTTGTGTCAGCCATTTTTTCATGCTTCCCCTTTATTGAAACTGAAACCCAAAACACTCCAAAATGTGTCAACTAGAAATGTATCCAAGGGATATCAGTACTACACATTCTTCTGTTCACAATAAAGGGCCATAACTTCAATATAATTGTTAACAATTGTTGCTATTCAAGGGCCATAACTTCACTCTTCCTGGTTACATGCAAACAATTAAAAAACATTTCTACACTACCCAAAAGTTCTAACCCGCCACCTTACATTTTTCATTATAACTTTTTTATTAAAGTATGTAGTCTCATGACATTTTGCATACCAATACTTGAATACAAGATGCAGTTAATTATCAATTTATTTTGGACGACAAACGGTTATGTTCGCTGTGACAGGCGTCTTACGTAATGATGGTTTTTTTTACCAATTCACAAAAATACCCAAAACTGTTTGTGAAATCGTACAGAAATCAACGCATGGAAATCACGATTTGATAAATATGTTGGCCTAACTAATCCCTGCTCACTACGAAAAACACGTTACATGCCGTGATTGACTCCAGACGATCTCGGTTGAAGAGTAACAAACTTGGAACAAAATAAGAAAAATGCCTTGTCAAAAAGGTTGATTTTTCAAAATCACGCTTGTATCGCAATCCGAAGTTTGCTGTTGATAAAAAACGGAGATAACCACCAAAATTACAAAAACAAACAAAAAAAAACAAAAAAATAATTCTGTGAAATTAAAAAAATAAGGACCGCAACTCTGCCCAAGCTCATGACATTCCGACAGGTCTGTCGCGTTCTTTGCGTGTCAAACGCAGCGTGTAAGGTGTTTTTCGCATAGGAAATTCATTATTTTGATCAAACCCGTTCTAAAACACGTCCTTTTCGTTGCGCATTTCTTACACGTGTAAACATGCTATATTACGTAACAGGTCTAACACGGTGAATTAAACCGCAAATATGCCAAAAATAAACACATAATTGGCTTTAATACATCTTTATACGTCTGTATGTGAATGTTCATGCTAATAAATGCATTATCAAAAAAGTATTTTAAAAAATCAAAAAATTGACACCAACGAATTGTGTTCAAGCGATTTTTCGAAATCCCGTGAGTGTTCCCCTCGATAAAATTTCAGGATCAAAAGTGTTTTTCAAGATAAGCAGTCATCAACAATGCCGAATTCGTTCATGCGCAAGTTGATTTAGGTGGACATGCAACGCACGTGAAAAAATGCGATATTACGCAATACGCCGAATGCACTGAGTTTAGCCATAATATCGCCAAAAATAAATTAATGATCAGCTGTATCTTCTAAACATGTATCGGTATGTGAAATTTCACATGAATATATGAATTTTTGACAATACAAGACTGAAATATATAAGTGGCGGGTTTGCACTTTTGGGTAGTGTACACAAGCGGACATGCAACCAAAATATATAACAAAAGTTCAAATAGCCATTATTTTATGATGCAAGAACAATAACACTGTTATTCATAAATTAATCGAAGTGAAACTTAAGAGTGCCAAAGCCGTTACCAATAAGAACAAATCATGTATGCCCAATGGCATTCATATAGCCATTGATTTTGAAGGTCACAGTGACATTGAAAATTGAACCCATGGTTTCAAATTAATAACGGTCATCTATTGAATTCTCCAGAAAATCACTTGCCTACTCAGGACCAAAATATGGAATGAAATACCAAAAGCAGTCAGACACAAGAAATAAATTCCAAAATGCATACATTAAATGGCAATACCCATAAACCAACATTGACACAACACACGACTCATCCTGTTAATATATCTAACCTTTGTAACTATTAATTACTTTGTTGATTATATTTGTATACTTATTTTTCATGTTATGTAACCTTTATATTTAATGTATATATGTTGAGGCCCATATGGAAGATTGCATTATTGTAAATATGTTAGCCTCGTAAAATAAAGACTTTACTTACTTACTTACTTACTTACTTACTATGGTGACTAACTGCCATGTTAAGTTTTAAGGGTCCTCGGGCCAAGTGTTGATGAGTAATTGCACCAACAAATAAACACAAACAGACCGACATGTGTGAAGAAAGAAAGGAGCATAATAAATGGGATAGACAGAAAAGGATAATAGAAAATCGGACAAGGACGGCAGCACTCAACTTAAACAACCGAGCAGAGATTGGCTGCGAAATTGAAAATGGCAAATCTATATACACCAGTAGTGGGGGGGCATTAATGAAATCCTTTCCCTTTCCATTTTTAAGTAATGTCAAGATCAGGATGATAATCCGGTAATAATTGTGCAATGGCCTAACTAAAAGAATGTTTGTTTCCTGTTATCATGCCCCCAGGTAGGTCACTTTTTTACATCAGAAAGAATAACTACCCTATAGAAAGCAAGTGTAAAAATTTATAGCTAAAATTGAAATATAAGTCTTTTTGTAAAATGCCAAACAAAAAACAATAAGTGGTGTTCAGAATGTTTCAGGACAAGTGCATCTTTCAAGTTTTTATTTTTGGTTGGGATTATGGAAACAAATTATTCTTTTTTTACACCTAATGTCTGGACAGTAAGTATAATAATCGCACTGGCAAACAAGATCAGTTATGTCAAGTAGAAACACAAATTCTGTATAATTGAAAGCATTCTGGGTTTTGCAGATTTTGACTTTAAGTCAGCCCTGGATAATTAGAAAAGCAGGGAATTGTGGTTCTACTTACTACAGTGAATTAGTTTTGCTTGTTGAAACTTGAAAGCAATCATTAGAGACAAAATCACACAGCAAAAACCCAACATTTATTAAATTTAATTTTAAAACATGTAAACTATGGAAGTTATTCACGCATATTTAAGCAATACCAATACGAACATCTGAATATAGTACTACCTGTGGTTTACTAGATGCAGTACCAAATGAATCAAATGCATCCATCTGTTTAGTACCCCCAGATGATGAGGAAAATGAACTTCCAAATGGATCTGAACTAGAAAATGGATCATCCTGAAATATAACAAATCAACATTTACTTTTACTTAAGCCTGTTCACTCCGGTTTGGAGCATAGGCCGACAACAATCGTCCTCCATCTCTGTCTGTCCTGCACATCAGTCTCCATGTTGACAAATCAAGGTTCATATTTAATTATTCTACCACATTTATATTACCCTTTGTTCAAGTAAATTGCACGCTCTGAAGTGTTGAAACATATCTACATATATTTAGTAATAACAAGTGCCAACTGCACCTTCTCCAAGTACATTTAACTCCTTTTCAAGGACTAAAATAATATTGTCATGGCAAAAACGTGTAATTATTGTCTTTAAATCATGAATTTATGAATAAACTAGAAATGTGTCCACTGGACTGGTGCCATCATAAGGGTATTTAGTTAAACTGCTTGCAAGGAGTTAAACACACAAGATTTGTGTTACGTACACGTATGGACAGACGTAAATTTCTACGGACAGTACCAATGCTATATGCCAAGCCACATATAAATAAGTGGGGGAACAATGAGCAATCAGAAGCTCAATGTCACTATGGATATTTATACTTGCACTTGTTAAGAAATAAATTTTAGTTGATTTTTGTAATTGAATTCCCTGTACCATATTAATGGAATGTTAATTCGTGGAATTTGCATTTCAGTTAATAAATGCAAAGATCAAAATTATTGTTCAATGGAATTTGATTTAGTGCTTGAATATGAACCAAGAAATTTAATCTCTGACAAAAATTGCTGATTTGACATTAAGTGACTTACTTTAGAATTACTAGTAGTATTACTGGAAGCAGGCAATGCATCTTTAAATGGATCATCTGATGCAAAAGGGTCAGATGTAAAACCTTCAGATTTAAATGGATCACCTGGAATAAATGGTAAAATAAGATAAACATGTACATGCAAGAATAAAATGTGATCATTTAGATGTGAAAGAAAGAGACGCACATACCCACCTAGAAAACAGTAAAATATGGTACACAGGGATGAAAAATCATGATCATTTCAATATGAAACTTTTACAACAACAAGACCACATTACCCCGATAAGTTGAAAGGCTATTTATTAAATGAATTATTTACAACTGTTATCTGCATTGTTATCGTTCATAAGATGTTATAATTTAAAATTTGCCTTTTCCCTCGAATCATTTACCAATAAGCCACGGAATGACAAAACACAACTGCATCCGTCAAACACCAACGAAAGAACAAACAAACAATAATACACTTACTACTTTTAAATGGATCATCCGCAGCAAAGGGATCTGCCTAAGGGGGCCCTCCACTACTTCCACCTCCAAATGGATCTTTATTTTTAAAAGGGTCTTCATCAAATGCAGAACCCATACTAAAATCACTTATAGTACTGACTGGGCTTCCCACCTATAATAGAAAATCAAGTACATACAACAAAATAGAAATGGTAGCTTATCTAGTGTTACTTCACTTTTTAAACTTTCAAAGGGAGGTAACTACATCAACAATTAAATGTCACATTAAAGTTGCCTCCCTTGGCATAATGTATTTGCATCATGTGAGTCTAACACATATGATTGGAGGCAAATTGATAAAATCTCACTAATATTTGGAAATACTGGAACTTTTACAAAATGATCACAAATAAAGCATTGCTTCGTGAAGCATATATCGTATACACTTAGCGGCACTTCTAACGCTGCCACTTATATTTATCAGTTTTCTTTAAAAGTCCTCAATGAATTGTAATGAAATTTGGCATACTTGAACATCAATATTTGACCCAGGCTCTGTCGAATTTTCTGCTCGATTCGACAATAGACTATTGCATGATTCGTCTTCAACTGACTGAATACTTATATTAAAAATCGCATTTTATCACTCAATATCGGCCATCTGATTGTTATATATGCGTATGGATGTCCCTATTTCCTATAATGGTTGTGCATATCAACATTTTATTCGCTCATGTTTTTTAATAGTTATTAACAATATTTACCAAAATGCTAGAAAACGAAAATTGTTGGTTTTGCTGCAAAATATAGTATTTTCCGTACCCATAGCGTGTCTGTTGAGAAAATACGATTCTTGCGAGTAACGCAGGTTGCGCTCAACTTGAAATTTAAATTTAGGATGACTAATTATTATATCAAACTGAATAAATTAAACTCTACCGCGTACTATTAAAATTCGTTATGCAGAAGATATGTGAATGTTACCATTCAAGTAGCATCATTTGAGGTTAAGCGTTTATTTTAAGCGCATCGGTTTTATAGTTAGATTATGAGCTGATTTTGAGGCGGTCTAAGCTTACCAACAGCTATTTACCTAGGAAATTGTAACATAGATGAAATTTATGAATACTTTTACTGTGTACACTCATTACATAACACTTGAAGCTACGAAGAAATAAAATATTGAAAATACGCATTTGACCCCTAATAAATACGTTGTTTAATTTTGTGACTTTGTATTTCCGGGTGACGTAAATTACGCTTTTTTCATACACACCAATTTCTGTATTAACACGTGCAGCAATAGGCACATGCCTGAAACTACAACTGGTGAAAATTTGATAAAGTTATCTCAAACGGTTTTCGAGATATCAAGAATAATCAAGTGGCAGCGTTAGAAGTGCCGCTGAGTGCAGTATTGTAATAAATGTAAAATATATAAAACTCCATTAATTTAAGTTTAAATTCATTCATTAAAATTCGAGCAAGGAAAATCTCCTTCGTTTTATTGAAATCTCCTACATTTTCATAACCAATCTCATGCAAAGGGTTGTGGAAACAGGATCTTACTGTTGCTCGAGTACTTCCTTGGTCCTCTATACTCGTCTGTGGTGTAGACAAACTTGTTATACCAGGTGGCATGGAATATTCTGCAACACCTTGTTGTATGGCTCTATATTGGTCCAGTAAATGCTGTACTCGAGTTTTTGTCTGAAATATTGCCATTGTTATGATTTATGCATATTCAGGTATTTAGATAAAATGTTGTTTCTCAACAATTTTCAGTTATGAAGAGGGGACAGTATCACTAGGTGAGTGGCTGGAGACAACCAATGGAGCTCTTACTAGCAATTATGATCTAAAAGACACATTTTCGAGGCTATAATTTGCCAGATTTGTTTGTATCAGACTCAATGTTGACCCTACAAGTTTTATATAAGCCCAAGTTTTTGCATATTAATTCCTAATTCATAGTACCCTTACCATGAGCAGTACTCAATAAAGGGAGTGTGACAGACCCAACATACAGAAAAGAAAATACAGAACTCCTGACGAGTGTTATCTACCTGACTGACTTGTAATACAACATCTTTCTGTGATTTAGCTAACTGTTCAAGTTGTGTTTTGCCAGTTTCTACTTTCTGTTCTAATTTATTCTCCTCCTCTCTCAATGTACTTAGTTCTATACGTAGTTTGTTCTATTCTTCATCCGTTTCCTGTTACAAAATAGTCATACAGTAAAACTCGCTTATAACGAAATGCCAGGGGTATAAAAATTATTTCGCTGTAACAGAGTTTTCATTGTAACCGAGCACACGCTTATAGTGATATTTCACTGTAAGTTTCTCATGTATAACGAACTTCGTTATAAACTGTATCAGAGGACGGAGGTATAATTCTTCTAGATCTATGTAAATACGAGGGTATATCCAAAAATAATGTCATTATTTCCGTGTTTAATTGTTTATAGGCCGATATGCAATAAGATGATATCAAAATGTTCAGCAATTCAATTCTTATTAATATAAAACATGCCGCATTATTCGATTATTCATAACAGGATTGTATGAACATTTAAAGTATAGATATGACGTCATATCGCCGCACACGAAAATTAAGATTGTTTTTCATTATCATATCAGTTTTCTTTTATGCGTTTTCAGAAAAAAATAACTCTCGAAAGCAGACAATATTTTCGTGACGTGATGAAACAAATGTTTTGGGTCTGCCGCTAAAAATTTAATTATGTCACTCAACTTTGAAAATCGTTATATATCTTCAACGCATTGATTACTTAGCGAAAACACGGCAGATTTGTGACAAAAAGACGCTGCGCGTAGTAATGCACTTTTCCTAAAAGTTTTTGAAAGTTACCTACAGAAACTTTAGTTACACAAGGCGGCAACATAGACTCATGTGTATGTAGTATAATCTTTTAAGGGGGCATATATCACCAAAACATTATTGATAGAGAGTCATATGCACGGTTTTTAGTAGATCCAAAAAGGACACCCAAGAGTATTTTTAACGCCATCAATTCAATTCGACGTTCAAAACCGCAATCATTATGTGTTCAGTTAAATATTTTGCCGTGGGACTATAAAAATAATTTGATTGCGAAGAGATTAAGTGTCGGGCGGGTTACACATTTTAAAGGTCTTGGAAATGACTGCAGGGTTTATGAGTCGTAAGAAATCACCAGGCCCCAAGTTCACAAAGAATTAGCTTTCAGGATCAGGATCAAGATCAAATATATATCCTTAAAATTCAGTAGATATGTTAGGCTTAAGCTTGGTATTTTTTAGACATGTGAGTACATAAAAACACATCCTTCAATTTTAAAGACAATATAATTAGTTTTTACTGTAAATAATCAAAATACTAACTTGATCCTCATTTTAATAATTCATCCTCGTTTCTCAGGATCAGTTTCAGTCTCAACAACAATAATTCACTTTTGCAACAGAAAATGATAGTCTAAATATTTTAAACATGTCAATATGAAGTAAATAAGGTATTCTCTACATGGCTGTAAGTTGTAATTGCCAAAAGTTACCAACAACCTCCAAAAAATGGAAAACTATTTTCAGGATCAAGTTTGATCCAGATCAGTTGATCCTTTGTGAACATGGGGCCAGGGATGAACTTCTGCTGAATGAGTAGGTGTCGGCAAGTAACACCGTTGTGACGTCGTTGACGTCGGACTTGCGACGATGCTCGTAAATATGTCTCATGAAAATGTTCATATTATCAGAACTATTATGTGCATTGTTGTGAAATTTGGTCATCATATTCAAATTAGACTGAAGTTACGGTATGAAAGATTTCGTGGTTTTACAGACATTATATACGATTTTATAGCATCAGTAACATTACTTTTGGATATACCCACGTATATGTCATGCAATAAATGAATAGAAAACCTTGATGCATATGTATTTTATTCGTGTATTTGATCTGGCCCCCGTAAACCGCTCGAACAGAGCTTTATCGACAGTATCAGCATTTCCAGATCGACGACGTTTTCACGATGATGATGAAGTTGATGAATGAAAAGACTGAATAATCATGTCTTTCATTTTAAATATTCCAGTGATCGTGCTCGGTGCTACTTCAAATTTCTTTGCAACACTAGTTTTAGATTCAGTTTCACACGCCTTAATAATCTCATATTTGGTATCTAATGTCAGTTGCTTTCGTTTGCGAGATGGCGACCCTTCCATATGTTAACATAAATATTTCCTGACTGACTAACGCAAACAAAAAGAGACTTTTTAAATGTATGCAATTTTGTTTTGTAAATCCTTTTCACTCAATAAACATAAAATAATTGACCGCGAAAACATTGAGAACTTACTCAAACAAAATAATTTAAATTGATACACTGTGGTAATTGGTATTTATCAACGTGAAAACGCTATTGAATTTCATAGCAATGGAAAGCTACGGGTCAAAATAATATCCAATACGTAATTATCACGGTCAATAAAAGTTTTTGCTTTGATGTTTGAAAAAATTTAGTTTCATTGTAACCGATCATATTTCCTCTCAAACCTTGGTTTACTTCTTTTCCACAAATTAAGGGCCAGTAACACCCAACAAGTTCTCATAACTGGTTCAGAGCTGGTAGACGCTAGATAATGCATCAATTTCCATCTATACAAAGCTTAAAACTGTTGGTAATTATAAGTTCTGAACTATACTGTATGCCATATAATATTGACTAGTGTTTAATGCCAGTAAGTCAGTAAGTAACAAACAAACAAAAATTTAGTTCAGTCTAACTACTAACTTAAACCATAAACGAAACCATTAAAAACTAAATAGGTGTTCGGTAACATGTGCCCCTGGGGAGTAAATTAAAATGTCATTTATGTCCCAAACCCCATAACAGAAAATCCCCTATGACTGTTTGTAAGGAGTGTATGATAACACTTACACAGAAATATCACACAAACATATCAAATTTTCACTAGCAAAATTAACACCAGCAAGGAAATTGAATAAGAACTTTTAACTATGTTACAAACTTAAAGACAATCCAATGAAACCTTGTTCAAAAGTACAAAATTAAACAAGAAGGCCCTTTTTGGCCTAGGTCACTCACTTGTTGCACATTGGTCTAGGTATCAGTACAACTTAAATTCTGACCATATTTCATGATGATTGGATAAAATCGGCGACCTCTGGAGTAAACACAAACTTTTTCTAAGATTTGACCTAGTGACCTAGTTCTTAACCTCACATGACCCAGTTCAGAACTTGGCCTAGATTTTATAAAGAACAACATTCTGACAGAGTTCATGAAGATTGGATCAAAATGGCGAACTCTGGAGTGAACACAAATTATTTCTAAGATTTAACCTAGTGACCTTCTTTTTGACCACACCTGACCCAGTCTGAACTAGGCCTCGATTCGATGTAGAACAACATTCTGAATAAGTTTCATGAAGATTGGATCTGGAGTGAAAACAAAGTTTTTCTAAGGTTTTTTACCCCACATGACCCAGTTTCAAACTTGGCCTAGATTTCATGAAGAGCAACATTCTGACCAAGTTTCAAGAAGATTGGATCAAATTGGTAACATCTAGAGTATACACAAGGTTTTATAAGATTTGTCCTGGTGACCTAGTTTTCGACCCCACATGACCCTGTTTCGACCTGGCCTAGATTTTATGGAGAACAACATTCTGACCAAGTTTATGGTGATTGGATGAAAATGATGACCTCTAGAGTGCACAAAAGGTTTTTCTAAGATTTGACCTAGTGACCTAGTTTTTTACCCCACATGACCCAGTTTTGAACTTGGCCTAGATTTCATTCTGACCAAGTTTCATGAACATTTGATCAAAACTGTTGCCTCTAGAGTGAACACAAGAAAATTGTTGAGGGACAGACGACAGACGAAGAGTCATCGCAAAAGCTCACATTGTCACTATGTGACAGGTGAGCTAAAAATAAATATGCCAAAGGTTTTGGGCACCGGACTGAACATATGTAACAAAATGTGTCAAAGTTTGAGGGTTGATCCATAAATCCATGCAATTCTTACCAGGGCGGATTTCTGTTGGTTTTGTATCTGGTTATTAAGTGCACCAATCTGAAATTAAAACAAAGGGTGCTGGGTGCAAGTGTAGAACAGTCAAATATATGAAACATAGAACAATCTAATAATCACAACAAAAGTCAAAGTTCAACATAATCTTGATTACGCTTGTGTGCAAAATAGTGCAACACCAAAAACGTAACATAGTATAACTACATACAACAGGAAAGATATACATGTACAGTGTTGTCGGGTAATTCTGTGCATCTAACGGGTATTTGCTTTCTACATTTACAATTATTTTATTTGTAGAATAAATTATGGTGCTATTCGGATAGAAACAACCTTCATTGACACATGCAAACAATTCAAACCACCATACCTTCGCTAAGCTAGGTCAAATGTCGTCACAAAACAAGATTGTTATCGGTTTTCATGACGTAAATTTTGTCGGCTAATTATGTGCAGGTGGAATTGTGTTTTGTATAGTATGTTTCAAAGATTCGTTTCAGAAGAAATTTAGCACAGTATTGATAGAATAAGTCATAAAGACAATGTCATCATCCATTAGGAAAGTGCATTAAGTCAATTTATAAGTCATGGGGCACATCAAATTAACGAAAATCACCGTCGATACTCATTTTGGTCAATTTTTTTGTAGAAATTTTTTCCGTGTTTGTTGATGTGATTATGAATATTTACATACATATTAAACATCTACAAAAACACTTGAGGACCGAAGGAAAACCACACAACAAAGTGTGCATGAATTAGAAAATTAAGGTGCACAGAATTCCCTGATAGCACAGAATTACCCAATAACGCAGAATTACCCGATAACAAAGACTTACCTGATAACGCAGAATTACCCAATAACGCAGAATTACCCGATAACGCAGAATTACCTAATAATGCAGAATTACCCTATAACACAGAATTACCCGAAACAACGGTACTACCAGAAATAAAAATAATGTATCGACGCTCGTTGTCTGTTATGAACATTGCATGTTTCTGAGTATGTTGTATGAATAATATAAACTCTTCCAGACAGCAGATGAATACCGGAAGGAACGACTTGGTGTGATTAAAAGCCAGACATTGAGTCGTACTTTCCTGTTTGGTATTCAACGCTTTCGAATGATCGGCTAAGTGACCCCGGAGGTGCAAACATTGAAGTGAGGTATTTTTGAGAATATAAAACATTGTTGTTATTATCAGTGCAGGTGAATTGTGTGACATATATTCTGTAATTTTTATTTGTTTTGTTTTGGACAAGGAACATAATGGTCTACTTCCAATGTGTATTGTGTATAGCTATTATTGAAATAAACTTCTTCTTTCTGACATATGTCTGAGCGAGTGAGATTTATTCAGAAAAGGTTAATAACATACGGTCTGACAGTGATTGTGTTTCCCCGGTTAGACGTAACTATGTTATAATGTCATCAGTGACATGTTGTATGATATACCCCGGGTAGACATTACTAACGTTACAATGTCATCAGTGACATGTTGTATGATATACCCCGGGTAGACATTACTAACGTTACAATGTTATCAGTGACATGTTGTATGATATACCCCGGGTAAACATTACTAACGTTACAATGTCATCAGTGACATGCTGTATGATATACCCTGGGTAGACATTACTATGTTACAATGTCATCAGTGACATGTTGTATGATATACCCCGGGTAGACATTACTAACGTTACAATGTCATCAGTGACATGTTGTATGATATACCCCGGGTAGACATTACTAACGTTACAATGTCATCAGTGACATGTTGTATGATATACCCCGGGTAGACATTACTAACGTTACAATGGCAACAATGACATGTTAATTGTATGCTATGCCCTGGGTAGACATTACTGAAGTTACAACGGCAAGAGTGACACGTTGTTTAAGATGCCCTGGGTAGACATTACTCACGTTGCAATGGCAGCAGTGACATGTTGTTTGACATGCTCTAGGTAGACATTACTAAAGTTACAACGGCAACAGTGACATGTTGTATGCTATGCTCAGGGAAGACATTACTCACATCGCAATGGCACCAGTGACATGTTGTATACAATGCCCCGGGTAGACATTACTAACGTTACAATGGCAACAGTGACATGCTGTATGCTATGCCCTGGGTAGACATTACTAACGTTACAATGACAACAGTGACATGCTGTTTGACACGTCTTGGGGAGACATTACTAAAGTTACAACGGCAACAGTGACATGTTGTATGCTATGCTCAGGGTAGACATTACTCACGTTACAATGGCAACAGTGACATGTTGTATGATATACCCCGGGTAGACATTACTAACGTTACAATGGCAACAGTGACATGTTGTATGCTATGCCCCGGGTAGACATTACTAACGTTACAATGGCAACAGTGACATGTTGTATGATATACCCCGGGTAGACATTACTAACGTTACAATGCCAACAGTGACATGTTGTATGCTATGCCCCGGGTAGACATTACTAACGTTACAATGGCAAAAGTGACATGTTGTATGATATACCCCGGGTAGACATTACTAATGCTACAATGGCAACAGTGACATGTTGTATGATATGCCCCGGGTAGACATTACTAATGTTACAATGGCAACAGTGACATGTTGTATGATATACCCCGGGTAGACATTACTAAAGTTACAATGGCAACAGTGACATGTTGTATGATATACCCCGGGTAGACATTACTAATGTTACAATGGCAACAGTGACATGTTGTATGATATACCCCGGGTAGACATTACTAAAGTTACAATGGCAACAGTGACATGTTGTATGATATACCCCGGGTAGACATTACTAACGTTACAATGGCAAAAGTGACATGTTGTATGATATACCCCGGGTAGACATTAATAATGCTACAATGGCAACAGTGACATGTTGTATGATATGCCCCGGGTAGACATTACTAATGTTACAATGGCAACAGTGACATGTTGTATGATATACCCCGGGTAGACATTACTAATGCTACAATGGCAACAGTGACATGCTGCATTATGTGCCCCGGGTAGACATTACTAATGTTACAATGGCAACAGTGACATGTTGTTTGATATACCCCGGGTAGACATAACTAACGTTACAATGGCAACAGTGACATTCTGTATGATATACCCCGGGTAGACAATACTAACGTTACAATGGCAACAGTGACATGTTGTATGAGATACCCCGGGTAGACATTACTAGCGTTACAATAGCAACATTGACATGTTGTATGATATACCCTGGGTAGACATTACTAACGTTACAATGGAGACAATGACATACTGTATGATATACCCCGGGTAGACATTACTAACGTTACAATGACACCAGTGACATTCTGTATGATATACCCTGGGTAGACATTACTCACGTTACAATGGCAACAGTGACATTCTGTATGATATACCCTGGGTAGACATTACTCACGTTACAATGGCAACAGTGACATGTTGTATGATATACCCCGGGTAGACATTACTCACGTTACAATGGCAACAGTGACATGCTGTATGATATACCCCGGGTAGACATTACTAAAGTGACAATGGCAACAGTGACATGCTGTTTGACACGCCCTGGGTAGACATTACTAAAGTGACAATGACAACAGTGACATGCTGTTTGACACGCCCTGGGTAGACATTACTAAAGTGACAATGACAACAGTGACATGGTGTTTGACACGCCCTGGGTAGACATTACTAAAGTGACAATGGCAACAGTGACATGTTGTATGATATACCCCGGGTAGACATTACTAATGTTACAATGGCAACAGTGACATGTTGTATGGTATACCCCGGGTAGACATTACTAAAGTTACAATGGCAACAGTGACATGTTGTATGATATACCCCGGGTAGACATTACTAAAGTTACAATGGCAACAGTGACATTTTGTATGATATACCCCGGGTAGACATTACTAAAGTTACAATGGCAACAGTGACATGTTGTATGATATACCCCGGGTAGACATTACTAAAGTTACAATGGCAACAGTGACATGTTGTATGATATACCCTGGGTAGACATTACTAAAGTAACAATGGCAACAGTGACATGTTGTATGATATACCCCGGGTAGACATTACTAATGTTACAATGGCAACAGTGACATGTTGTTTGACACGCCCTGGGTAGACACTACTAATGTTACAATGGCAACAGTGACATGTTGTTTGACATGCTCTGGGTAGACATTACTCACGTTACAATGACAACAGTGACATGTTGTATGATATACCCCGGGTAGACACTACTAATGTTACAATGACAACAGTGACATGTTGTTTGACATGCTCTGGGTAGACATTACTCACGTTACAATGACAACAGTGACATGTTGTTTGACATGCTCTGGGTAGACATTACTCACGTTACAATGGCAACAGTGACATGTTGTATGATATACCCCGGGTAGACACTACTAATGTTACAATGACAACAGTGACATGTTGTTTGACATGCTCTGGGTAGACATTACTCACGTTACAATGACAACAGTGACATGTTGTTTGACATGCTCTGGGTAGACATTACTCACGTTACAATGACAACAGTGACATGTTGTTTGACATGCTCTGGGTAGACATTACTCACGTTACAATGACAACAGTGACATGTTGTTTGACATGCTCTGGGTAGACATTACTCAAGTTACAATGGCAACAGTGACATGTTGTATTCTATGCCCCGGGTAGACTTAGATTCATGGAAAGATATGTAGCATGTAATGTTCTATTTAAAAGCTAAATTTGAAGTAATTTCATCCCAAGATAAACAATATGGGGTTCCTGCACTTAAAAAACGTCCCTCGTATATTTGCACTTAAGACAAAAATGATGGAATTGTCATAAAGATGTTGTGGGACCTACAGAAGACCATTTCCCCGACTTTATCACAATTCCTAGTTTGTATCTAAAATGCAACTAGACGATATTACTTTAAATAAAACTGAAAGCGAAAGTTAAATGATAAAGCAAAGAGTGATTGTGTGGTTCTTTAAATAATATTTTATATTTATCAGTAACGTCATTTTGAGCAATGCATTGTGGTATATGACATACGCCCCACGGAAGATAAAGACTGCGAGCTCGTTCATTCAGCAAGATGTCATTGTCAACATAACACATCAAGCGAATATTTTGTCAACTATTTCCTATATTTTGTATCAAACAGGATTTCGTGAAAAGTAAGTCACATTTTATATTTCAGTTGATAACCAATGGGTAATACACCTACATGTTAAACTTTGTTTAGTTTTAGTATAGCTAGTTTGCGATAGAAAAAAAATCGAGTTTTTTTAACATTTCTCTGTAATTACAAAATATATGTATGAAATTTTGCACAAATAAATGAAATATATCTACCTAATACACACTGAAATTTCAGCAACATCAGAATTCAGTTAAAAAAAACTTTTGTTCATAAGTTCTATGTAACATATTTGTAGTTTTGTATGAAATATCTAGTAAGAAGACTTGCTACTTGCAACAGACAATTTTACGGTCATGTGATACGCCTAACGGTATATTTACGTATTTGCAACCTTCTAAATATAACACACGCGAGGCCCGTCTGTGAATATGACAAAGTACATGTTATTGTTGTACATTGTTTACTGAATTATACGGGCCTCCTACGTCTCGTTTTTATAACAGTAATGTCAATCCCGACGATCACGGACTGTAACGGTTAAATAATTGATAGTAAATCATCAATGGAATACCAGATTACCTCCCTGTGTTAAACATGTAATTTCAATAAAGAATAAATGTATTTTAATAGGTGACTAAAAATTATGGAATTCGAAATGGGAGTAGGTAGGAAGTAGTTCTGTGTAATTTTTTACCAAAATCTGATGAATAGATTTTCAGAATTGTTACAAAAACACGATTTTTTTTCTATCGCAAACTAGCTATATCGACTGAAAGTTAGCATTTCTTTATCACGTATTGTATTGATTCACATTTTATATTTAATTTAGTAATTAATTCATATTTGATAACCGTTTCTACTACTCTCTTAATGGGGCTTAACAGATATGAAGCGGAATCCGCCATTGTTTTTTATTTCCGAAAATATCGTGTTTAACTTTCAATTCGCGCGGCATAGAAAAATATTTATACAAACTATTCATAGATTACTATTAGTCCAGTCATTTTAACTTTTAACCTCAAACTAATTGCAAAACAAACAGTTTTGTGTTTATATGGTGCGTAATGCTATCCTTAGCAATGTACAAAATATCTTAATTGAATATTTGTGGGACTTTTTGAGATATTTACAAATATATTCAATTGTCACATGTTTTCGCGATATTTGTCACTTTTTATGTAAATAAATCTTGACTTGTACCAGTAACTTATTTTTACATCGTGCTTAGAGGTCGCAATTTTGGTCTGATTTTTATGAAACTTGGCAGCAATGATGATCGTAAGCTAATCTAGGTAAAATAAAATTTTGAGTTAACCGGAGCCAAAATCTAGGTCACTAGGTCAAAACATAGAAAAAACAAGATATAGTCACCAGGGGTCGCAATTTCGACCTTACATTTGTGAAGTTTAGTCACAATGACCACCTTACAAAAATCAAGGTCATGTATGAAATTGGATTAATCTGAGCTAAAAACTAGGTCACTAGGCCAAATTATAGCACAAATCTTTAGAATGCACCCTTTTTACTTAATCTTTATGAAACTATGTCACATGGATCATGAAGACAAAATGTAGGTCAAATTCAGTATTTACTTATCATGAGTTAAAACTAGGTCACTAGGTCAAATAATAGAAAAACCTTCATGAGCCAAAAAGTCGCATCAATCATTTTAACCTATTGACCTAATTTTGACCCAAATAACTCAATAACATACATGTCTTAGATGTTTTGATATGAGCATTGTGACCAAGTTGCATAAATATTAGACCAAAATTGTAAATTTTGTTCCTTCACAACGTTTACCTTTGATTTTAACTAGCGACCTACTTTTTGACCCCGGATGACCCAATTTATAACTTTGACCTATATTTTGTTGATATTATTATTGTGACCAAGTTTCATAAATATAAGGTCAACATTATGACCTCTAGCGACTACACAAGGTTTTGCAACAATTTGACCTAGTGACCTAGTTTTTTACCCTTGATCATCCATTTTCTACCTTGGCCTAAATTTTGTTCAGATGATCACTCTGACCAAGTTTCATAATCATAGAGTCAAAATTGTGAATACAAATGCAATTGTGGACGAACAGATAAAGAGAACAATCACTATTTCTCCAGAATCGACTGATTCGTGTACATTTTGTATATTGTCTGTATTGTATACTGTCCAAACACAAATATCCTTTTTCCATAAGACACACATGTATACAACACATGATATGTGTAAATTTTAAACAAATTGGATTTAATAAAACTTTTGTTTCCCCTTCCAAGTGCTATTTTGAGTCATTTTGTCGACATTTGAATGGGTAGTATACCATCACGTAGACTGGCATTTATATGAAAAGTAAATTGTCTGATGATAAAATCAATATTTGTATTCGATAGAAGAAGGTTGTATCTTTCAGAAAATATAAGCTTTAAGGTGCAATTAGTAAATATTTAACGACTTACACGGGAATTATTAGAACTTAAAATTCCCCATGTAGTATGAAATAAGGAAAATGCTGAAATTGCTACCAAAAGTGACCTTAAACATGTCGATTTTTTTGTATTTTCCCCACTGAACTCGCATATTTGACGTTTTGTTTGTAGTCGATAATAGTCTGTAGATGATGAAAATGCAAAGAAACTCTGTTTTGCAATTTGTTTGAGGTTGACCATATTTTTTAGCTTCAATGACTGGACTATTTACTACTATCTCTAATTTAGTCGCAATGTTACAATTCATGTGAGGTTATACTGTATGTATAAAACGTCCTATAGTCGCAATGTAAATGTGACCGTTCATGTGAGGTTATACTGTACATGTATAAAATGTCCTATAGTCGCAATGTAAATGTGACCGTTAATGTGAGGTTATACTGTATGTTGAAATGTCCTACAGTCGCAATGTAAATGTGACCGGACTGTATAGTATACAATGTCCTATAGTCCGAAGGTCGATTATCTGATGTTCACGCGATGATTTAGTTTATAAATGTAGGTTAACAAGCCTTATCAGCATTGCATACAATGGTGATTTCTGTTTGAGTATAAATAGATGACCTAACCGATATATTGAAATGATTACCTTGAAATGTTTGTCTTATTTTGAAAGTCGTTCAACTGTGTATGTTATCAGATACATGTAGTATAAAATACGCACGTAGCCGAGCTTTAAGAAGGTTAGTTGGTGATGCAAATATAATGCAATCCTGAGTTTCGATATTACAAACAATTAAGTAAAAGTACACCAATCTAATAGTGATTGCTTCTTTTTAAGCCCTGACACTGAACGCGACGATGGGTGATATATTTGTCAAGATGCACCTGTCAATATCATGGGGGATACAGTGAGAATTTGGGTGTGTGAATTTGACAATTTTATCGACTCAGAGTCCCGGGGAATAGACTTTTGTCCGATTGCAAGACCCGGGATTTACTTTGTTATGATGTCTCGACACCAGGAATTAAATCAGTATGCATTAACCCAACGGGGTTGATTTACACATGAAGAAATAAAAATGTCTAATTTCATCTTGACTGGGCGGGTAACATATTGACATGTGCACGAATTGTTTCAACAAGCCCTGTTAAGCCCCCTATAACACAACAAAATAAATCTGTGTCATCCGAACCCACCCAAATATCTTCAAGCCCAGGCATAAGTTAGGTTACCAATTTTCTAGGGCTCTTTTAGGCTTTTCAACCGCCCAAGCACCCTTTGACAGTTTAACTTCCCCACTTCATTGGGATACCAATGGAAACCTATGTTTGTGTCTCCCTGGAGAGACTATTTCTCTTATGTGTGTGGCAACCAACAACGATCTGTTGTGCCCATAATAGACCAATTTACATCTTGGTGGAGAGGAGCATGTGGGTCTTGTTCATAGAAATTGACCAGTGGTCCAGATGGGGGTTGAACCCGGCACCTCTCGACCCGAAGCGTGCGTCCTACAGGCTTTCTAGTTTTTCTAGGCTAGGTTGTCTGGAAAACATGTGAAACCTACAGTGAAATTGGATATCTGAAGAACGTTTTAATCAGCGAATGAACAATTAACGGGCATACCGGTACCATTGTAATTTTTACTTTTTTAAATTGATTTTCTAAAGATATATGTCAAAGACCCTAAAGTATGGACAGAAAATTATGTTTTTCAGCCATCACTGTGACAAACTTTTTTCTCACTATGAAGGAAGCAGCTTTTTTCTTAGTTGTTTGTGACAAACTTCATTCTGCGGAACAAGCTATATATATTTTTTTAATTCATCCTTCTGCCCTCCCCTGAACATTAAATCATGGTCCTCTAACTAAAAGGGAAAGATGATATTATGGCTTTCCACCTGTATGTTATGGAGGGTATCTGTATGTACTATAATGAGTCTACGCATTGTTCTATGCATATTAACATCTCGCTCATACTGTATTCATGTTTCAATATAGTTTATATGTATACTCAAGGACAAAAGTTCAGCACGGTATTCAAATCCTGACAAGGACAAAGCATTAGATTTTTTCGTAACTTGTATTGAACTTATATATATCTTGAATTTCATTTGATTAGTAAAATAGGGATCTAATACGCGTTTTGGAACAGTATAATACTGAATTTATTTAACATCAAATAAAAAAATAATAAGGCATAAAAATAGTGTCAAACCAATGACGTCTTTGACGTTCTACACTTTCCCAAAGCCAATTGGTGCGGGTTTTTACACATCAGCGTGTTCGAGCATGCGTGTTCCAGACAACATGCTGTGAAACTTTGAAACACTAACGTAAAGGGGACGCAACAAGTTTCGATACCACTGGAATAAATGTTGAATCACAAGGACGTCATGTTCCGGTGTGTAGGAGAAGATTTATCGGTTGTACCCTAACATCTACTTAGACGTCTGGTGGTTTGTTATCGGACATCACATCAACATTAAGCCTGCATCGCTGTGATTAAAGTTTTAATTTCCTTTAGTTTCAAAGCTTTCCTTATTGGACGTCCAATACTGACGTCAACATCAAACAAAATATTATACAAATGTCGGCGTTTTTCATTTGCGTTTTATAAGGCGTGTACGCGTTTTTTTTCTGATCAAAAATAACAGACCCATTGCCTGATCACTGTTTACGTAAATTTCGTGACGTCATGACAATTGAATCAATATGAAGCCATCGAGCATTAAGGTTATACTGGCCCCGAGTCGCAATGGCCGATATACAAAATAAAACATATTTGGTCGAAATTGGATGAATATTAAAAAAGTTATTAATATTCAAAAACCCGTGCAAAACTTTTGTCTTTCAGTATACATTAAATAGTCATTAGTACAATTACTGTCTAGTCGTTCGTTGACACACAACACACAAATAAGTCATGTATAAAATGTCATATGTAGTCGTATTGTTAGCTTATTTTGTTTACTGTATGTATCCGTTTCTACTGTGATACATATGTAGACTGTGTATGGTAGTAGCTTTATTAGCGATTGTATTAGTGTGATATAGGTGCAGTTGTAATAAGTACCAGTAGATCTAGTAACACAAAACACAGCTCAACTTCGAACTTGATTTATCGTTGGAAAGGTAGATTTCTATAATCATTTAACTTCATAACATACACAAAACAACAATGAACATCATAATTATATTCAAATAAAGACTGACAAACTGACATTGCCAACATACACCTGTATTATACCTCTGTCAAACTGACGTTGACCCCGTATACCTTCGTCAAACTGACGTCGACCTCACCGGTATACCGTAGCCAAGCTGACGTCGACTACACCTTAATTAGCCCTAGTATATCTAAACAAATCTCAGCTCTCAACCTGCAGTCAAACCTTAATGTTGACTCGGTCTATATCAGCATCATAGATCTATTAACAACAGTCAAACTGAATTGACTCATATACTCACTCAATATATATAGTAGAAATTAATTAATGAATTATTAATTTTAATCATAAAAGAATATCACTACTGTAGAAGGTCTTTTGATTCAATGTACGTTGAAATAGACTAAAAACACGAATCTATGATATCTGCAGCTTATTCACTAGTCTGTATGACTACAATAATGCCATATTAATATTCATTAAAAAAGTAACTGGCTATTACTTATACATTGAACATATATAGTGTTCTGTGGTAAATCCGATCAGTCAAGAATTGTTCTGTGGTAATTCTGAGTTGCTTCCCTTGACTTAAACAAAAAAAACAATTATAAGTATAAAAACACTTATTATCATTAAGCATAATTCATTTACTTAATCAATACAACTAATAACGTGTATGTATACCATTTAACGAGTTTTTCTATAATATTACTGTAATATATAAGTGTTCTGTGGTAAATCCGACCAGTCTCGATTTGTTCTGTGGTAATTAAGAGTTGCTTCCCTTGATCAGAATTCATAATTTAACGGCAATAATGTCCCTTAAACACACTTTATATGGTTTATTTATGTTAGATATTATTATTTTAATTAATTTAAATGCGTTATTTATACATTTTCCGCTATTTTTAACGAGTTCTGTGGTGTTATGTGGTAATCTGTGGTCTTCTGTGGTAAATACACCGACCGTGGTATTTATAGACAAATCGCGCTATGATATTGGCCAAAGGGGTCCGGCTCAGTGTGTTGTCGATAAATAGCACCTGCAGTTGAACTAAAACATGTCAGAAGGTCCCAGGAGAAGATTTTTGTCTAACCCAACCCCTAGTATACAATACACTAAGTGTATTGTATACTAGGGTTGGGTTAGAGCCGGACACTGAGCCGGACCCCTTTGATATTGGCTTGAAATTCGCCCGCTTCCAAACTTTCAAATAACGCAACGTCCAATCGCGGCAAAGAGCGGATTTCAACAACCAATGAAATCGTTCCGCTAAACTTAGAACTGTTGTGATCGTACGCTAGTCAAAAACTTAGATCCACAGAGCAATCCGCTAAATCAGGATTATTCACTACTCGTTTAAGTTACAGAAAAATGAATCACAGTTCCATAATCAATAGATCATGCCACGCTTTAAAACACTTTGGGTTAAAATATTGACTTAGGTTCGATTTCCCTCTGAGTTGGACTTGTTTCCGCTAAAAACACCCGCTAAAGATTTCACTGCTGGTGAAGAATGAAGTCTATTACCATCATGTTTACGCGTAGCGAAGTATTTGTGAGTGGCTAGGATACTTTGTACATAGGTAATTTAACTGCAATAATTGTTCTTGATCACAATGTCCAAATATCGCGAGTAATTCAGATTGTCATATGTTTTCGCGACCCGAGTAGACCCATTGTTCTATTTGTTTCTCGACTGCAGTGACATTTTGTAAAAAGCTAGCACAATTTAGAGTGTCATTTGGTTGACCAACGATCTAGCTAATCATGAATTAGTCATAAGCCGTATTAACAGTCTGTTCATTGACTTAAAGATACAGACAAGCCAGTCTACATATCACACTATTCAACTTCGTCTGCATAAATGTGAAAATCCTTCTTTGTTCAACTTGTCTGCGTTTTCCCTCTTTATTTAACTGGTCTGCAATATGCGTCTGCGTTATACCAAGGGTCTTATCTATTATCTGATGGTTCACGCGGTGTATACAAAGTTATAGTTTATAAAAGTAGGGTAACACGCCTTATCAGCATGACAAACGTTGGTGATTTATAAAGTTGAAGTAGATCTAAAATCATCTATAAATGGATGACCTAACCAATATATTGATATGATTACCTTGAGACATTTTTTTTATTTTGAAAGTTGTTCTTGTGTACATATTTATAGGCAGTGGCTAGGATTACGGTACCATAATCCTAGACCCACAGGCTAGGATTACGAAACTTCCTAGCTACAAATGTAGGGCTGTCTAGAATAGTTCTACTCCGGAATTACGTCACGGTGGATTTTTCCCGATAAAAGTCACGTGATGTAGGTACAAATAAAAGATGGCGTATTGCACGCTAATTCCTGACTCATGAGTCATAAAAACAATAACAATGGCTTATTTTCGTCCGTTAAAGAACTCAAGGAATATTTGAAAATAAGAGGAGTAGTATATTCGAACGTACGGAAATTAGGACTAGCGGAATTGTGCGAAAACTATTAGAGATATCAATTTGAAACTTCATAGGTAAATAGATCTCATTGAGGGAAAGTGCAATAGCTAAGAACCATAACTCTCTTTTGCATATTCTGGAGTATTTTTTCTGTGACAAACATCCCATGGGGAGCATCACCCGTCACTGACGGCTCTTGTTTATTTTGAAAGTCATTCTTGTGTACATATTTATATGATAATTCACCCTGTGGTGAACATGCACAATATATAACAGAGATTGTCTGTGGTTAAATATGGCCTAAAGCAAAATTTTAATAAAGTGTGACATTTTGTAAAAAAATAAAGTTCCTTGAATTTACTTTTTTCTAGTTTTATTTTATAGTCAATAAGTCATAGTTTATAAAAAATATAAGGTTTTGGAAAATTGAGAGACTGTTTATTGCAAAAATATATAGACATGTCATCTTACTAGTGAAAATTTTATGACTAAATGCCAATCTTGCATGGGAATAAAAAACAAAGTTGAGTTTTTGGACACCAAATGAGTATGTTTTTGACTGTGTATGATTGAAATGAACATTTTCATGTTTTTAAAAGAGACTTTTTTCTATTTTTGACTATTTTTGCTGAAATTAGCTGTGAAAAGATAATAGGGAAATCAACTATTTAACAACTAAAGCAATTAATAAGCTACATACTCGTCCAGTTTCATTGCTCTAACTTGAATATTTTGAAATTTGACATCTTCAAGCTACAAATGACTTAAACCGTTAGGGTTGGGACATTTTAAGTTCATGTGGTTTTATGTGATATTAAGTGTTAATTAATGATGGAATTGATCAAGTTTCATAATATTGGGAAGTTGCATCAACATAAAAGCTCCAAAGAATAATATAGTCTCCATCTGAGTGGGAAACTAAGATGGAAAACTGCATAGCTGTTAGGGTTGGGACATTTGTTTTGATGATTTGACACAACATACATTTTCAGAACATGTATTGTACAATAATACTAACTTTACAATAAAAGTGACATTTAAATATTTAATATATTATAAGTGAATGTTATAGTTATGAGTTAGTATCATATGTTGAAGTTGTATGAGATGAGATTTCATTTTGTTGGGGTTTAAATATTAAGATTTATTTGGATTTGATAAAAAATTCTGGGTGCATACATATGTGTTTAATTTGGTATGAATTATTTGGTTTTGGGCTAAATACTTGTCATAGGTTGGGTAGGTTAAATAGATAGGATAAGGATGTGTTTCAACTAGTTTGAGAAGGGAATAGCATGGGGTTTATCTCGGATTAGGGGTTGTGTTTTGGTGTATTTGGCTGTGTAGGTTCTAACATGTAACAGATGAAATTGGGTTTGTTAAGGTTAGTTTTTTGGCAATTTGTTAAATGATTATATTGAAGAAAAAGTAATTGTAAGTTTTTGGCACTGGAATCTCACTTGAACTTGACAAACAAGGTGACAGAAAAAAATGTCCCGACCGTAACAAATTCTAACAACTTAACAAAATTGAAGTGACTCATAAATGGTTTTAGACTGCTATAAATAGATTAAAATGAATTTTCAAACTAATTCTACCTGTGTCTAATTGGAAATAACTGAATATTTAGTTATTCACGAAAAAATAAAACAATTCAAATTTCAAAGAATTCACTGGTATGGCCGCTGAAATGAAACTAACATGTACAATGAATAATTGAAGTGAACTTAAATTGGTAAAGCTGGTGTCTGTTGTAACAAAAAAGTTTTTAAAAGATTTTTAAACTGTTCCTCTTTACAATAATCAAAATGAATGTAGGCTGTTAGGGTTGGGACAAAAAGCGTTAGGGTTGGGACAAAAATATAAATTAATATTTTGATTAGCAGAGTTGAAGTACACTTTAATTGAAATATCAGTGCTCACAATAAGGGTTTAGGAACATAATGACACTAACTAGGCATGGAAAACTCTTTTCATCAGCATGCAGCATGTAAAGAAACAAGATAACTATTTGCTGTTAGGGTTGTGACAAAAAAACAAGCATTTTAGGACACATGTTGTCTGTGCGTTGGGCATGCACAGGTGAAAAAGGAAATTGAAGTGTTAAATATCAATGTATAAACCTTGGAAATATACAATGTTCTTCTTTGTGTGTTTACTTATTATATTTTGGCTCATGGATATATGAATATGGTAAAATTTAAGTAATTTGGCTTCATTTGGGTACTTTCCAAATTATGTTGAAAAAAAATTTGGGACTAAACCTAACATTTTAAATTGTCGTAATTTATAAGTTTAAAGTCAAAGTATCGTTTAAACATTAAAAAGGCATGAAACAATTCAAATGCAATTTTATTTTAAAGAAAATACAATGTTTTAAAAAGTCATGTCACACTGAAACAGGTGATTTTTAAGAAAATTGACATCTTTAAATAGTCATATATTCAAAACCGCTTGACCGATTTGTCTGAAATTTGGAATTTAGAAAGCCATGTATTCTATAATCATACCAAATACTTTTATCTTTACTTTTCAGTGCCATGTGTTCATTAATTATATGCACAGTCTTGGCTTCACATAAAATTACTCTTATTTGCTTTAGGCCATATGTGTTTATTCTCTAGCGTCTACAATCATCAACTAACTAATAACTGACTGCTCACAGACTCACTGTGTGGCTCAGTCATGCATGCAAGCGTGTAACATGATATCTTCATACACTAAACCTCTCCCTTGCTTTTAGAATAAAAGTTACATGATATAATTATTTAACAGTTATAGGACTAGCCCCAACTCCCTTTCTACACCCTGGTGAGCCATGGAAATTAATATCTATTAACAGGTCATTCTGTAGTGGGCATGTAATTACCCAATTAATTCTGACAGCTGTAGGGGTGTAGCACTGGCTTATCAGGCTATCCTTAGTACAATAATAGTTTATATCAAAACAAGAGTAAGCCAACATACATCTGTATAGCTTGTATTTCAGTCGGTAATACAATGTAATATAATATCCACCACACATAGATCTAGGAGAAAATGGAAAATGGATTTCTAGGCTCAATGTTCGATCATATGTATGGCTAACTTTGGTGAAAGTTTCAAACATTCACAATGTTTTAATAAATAAAAGTGAATTATTGAAAAGCACAAAAAGTAGGATAATTGAAACAACTGTGCCAATCTTACCTATAAATTTCTTTACACCGATATAATGTTATTTAAGGCAAAAACATCATTTACATGCATAAAATGGAATTATGACAATCTTCTTATCATGACTTAGCATTCTACATGGAATAGAATTACCTTAATTTGACTTATTTCCCTGACTGTTACTGGGCAGCAGGCATCTTACAATATGTACAAGTTTATAAATAACATTTTTCTGAATTTGAAAACAGCCAAACTATAATCACGTCATAGTCTACAAACTCATAGCTGACTCGAAATTTGACCTTTTATCAAATTGCATAACTAACTTGTAGCTGACACGAAATTTGAATTCGGCTCAAAATTTGACTTGTTGAATCAAGTTGAATAACATACTCATAGCTGGCTAGAAAATCATAATCAGCTGGAAACGTAAGGTTAGAAAGTTGAATAACGAGCACATGTGCATGAAGCTAGCTTGAAATTTGGAATCAACTCGAAATTCGTGCTCAAATTATGACGAATAAAGAACTCGAAATTCAAACTCGGCGTGAAATTTGTCATTTTATCAAGTTGAATAACAAACTCATAGCTGGCTCGAAAATTGAACTCGGCTGGAAATTTGACATTTATAAAGTGGATTAACGAACTCACAGCTGGCTCGGACTCTTGAAATTTGCGTTTACATTAACCAAATAACAAACTCATAACGTTAGTGGCAAGAAATAATTCCAACTCAGCATGAAATGGACTTTCTTTAACAAGTTGAATAACAAACTAATTGCGGGCTCACAATTCAAACCCAGCTAGAAATAAGTTTTTTTAATCGAGATGAATAACAAACTCATAGCTGGCTCGTAATTCGAACCCTGCTTAAAATTAAATATTTATCCCGTAATTTTTTTTCACAAATTTCAACGAACTCAATAACTTGCAAATGTACGAGTACAAAAATTTAAGAACGAGTCCAGCGTCCAAACATTTCATCACACGTTTAAGGTAAACAACCACCAAATAGAATTGTTATTTAACTTAATGTAAAGTGACCAAGGTCAACCAAAATATGTCAACTTTTTGTCCATTGGGACCAATAGAAATAGCATCCAGCTTCAGGAAAATGAAAAAAAATAGGGCGTCATGTATCATATAAGAAAAATTTGGTTCGCCAAAGCAGTGAACAATCTTCTCACATGTACATATTTACTCTTTGTCCGTATGCCCCAACCCTACTTTCTCTTGCATATGTAAGCCAGAATACCAAATATTTCCGAATAAAACCATTTCACTACATCACATACATGCATACAAAGCATTTAATCCCAATTTCATTAATGTGATGCGAATTTGTCAAGACATACCCCCATTTCAATTCGCTTCAAAGTTTTTTAACCAGACTATTGGAGAGTATCTGCCTTTGGTCCGCATAGGCATTTAGTGGTGCTGAATGGGTCAAGGTCCCCCCCGGGTACTACCTCACCGTACTCCGGTTACTTTGAAGTATACTTGACCGTACCCCGGGTACTTAGTAGTATACTTCACCGTACCCCATGATGCTTATACGGTACCCCATTTTTACTGCTGAAAAAAAAAAATTGATATGATTTTGATCGCCGTACACAACATTTATACATGAAAGAAAGATAGGAAGACTTCGCTTTGGTATACATGTACTTCGACCCATAATATTTATTTTGTTTTACCTTCGAATTTCTAATTAATGGTTGCATTGTCGCAAAAATCCATCACGTGATGGTCACGTGACCACGCTTGGAACAAAGTCATTCTGATCACCTCGGTTTTTATCCAATGGAAAATACCGGAGACAAACGGAAATGGCCGAGCTTTTACGATTGGGAACAAAGTCTGTAATCAAAACACTGATGTTTTTTGCGCACTTTATTTTTATCTTTCAATAGATTATGTGTATGCAAATAGTGTTCAATTCGTTTCGACCAGCCTGAATATTCACTTATTCTTCGTCCTGTACTCCGCTGGATACGTACTGATGAATAAAAAATATTTATTTTTATTTTTATAAACAACATTTTTTTCAATGCCGCGATGGCCCCCGTTTACGTTATTCTATTATTTTACGACATTGATTTTTGGCGCGCTGTAAACCGGGTACGGTTGGGTATATCGGGGTACGGTGAAGTATTATCTGTGAAATCGGGGTACGGTGAAGTATACTTCAAAGTACCCCGGGTACAGTGAAGTAGTACCCGGGGAGGGGGGGGGGCATTGACCCGTTCAGCGTATAAGCTTTAGTGTTTATCACCTTAAAGTAACCTGTTAAAGAAACGTAGAAAACTGGCTTCTTTTAACACTATTAGTGATTGAAAACCAGAGTACTGATTATAATTAAGATATGAAGTATTCTTCAAAATTATTTTTTTAAGACTCTCAATGCATTATTTGGACTCACATAATCTTAAACTTTGCATCCTCACTGATTTTTGTTAGTCAAGGACTCAGGACGCGCAGGTAAAACTATCAATGTTTATCAAGCTGAATAACGTACTCATAGCTGGCTCAAAAGCATATCCAAATTCAACTTTTTATCAAGTTGAATCACAAACTCATAACTGGCTTGATATTGGACTCCAGCTCCAAATTGGTGCTAAATTCTGGTAGTGTATGTTTTTGTTTTACTTTTACCTGTCTTTCAAACTAGCCTGTTACTGTATCAATGTCATAATAATGACTGTAATCATTCTGCATGATTGTTACATTTAGATATTAATAAGTGAATTTAAGTACAATGTAAATCAGATTCACAATAAATTCTCATATCAAATAATACCATCTCATATCAAACATTTATAAATAGACAAGACCCTGGTCATATACTTGTGCACATGGAAACATCTGGCTTGGTTTATCAGGTGAGATTTATTACCCTCATACTGTGCCTTGCGACCCTGGTGTTATTATTGTAATTAACACCATGAAGACCATAAAGTAGTTTCTACTCAGATTTTGGGGCTAGTCCTGTAACTGTTAAGCCAACGATTAAACATATTAAGTTTGGGTCTTTTTAAGGGTATGTGATTATTACTTTGTAAGATTTTAATCTCCGAACTTTCTCATTTTTAGAATGTTACAACATAACGCCCAAAATTGCCATTATATGGGACATAAATGGCATTATTACAAACTTACAAGTTGACGGAGCGAACTTATTTTAACTGTAAAAGTTGGACATTGACCATACACTGTTTTTAGTACATTAGTACCAACATAACAATTCAAGAAGTATTGTTTTTGAGCATATAACATAGTGCAAGCAATGCTGCGTAAAATACCGTGAAACAGCAGATACAAAGCATCCATTAATATCATGAATAAAGTACTGATAAGTGCTTTGGTCAAATAGGTAACATTTATGAACCAGAGCTACAGATAAGCTTTTGGGTTAATTGGGTAATTACCCCCTGTTTTTTTTATGATTGGGTATTTTGTGATTTCAATTGGGTACCAATAAATTTTTTACCCCCTCAAGTTCAAATTAATTGGGTAATTTTACCCCCCAAATTCAAATCAATTGGGTAATATTTAAAAATACCATGTATTGTATTGTTTAGACATAGCAATCTTCAATATTATTAGCAACAAATAGAACAAAGGTATTCTCATGATTGAGTTCACTGTATTAGTTGGAACTTCAGACTTTGCAGCAAAGAAAACGGTGTTAAACATTCGTCTATCAGCATCTGACACAGTTAGGGGAATGACTGGCTCAATTATGGGGGTAACATTCTGGAGACCTTTACGTTTCTCAAATACTTCACATGCACGGGAATGTTCTGATCCTGCACAATGTCTGGTGAGAGCCGATATCTGGAAGTTTTGACATCCTTCGTTGGCCCACACACTACTCAATTTCATCTCAGTGCAAATGTTACATTTCATAATCACCGACGGGGACTCACCGTGAATAGCCTGCAACCAGGGAAACTTTGCCATCCAATCCTGTATTTTAATTGAACTAACAGACGAAAAGTTGTGCGTTTTGGTTTTGGCGACTGAACAGCTGAACCGTCAACAATTTCGGCCAATATACTCTCAACAATTACTTGTGGTTGTATTGTCGACGTGTGGATGACATCATCCAATATCTTTTTACACAAAGACTCGCCGTCATCGGCCCCACTGAAGAAACTATGTAATGTGACTGTTTGTTTTGGTTGTAAACGTTTTTTTCGGCCGCGACTCGCCATGATTGAAACGAAACCGGAAAGTACGGGGTTTACACATTACTAATCATGGACTGGTTTAATATTTCCTATTTAGCGAAATGAACGGAATGGTAAACGTTAGCTTTATCAACACGGTACTATACGAAGCGTTCCGAATCGAAATTATCAACCCGTCTACGGAACCGGATATTGCGTGAATATGTAAACACTCGATTTTGTTTTCGTTTTTTACGCTCATGTTTTATTAGCTTTACGTTCTTTACGCTCATGTTTTATGAGTTTTTACGTTTTTTGTTTTTTTATTTGCGTTTTTGTATGCACTCATTTAAAAACAATTGCGTTTTTCTGGAAATTACTTGCGTAATTACGCAAATACGCAGCTTATCTGTAGCTCTG